>VUYV01000043.1:5564753-5745782 GCA_008711295.1 Anarhynchus alexandrinus | reverse complement strand
AGCTCTAGATAAAGCTCACATATAGAAGACTGTTAGAACATACCCTTTTTTCAGATGGAAATGTGATAGGGGGCATTACCAAGAAGGAAGAACAGCAGCTAAATGCTTTCAAAAATAAAGCACTGAAGTGAATGTTGGGTTTGTATGAGAAAATGTTTAACAGAGAAAAAGATCTAATTCAGAGTGGAGGGATCTACGCAGAGTAAAAAACAGTACCTCTAAATTGCAGTGATTTAAGCAGGCAGGGGATGTGGCTGGGCTGACAGAAGCATCTCTTCAGAAATCATTCTTATCAGGCTTGGCCCCTTGGCCAATAAAGGGGATGAAAAAAGTGAGTATTAAGAAACGCTTTAAGCTCTTGCAGTAACTAAAAGTAACAAGAAAATACATCTTTACAGAAAGGGTGGGCCAAGAAATTTTCGTAGACAGAAATTAAACAGTTCACCCTTGGCAGAGAGCAAGCGTGTCTCGCAGCATGCAGCATTAGCCGGACGCCGCCAGCAGTGCGACTCTTTAGTAGTAGCAGTGGGAGTCCGTAGAAAATGTTTCAGTGAATTCCCGAATACCCTCAGGACTACAGCCAGCTGAATGTGTGATTAAGGTGACTCTTCAATGACTTTGCAAGAGGCTTGTTCACCAGATACAAATGATCCCTGACACAGATACAGGACTGGAGCAAAACGCTCGATGTCCCTCACCGTGCCCAAAAGAGCATTCCTAGATTTTGGCATCTCTCCCCCTGTTGAGTGTTAGAAACCACTGCTTGTTATCGAACACAGTGTTGAATGTGCCATGTATTAAATTNACATTTATGAATGTACTTATAGGAGGTGGTTTTTCTGAAGAAGCAGAAATAGAGAAGAAGAGAAATAATCCTGGGCAATAAAGGAGATTCTTTTTTTGTCTGGGGCCATGCAAACAGATGAAGGCTATCAGGGCAAATGTATCTGCAATATATTAAGTAGCATGGAGTTTGTACCAACCCCAAGCTCTTTCTCAGCTTTTATTATCTACAAATGCCACTCTCCCCTTCTTGCCTGATGATGTGCTCCCGTTTGCCAAGTGAAATATATGCTGGTCAGTGGTTTGGCCTGTTAACCAATTATTTTTTTAAAGGTTAAACATTCTCTAGTCTTAGAATACAGTATTATTGCAAGGTTATTTTCCATTTTATTTTCCTTAAACACAATCCCCCGTGTTCAAAAAAAGCACCTCTGTTTGTTTGGTAATTGACTGTATTTCATCTTGAACAGTGCTATATTGATTTTTATGTGAAGTAAGCTTTCAGGTTGCCATTTAGAAAGAGGGGTTTTGGCAAGGGTCCATTAGACTTCTTTGTATTATTGCTTATCCTTCAGCTGGCAGAGCAGGCAGCCTTATTCCCAAGTACAAGCTGCCTGAACCATCTCATTCAACCCCAATTCCTTTATTCCACTTTCTGTTGGTATGGTCCAAAGTGTCATGATTTTGCTGGCCAGTTTATTTGCTGGCTAATGGGAGGCAGTTTACCCAGTACTCCCAGTCTCGTTTTTTCTCTAGAAACTATGTTTCCAGGTTTTACCAGCTACATTACAGACTGCAGAAATATTGTACACATTGTACGGCTGTCTCTGAGTGACACTGCATCTATAGAGTTTCTGCTTTCTACAGAGAACGCATTTCTTTGCAAACTGCTCCTCTGATTACTTTTGTTGAAGATTATTACCTTGTTCAAAGGCTTGGGAAGGGCAGAAGGAAGGGGGCCCTTATTTTTCGTTTTTAAAGTTAACCACACTTGGTCTGTTTGCATCAGCATATATGGAATAAGAGAAGCCAGCCTTCTATCTGATTGTACTTCAGTTACCCTGGAAAATGACTGAAGGAAGTAATTAATGCATCAATTTAATGCCACAGTGATATAGAAGTTATTTATTTGTTTATGGCACCTTTGGGCGATTGCGCTTTCATGAATTTTGAGTTTTTCACAAGTTCGTGAGTGAAAAATGGAAAACCTATTTCTTGCATGCAAAAATTAGGGAAGATTTTTTCCAGACAATTTCTGCTCTAGTCAGTGAGTTCTCCGGATATGTAACAAATGTGGCTAGAGTAAAAATATTAAGATATCAGGACTATGCCCTGTGATGTTCCTATTATTACTAGGTTTTTAATGAGAAATTATGTACTGTAACCATTGAGATGCTTTTCTGAAGCTTGTACTATAATGTGTAGGAAACAGCAAAATATCAGGTAAATGTTCATGTTAAATGATGCTTCTAATCGTAAAGAGTTTTGCTGATTTCTTTTCAGCATCCATGAAATATGTATTGATTTTAGACAGACTGATAACTTAACATTCCAGTCCGTGTCTTACATTAGATTGTGCTTCTGCACTTTGTTTAAAAATATTTTGCACAATTGAAATTTGTTGCCCTGTGTGAACGGTGAGAGATTAAGGTGAGGGAGTACTCTTCTTACTGTTTTTTAATTTTGGCCTGGAAAAAGTGGTATGATTGCTGTCCAGTACAAGCATAAATTTAAATGGTTTATACCAGCTTGCTGGATAAGCAAGTAACTTGACTATCGTAAGAGACAAGCAATGCAAGCAAGACACAGTCACTTGGAGAAAACTAAGAAAAAGAAAGCTAAGATCATGGACAAGTCTATCTGACAGTTCATTGATAGAGATTAATAATTTCAGTTAAATATGGCAGAAACCGAAAGAGAAAAAAATGAAGGCTAAGATATACAGAGTCAATCTGTTGTTTATCCCAATACAACTATTTCAGCTCTTAATTACTGATGGTATTCAAGCTCTAGATAAAGCTCACATATAGAAGAGTGTTAGAACATACCCTTTTTTCACATGGAAATGTGATAGGGGGCATTACCAATAAGGAAGAACAACAACTAAATGCCTTCAAAAATAAAGCACTGAAGTGAATGTTGGGTTTGTATGAGAAAATGTTTAACAGAGAAAAAGATCTAATTCAGAGTGGAGGGATCTACGCAGAGTAAAAAACAGTACCTCTAAATTGCAGTGATTTAAGCAGGCAGGGGATGTGGCTGGGCTGACAGAAGCATCTCTTCAGAAATCATTCTTATCAGGCTTGGCCCCTTGGCCAATAAAGGGGATGAAAAAAGTGAGTATTAAGAAACGCTTTAAGCTCTTGCAGTAACTAAAAGTAACAAGAAAATACATCTTTACAGAAAGGGTGGGCCAAGAAATTTTCGTAGACAGAAATTAAACAGTTCACCCTTGGCAGAGAGCAAGCGTGTCTCGCAGCATGCAGCATTAGCCGGACGCCGCCAGCAGTGCGACTCTTTAGTAGTAGCAGTGGGAGTCCGTAGAAAATGTTTCAGTGAATTCCCGAATACCCTCAGGACTACAGCCAGCTGAATGTGTGATTAAGGTGACTCTTCAATGACTTTGCAAGAGGCTTGTTCACCAGATACAAATGATCCCTGACACAGATACAGGACTGGAGCAAAACGCTCGATGTCCCTCACCGTGCCCAAAAGAGCATTCCTAGATTTTGGCATCTTTCCCCCTGTTGAGTGTTAGAAACCACTGCTTGTTATCGAACACAGTGTTGAATGTGCCATGTATTAAATTGTGCAAATGGTTTTCACATCTTTTTTTTTTCTGCCAGTCATAGACCAGACTATGAGCCAAATAAATTCACAGGCTGTCAGACTTACCAGTGAACGACTGATACATTACTAAGATTATATGAATCTGGTTGAAAAATGTGGATGAAGATGGCCTGCAGAAGATTTGAAGGGAAAGAATGTCCTTTCTTAGCAAGGTAATAAAAGTTATGAAAGGTCATTCCAGAAAAGAAACCGTCAGGAATATGAAGGTCTAGTGTCAAAGGGAAAATTAAAAAATGGGAATGTGGGTGGTTGTTGTCTAATAAATAAAAGAGTACATGGCTTTAAAATGATAAAATAATAATCAGTCTTATTAGAGGCATACAACAATTTAGTATTAGCTTTAGGAAAATGCTGAACAGATCAAGTCCCAAACTTTATTCTTGTGCACTTTCTAGGGCTGTGTGCTGTGAACGGGGAGGATTTGGGTGAGAATGGTATTGCTTTTTCTTGAGGCTCAAAGGGCGTTTTGAGAGGCATTTTAACACCTGCTTTAAGAGGGGCACTACAATTCAATATACTCCCTCCATCGCTCCACACGGACCTGACTTGTGTCATCTACTAGATGCATTTTGCATTAATAACCCTGTAATTGTTCAATGCTTAGGGCAAGGACTGTCGTGTTACTCATAGGTACTGCTACAGAACAAATAAATCATGGAAATTATGTCTTTGCTCCTTATTCTATGCATTCTAAATATATTTTGCTTCCAGTCCCTAATTTTGGCAGATACTTTTGTCGTTATTTTAAATTGATCACATTAGGGATTTAGTAGTGATCTGGAATGGTCAACAATCGTGAATACTTTTTTCTATGAAAAATTACATTTTGGAACTTAATTAGCGTCATGGTGTGATATACGTTTAAATTAATGCCTACATTCTCAAAGAGATGTCTTTTGGGGGGATTTTTGTGAAACTAGACCTGAAAATGGAATTAATTACTAAAATCAGGGACAACTAAGAAGTCATTGCTTGGATTTTATGCAGAGGTTCCTCCAACATATTTCTGGGCTCTATCCTAAATAGCTGGTTTCGGTCTCATTTGAAAGGATGTGAAAACTGAAAAAGGCCTGGGTCTTTTTTTAGTCAGGAGGTCAATGATTTTGTCTTGGCTTTGACAACACCTGATTGAATGATGCTGCATAAGAGCAAGTACTTGTGGCAGAGCTGCCTGTGCTGTGATCTGGTAGCAACTAGCGAATTCCTACCAGTGTTAAAAATATTCTACCGATTCATCCCAACTAAGCAGCTGAATAAATATAGACTAGTTTGTAAATACTCTTCCCTATGTGTAGTAAAATGTTTAGGCTAGAAACTGTCTCTGTGCTTTAGCCACCTGGCACAAACTACAACCCTATTTATTGATTAAATAATACTGGAATTCAGAGCATAATACTAATATAAATATTGGTCAGTTTAATTTATATCAACATTGATTTAGACCATGGCAGTAACTTAAATATTGTACAAATCAATTTATTAAGTCAATATTGACTTAGAGTAACATGGCAATATCCAAAACCTGTAAATGTCCAATTATTTAATATTTATATCCATAGCCTAAAAAGAAGTCAGTTTTGCATCTTCCAAACTTGTGGAATAAGGATCACTTGCACACAGAGATTGTATGAACCAAATATAACCCTGAAAAAAGCTTTTTGATGTTGTGGTAATAAAACTCTAAAATACTGATTTTACAGGGTAAGTGCTGCCTTACTGCAGAGATACAAATGGCAACGCTATAATAATCATTCATGTTCAATTTCCCACCCAATGGATGCAGCAGGGAGCTGAAGTGCTGCTTTGAATGCTGCCTCCCCAATAAGATGAGCTGCCTTTTGAAAGCTGTGAACCTCCTATTAAGATAATTTTGTATGCTGATGTCTTGTACAGGATTTATATTGTTAGGATCATACTTATATTTTGAAACTCCTGAAGTATGTGATACTTAAGTGGACTAAGCCAGCTTCCAGTCTTTATCTCCCCCATCAAATTGTCTTCCCACAAGAGGTAGAGCTCTGCCCTCTGCCCTTTTCACTATGTTTACCAGCTTGAGTCTTTCATTCAAAATCATTTTATTCCAGACAGTTTAAGACTCCTTTTAGGGTTGATTGTGATTTTTTTTCCTCCCCCTTTTCTTCTCAAGCAAGATTATGCATTCATTAATCAGTCTATTTTTGTTTGAAATCCATTCCTTCAAAGATTGGCCTATCTGAGGGCAACCCTTTCTTAGAAATTATAGGCTATCTGTTGCATGAAACAATCATTTAAGTGATGCCTCTGTAATATCTTTTCCTAGTCGGTTTTGGTGATGATGGCAGACAGAGCTATTATCAGTATAACTGACTAGGAGGAATAAAGGGAAATGCAAATGTTGTCTTGTTGACAATTTTATGAGCAAGCTGAGTGCAGGCACTAAGAGCTGGTCATTGATACAGCCAAGATTTGGAGAGGGGAGAGAATGGAATTGTGACAAATGGAACATTTTTACTGCTTTCTAATGAAAAAAAAAATATCTATGTCTTGCTTCTGGCCTCTTCTTGAAGGCTCTCTTCCTAGTGCTAGAGGGTGTCTGGAGCCAGAGGACCCATTCCCTCTGGCTCCTTCTGTAGTCATCGGCAGTGAGGATGGAACTGACCAAGAGCAGTCTTTGTAGATCATAGAATCGTAGAATCATAGAATGGTTTAGGTTGGAAAGGACCTTGAAGATCATCGAGTTCCAACACCCCTGCCATAGGCAGGGACACCTCCCACTAGACCAGGTTGCCCAAGGCCACGTCCATCCTGGCCTTGAACACCTCCAGGGATGGGGCCTCAGCAACCTCTCTGGGCAACCTGTTCCAGTGCCTTACCACCCTGAAAGTGAAAAACTTCTTCCTAATGTTCAATCTAAAACCTGCCCTCTTCCAGTTTAAAGCCATATATATAAATAGATAGATAGATAGATGTAAATAGATACATATAGATAGATATAAATAAGTGCACTTACAAGTGAAGGTAGAGCATTTACAGGAACATACAGGGAATAAGATGGGACAGGCTGGCTGCTACCCCTTTCCTTGCAAGAGTTTCATCAGTTGCAGCCCGTTCCCTTCTTACAAAGAACACAAGACTGTGCCAGCAAGTAATATATCAGCTCGTGTACTAATATTCTTTATGCCAGTCATTAAAGACCCATATTTAATACATGCAAATCCAGTTCTACAGTAACGGAAGATGACAAGATGGAAGGGAATCAGTTTTGTCATTTTTGAGCAGGTTGAGTGACTGAGGTCATTTTAAGCTACTCATACTTACAGTTGATAACACTGACATCTGATAGCACTTTGGTTGTGAAAGAGAAGTCTAAGAAAACAAGTCTGTAGTCTGTTCCTATACTTTTTCTTTTTTATTTTTTTTTTTGTGGCCACTGCTATTTTCACAGTTTTTCAATATTTTTGAAGAAGTGCATTCATTCCTGGGAAAAAAAAAAAAAGAAATTGCTTGAGAAAAACTGTCTATTCTTTGTGGTTAGTTCCTCCCCATAACTAACTATTGGGTTAGACAATCCACCAACTACAAATAATTTGCCATCTGCGTATCTGTATCACCAGATTCTGAGCCCTATTTTGAATAGGCTCATTTTGGGTTTTAGAAAATAAACAACTTGTCTCAGCAATTCTTATAAGAAATTATTATTTCACTTTCTTTTTAGTGAATTTGCATTAGATAAAAGATGAATGATACAAGTCAATAAAGTGTCTGCCTCTTCATGTTTGTATGAGGGATTTTTTTGGAGAACTTTGGCAGAGCAGATCAAACTGAATGCAAAGCGAAAACCTGGACTGCCCCACGCTCCGAGCACAAGAGAAGCGATATTTCCTTGCCTTGACAAATACACCTAACTACCTGCTGATCAAACATGTTTTAAAGAGCTTTCCTACAGTCTGGATTGGCATGAGTAGTTACTGGTAAGAAGGACCACGCTATTTGATGGATAAATAGTAAAGAGGGTAACTCAGCAACTGCAAGGGAATTATGTTCTCTGGCACAGAAAGGGGTGTTTATATCTATTTTTACTTTGCTCTTGGGACCTAAATAGCTTAGTAGACATTCATGAGTGCTCTTCGTTATGCCCATGTGGGTATACAAGGGTCAGAAAACTAGTGCTTCTGGTGACGCAGGTCCTCTTCTGCTGCACAGCTCTTCCCCCTGGTGAAAATAAGAAAAATAGACCATTTAATTTCCTAATGTTGCATCACTAGGTGATTCATGCAATGATGAAGCTTTGCTTGACATTTTAAAACAGGTTTAAGGCATGATGAGAGAGTTATGAAGTAATTTTAATGGAAGTGTTCCTTAATTAGTCTGTTTTTCTAAAATCACATAGCAGTGTTCCTCTTTTCTGGAACTCCTCAATAAACAACATTTCAAACAACTATTTAATGTCATCTGTGGAGAAGTACCTAAATGTAAAATCCATCTCTTCTCTTATTCCTTTTGATACATGCTTCTGGTGACGTTTTCAGAGTAAGTGAAAAGGGACAATGGGAAGGAAAGTTTATGTATGAATGATTAAGCTTGCTTTTTTTTTGTCCAGCTAATTATAGAATTTATTGGACTCCAGTTCCTTAGTTTTTTTAATTAAATCTTTATTGCAGTTATGCTAAGAGTTAACATGTGTAATTCTCCAATCTATGGGTGCCTTATGAATATAAATGTATTGTTATTAACACTGCTTATCATAACTGAATATCTTTCTCACACTGTTTGACTACTGGGAACTATAAAAAAGCATCTTTAATGCTAAAGTCTGTTGGGTACGTGCCAAATATATTGCCAGAAAGTATGCTGAACCTCAGGAGGAAGGAGCAAACTTGTTTGTGTTATTTGAGGTATGAGTGTCCTTACTGGCCAAATGAGGATGAATAACTGTTACCACCATAGCTTGCATCTCACTGGCATGATGCAGTGCGACAGGGAACATGTGAATTCTCTGCATTAAGAACATTTCTGCTGGTTCTTGATAATCTTTCCTGCCCCATAACTGCAGTACATTTTTGCATATTGAGATTTGAGTTTCGAGCATTGCATATCCACTACATAATGCTCAGTGGCTACAGGAACTGCATTGACCTCTACTGGATTGATGCCTTAGAGAATTTGGTCCAATATCATTAATCATAAAAAAGTTTGAGATGGAAGGGACCTTTAAAGGTCATCTAGTACAACCCCCCTCCGATGAGAAGAGACATCTTCAACTACATCAGGTTGCTCAGAGACCCGTCCAACCTGACCTTGAATGTTTCCAGGGATGGGGCATCTACCACCTCTCTGGGAAACCTCTTCCAGTGTTTCACCAACCTCGTGGTAAAAAAAAATTTCTTCCTTACACCTAGTCTAAACCTACCTTCATTTAGTTTAAAACCTTTACCTCTTGTCCTGTCGCAACAGGCCCTGCCAAAAAGTTTGTCGCCATCTTTCATATAAGCCCCTTTTAAATACTGAGAGGCCGCTATAAGGTCTCCCCAAAGCCTCCTCTTCTCCAGGCTGAACAACCCCAACTCTCTAAACCTGTCCTCACAGGAGACATGTTCCATCCCTCTGATCATTTTTGTGGCCCTCCTCTGGACCCGCTTCAACAGGTCCATGTCTTTCCTGTGCCAAAGACTGCAGGGCTGGATGCAGTACTCTGGGTGGGGTCTCACCAGAGCAGAGTAGAGGGGCAGAATCACCTCCCTCGACCTGCTGGCCATGCTGCTTTTGATGCAGCCCAGGATATGGTTGGCCTTCTGGGCTGTGAGCACACATTGCCAGCTCATGACCAGCTTTTCATCCACCAGTACCCCCAAGTCCTTCTCGGCACAGCTGTTCTCAATCCCTTCACACCCCTCCAGCCTTTATTGATACTGGGGGTTGCCCCAATCCAGGTGCACTTGGCTTTGAACTTCATGAGATTCACACAGACCCACTTTTCAAACCTCTCCAGGTCCCTCTGGATGGAATCCCATGCCTCAGGTGTGTCAGCCACACCACTCAGCTTGGTGTCATCTGCAAATGTGCCGAGGGTACACTCAATCCCACTGTCCATGTCATTGATGAGGATATTAAACAGTACTGGTTCCAATACAGACCCCTGAGGAACATCACTTGTCACTGATCTCCATCTGGACATTGAGCTGTTGACCACTACCCTCTGGATGCCACCATCCAACCAATTCCTTATCCACTGAACGGTCTGCCCATCAAATCCATGTCTCTCCAATTTAGAGAGAAGGATGTTGTGGGGGGACCATGTCAAAGGCCTTACAGAAGTCCAGATAGATGACATCCATAGCTCTTCCCATGTCCACTGATGTGGACACGCTGGCTGTCTCAAACCACCTCCCTGTCCTCCATGTACCTTAGCATAGTTTCTAGGAGGATCTGTTCCATGATCTTCCCAGGCACAGAGGCGAGGCTGACAGGTCAGTAGTTCCCAGGGTCCTCCTTTCTACCCTGTTTAAAAAATGGGTGCGATGTTTCCCTTTTTCTAGCCACCGGGGACTTCACCTGATTGCCATGACTTTTCAAATATCATGGCTTGGCAACTACATCAGCCAGTTATGTCAGGACTCCAGGATGCATCTCATCAGGTCTCATAGACTTCTGTATGTTTGAGTTCCTCAGGTGGTCTCAAACCTGATCTTCTCTTTCAGTGGAAGAGACTTTGTTCCCCAAGTCCCCGTCTTGAGGTCCACCCATTCAAGAGGTGTGGGAAGAGAGGTTGCCAGTGAAGACTGAGACAAAAATGTTGTTGGGTACCTCACCCTTCTCCTTGTCCGTCATTACCAGTTTGGCAGTCTTGCTCATCAGGGGAGTATGCTTTCTCTAACCTTCCTTTTCTGGCTGATTTACCCGTAGAAGCCCTTATTATTATTATTTGCATCCCTTGCCAAGTTTAGCTCCAGCTGTGACTTGGCCTTCCTGACCGCATCCCTACACAACTGGGCAGCGTCCCTATATTCTTGCCAGAATACCTGTCCCTTCTTCCACTGCCTGTGCATTTTTTTCTTGCCCTCCTTGAACTCCGCCAGTGCGTGATTGCTGCAGCCCAGGTTGCCTCCAATCTTGAAGTCACCAATTAGCTCACTTACACTGGTGACCAACATGTCCAGAATTGCATCCCCTCTGGCAGGGCTGTCTGTTACCTGGATTAAGAAGTTATCCTCAATGCACTCCAGGAGTCTCTTGCCTACAACTTGCTGTGCTACTTCTCCAGCAGATGTGGGGGTGGTTGAAGTCCCCCAGCAGGATGAGAACCTGTGAGCATGATGCTTCCTGTAGCTGGACTAAGAGGCTTCATCAATGCACTCCTTGATTTTGTGGCCTGTAATAGACACCAACCACAAGGCTCCCTTTGTTGCCTCAGTCTGTAATTCTTACCCATAAGATTTCGATCTGCTCGTGACTATTCTTCAGAGACAGCTCTTCATACTCTATCCATTTCTTGGTGTAGAGGGCAACGCTGCTGCCCCTCCTCCCTCACCTGTCCCTTCTGAACAGCCTGTAGCCATTGATAGCCACACTCCAGTCATGGGATTTGTCCCACCAAGTTTCAATAACGGCAACTATGTCATAGCTTTCTAGCAGCACATTGGCTTCCAGCTCATTGTTATCAATGTTGCATGTGTTGGTGTCACATGTGTGACATGTTTGTTATCGATGCTGCATGTGTTCGGCCATGTCACCTTCTTAGAAGAACACCCCTTAATTCCTTTCAAGTATTTCACTGGTGTTTCCTTCTTGGTTCCTATTACCTCAGGAGCCCCTGCCTCATCTCTGTAAGGCTTCAAGTGTGCTGCAGCACACCTCAGAGGACTTAATGCCATCATGGCACAAAGTTCGTAATTCATCAAGGTACTGAATTTTTTTGTGATCGAAAGCAGTATCATTGAGATCAATAGGACTGATTATGAATTTTAAATTAGACATGTGTTGCTTTGCAGGGTTGAATTGAAACATTCCTAGGACAAGAAAGCAAGAGCACCAGTATCATGGTGAGAGGACTGCATTGGACCTTGTCCAACAGTGCTCTGACGTTCAGAGGTGTTTGAGATAAGGCATCTGTATAGCTGAAGTGTTGGCTAGTGCAGTTTGGAACAGAAGAAACCCCTAAAGCTGTCTCTAAGACTGGAAGTGATGTGCAACTCTGAATCCTGATGCGCTGTCTTACGTGTCATATATTTAACCACTGCTTGTATTTAGAAGTGCAAGATTATGATTAAGAAACCTGAATTCCATGGCAGTGCCCTTTTGGTCTGCTATTATTGCTTGTTTATAAAAAATAATCCCCATGCACCCTCACTTGTTTCACAAAAATAAAAAATATCCATGAATTGCATATGTTTCTGAACACATAGTATTTTAGAAAATGAAAGAAGCTATATTTACAGCATATATTTCTAGGCAGCGGGATGCTATACACTCATGTGGGTATGATTGAATTTATTGTCCTAGCTCAATAATGGCCCATTTCCGATGTTCACAAATTGACTCAGTTTGTCATGGTTTGAAAGACTACAGACAAGTGCAAAACCTGCGCCCTCCCAAGTTGTCGGGGGTCTTCCCTGGTTGATGCGACTTCATGGCACAGATGTTTGATACAGCAACAAGATCACAATTCTTACAGCAGAAAATATAGCTTCAGGATATCTGAGATTTTAACAGTAAGAGACTGGCCATTTAACTCCCTTATATTATAAACTACTGAAAAAAAAATAATAAATAAACCACCCAGCTTACAGCTATTCAAAATATAATTTATTTTAGGATGGCTGTTAAGCAGCTAATTGATAAAATCGTTCCTTTTGGTTTCATAAATGTTCAAAAGAATAATTTTATTCACAGAGACTGCCAAGTAAAAAGTAAATTGCCAAATACAACCTTGTTAAGTTTTGCAAAAGAAGCAAGAATTAACAAAATATTTGCTATTGGCACCAGTGACTGTAATGATGGGATCCCAAATATATGTAGGTTTTCTGATGAAATTAACACTTACTGTCAATAGGACTTTACAAAGTAAATATCAATATAGCTTAACCATTTTTAAAAATTTGATTAAATCACACTTACTGTTAATGCTTCTCACCGAAATAATACTTCTCAACAAGAAAAGGCTTTATACCGAACGAAACATTCCACCTGACCTAAAATAACATTATTTTGTCAAGATTTTTCTCCCAGACCTATTTATGGATCCAAAATTTAAAGTTAAAAAAGTGAAAGCATTTTTAAAATGTATTTACACTGTTTTTTCAGCTTAAGCAATTTTAACCTAGACTAATGTGCCTAACTTCAAAAATAGCATGCATTTTAACTATATTGTCAAGCAGGTGACTGCTTCTGTAACTACAAGACCCTTCCTTTGCATGCAGTGGACAGATGATAAAAGAACTTTAGAATCTCTCTTCTGTGTGAATTCAAATTCCTGGAGGAAAAGTGACTTTGTTCCACACTCTTTCTGCCAGCTGACACACAAAAAGACTAATGACTTTTCTCTTGCTCCATGAAAATCTAACTGTGATACGTTAATGGCCTTCATTAGATGTGTCACCTAACATCCCCCAAGCCCCGTCATGCGCTTATTGTCCTCCCCTCCCACTGAGATGTTTTATCACTCTTCTAATGATGTGAAGGGAGGCACGATCCTTTAGCAGCAGCACCCGAAACGTCTGCAGTGGGTTGATGAAATGTACTGTCATCTCCCAGGTCCTGTGCAACCACATTAACCGCTGGTCTTCCTGGTTTCCTCAAATCGCTCTACATTTCGTGATAACTCTCTAGAAATGTGCATGAATAGCCTGCTTTCATGCTTGAACTATGTTACGTGATTAATGCTTAATGAGTTCATTATCCTATTTAACATTTCATGGATAATTTGCAATTATTTAAAAATAAACATGTATATTCAAGGTCTGAGTTAATGGAGAGAAAAAAGCAAGTGCTGGAATACATATTGATGGGGCAAGTAATTGCTTAGAACAGGAAAAATCCACTCCTCCTCTCCCACGCATAACCCAAATATATAAATAGGTGGGTAGATACATGCATATGCACACACACGCGCGTATGTTTATATATTACCTTGTTTTATGTCCTTCTTTAAAAGGTAGTTTTAAGATAGGTCCTCCTGCTGCAAGGAAATTGTGGATTCAAAAGAGATTTCTTTCCCCCGTTTCCTGAAATACTGACAGTGAACTGGCTGGTTGGCTTAGGGGGTCTCAGCTTGAGCATTTCGATCATTTTCTCACATAGGTACATAGGGAAACACAGAATATAAAAAGTAAAACTGGGGTTTATTTGCATATTTTTTTGTTTGAAGAAGTCAGTCAGAAAGGACGGATCCTGCTCATGAAGAGGGCTGTGTTAAAAAAGAATGCAAGTGTGTTTGAAGTATCTCTATACTGCTTAAAAGGCCTTCACTACACCAGCTTTTGTTCTCTTCCACTGCTACTGCTTTCATTCCTGCTACATTGCTGTTTCTTTTGCTGTCCTTCTCTACCTTGAAAGTAATGATCTCTACAGCATATGGGACATAACTGATAGCATTATCTCCTGGTAGACATCACATGCCAGGTAAAGAGATTTGTATTTAGCATACACTACCTGAAATGAATATATGTTCAGCCTCCACTTGACAATATCCTTTAGATCACGGTTTCTTGGCTTGCTTAATGTGGTATTATGCTAGACGAGACTTGCGAATCAGAAACTGTTATAAGATATTTGTGTCTAAATCAAAAACAATATTCACCTTAGATGAAACTCCAGTCCCCCACAGAAGCCAAGGAAATTTTGCCTTCGACTTTGCTGTGACCAGAATTTCAATCAGAGCTGTTACACAGAAAAACAATTGAATAGCTTTGGTGGTTATCATTTCAGTCAGAATCTCCTGCATTTTTATTAAATTAGTACCCAATAACAATAACTTCTGAGAGTGTTAGAGGACAACAGAAGAACAAAGGAGGAAAGGAAACCTTGAGAGGTAAATACTTTTCTTACAGAGTCACGTGCGAGCCTTAAACAATGGATATAGTTACACCCCATCTGTGGGACCCTCAAGAGGAACAAATAATTAGTCTGCTACAATCTGTATCAAAGCAAAATTAATGGTATCCTTTGGGGTTACATATGTCTGGGCAATTTGTGATAGTGAGAATTTATTGGAAATATGCTCTGGAACCTGCCCAGGAATAGATTAGTCCATTATAGAGATAGACAAAGGCATCCTTATCCTCCCGCTCTAGCAGTGGATCACAGCGCACGGTCTGTGGAATTATATTTTTGTGCAGCTGGAATGAAAAAAGAATAGACCATATGCCTATGGTGAATGGTCATGTTAACACAGAGCAAGCCCGGAAAAGGAACCATATTTGAAAAGCATTTTTTTTCCCAACAATTTTGAATACTGTTTTGTAGTCAGTGGAACATGGTATCAAAATTATAACTTTATCATATCATTTGAGATAGTTCTGCTAGGCTAACGCAGGTATTGGAACATAGTTCGTGCATCATGAAAAGAATTATTAAGTTTTGAAAACCCACAGGAACCAGAAAAAGCATATATTGAACTTGCATGTTGAGTTTGCAGTTATAGTCTCAAAAACTTAGTAACAACATAAACATCTATGTTTACTAAACGAACTCAATAAGGCTGCAAAAGAAGGGCATGAGTTCAGTCTGATTTCAGATATAGTATTTCTGATTTTATTATTACTACTTTAAATAATAAAGGCTAGGCTAGCTCTGGTTTATTGTATTTTCTATATATATTCATTTTATCAAGGAAAAGACAACAGAATTCCTTGCTAAGGCTCTGCCCTCAACATAGCATAAGGTGTTTTGCAGAAGGAAGTAGAACTCAAATAACATTGATTGAAAGCACCTTGTGAGGCAAAACTCACAAAACAAATAAGAATTGGGCTCTCCTCATTTTTATTCTTCAGGTTTTCCCATAGCTCATGTGGACACAGGTTATCTGTTTTCAGCGGTGTGGACACACACGATGGCATGACATTATTTGTCACAACAGACGCTATTTTGTGCAATAATGTTGAAGAATGGAGGAACAACTAATGCAGCAAATATTTCTGAGCCCTCCTGACCGTGGTCAGGAAACTCTATCTGCCGTAATAGGGGTCAGCTGGAAAGGCAGCAACAGTAGGAAGACCCCAGAAGGGAGGGAAGGGGAAACAAAGCCCAGCGTACCCCACTACTATCCTAATCTCTGTTGACTATCGTCGAGCTGTATTTTTTTCTGTTTACACCTGCTGAACAAATATGCCTCCCAAACCTGCTCATGGCGCAGTGGTGCAGGGCTCCTGCCATGGTGAGCCAGGGGAAAGCACCAAACCCACTTCAGATCTTCTGCCGAGCAGGAAAGAAATTCGTCCCCTCCTTTGACTAGAGAAAATTTTTTGTAACTTCACTGCCCAAAAAAACATTTAGCAAATACCTGCCCAAAAGGTCAGAAGAAATAAAATGCAGAATTTCAATTAGGCTAATAAATAAGGGAACTTGGGGAGACGAGTAGCATTTTCAAGTAGTTAAAAAACTCACCACTATTTGTGCCTTCCTAAATTACTCAGATATCACGCCTGTGGATAGGGTAAGAGAACTGAACAAAACTGGAAATCATATTTTTCTTCATAATTCTGGATACATTTACAATTGAAGTATAGGCTTATTTGACAAAACTGTGCTAAAACCTTTCACATGGTTGTAATGTGTTTCAGTTAGAAATGTAGGAATGTTATATCATCTTACAGCCAGGGTATAAAATCATAGGAAGAAGAGAACATTTAAACTAGATTTATCCCCTGTGGAGGACTTTGAACGGAAATTAGAAGATGATCAGATCTCTGAATGGTAATTTAATAGCTAATTTAAAAGCCTCTTGCTTAAATTATCAAGAAACCACAAGATACATAGTTATATATTACACAATGCATATTATAACATAGGCGTATGCTCGTGAAGAAAGGACTCCAAAAGCACAGTTTGAGTTTCATATTAATTTAAATATATAAGATTACCTAAAATGTCAGGTGCATTTAATCATTTTTAAAGCACAAATTAGCACAAAAGCAACCTATTGTTCTGGCTTTAGGCAGATTCTACCTAATCCCAATATACCACTCTGGGAAGTAATTCCTCCTTCAACATCCTGTCTATTAAATTCACCTGCAAATAAATGAGTGTTGCACTGCAGCCAGAGACTTGGCAAATTTATCCAATTTGGGACTGAAATTTTGCTGCTTTCACCTCCCTCTCTTTAATATCGAGGGCTGTGGCTTTGATACCTCCACTAATCTCAAATGCAGCATGAACTGAGCCCTGATCACTCAAGCAGGCAAGCGTCAAGCCACCTGTAGGGTCTGCACTAACACTGGTGCCTCACGTTCAAGCTCAAACTGCCTTTTACCTTTTTTGTTTCTGCTATTACCTGTAGAATTTTTTTATAGACTTCCATTTATAACAATGTTCCTCATGCAGAGAGGTCAAGAAAAATCAGAACTATTAAACTGATTGCACCAAGCACAATAGAATTAAGTAGCACCCCATCAAAATCTTGCAGGAATAATACATTTTCAGGTGCTCTCTGCTACATTAAAAAGTAATTTTCTATTATTTATTAAATAATCATTGGCCATTTTTATACCACCTCCTCTTCGCTTAAAGATGCAGTTGTGAAATTGGGAGATGGTTTTGATTGCACAGTTGCACGGGGAGAATGGATTTTGCAAATGGGTGATGATGCGCAGCTCCACTCTCTCTTCTGGTTGGATGGATGAGCTCTGAAGGGATTTATCCCTTCAGTGAAATTCTCACAGTGCACCTTAAAGTCCTGTGGCAGTCTCCCTCCCAACAACTCTCCCTTTCATTTGGTCATCCAGGAGAGAAGATATATTTTCTATTTCTGCTTAGAAAAATAGAGATAAAGGGGGAAAAAAAGAAAAAAAAAAAAAAACAACAACAACAAAAAACCCACCCTGAAGAGAAAACCAATAAGGAGTCAGCTTCATTTCTTTTCCAACTAAATCCAACACACATAGATTTCCCCACAGGGAAAGCTTCTGACTGATATGTTGAGTCAAGACAGCATCAAACTCTTCCAGCTGTCACAGCATTGCAAAAGCACAGGTTCATCTGCCAAAAGCCAGGAGGTTATTCTGTGACTGCTTCCAAACAAGCGTGCCAGGGATGGTTTGCTCATTAGTTCAATCCAGGGGCTTCCGAGATTATTTCACTGAAAATGACTGACTGACGTTTGTGTACTGACCCTCTGCTTCCATGGTCTGGGGACAAATATTCCAGAAACACCTCAGAGCTGCCCCTCTGTCAGGGACACTTGGACGTTGATAAGACTGGCTGGAACTTCTCCCCTGTAGGCAGAAGTCCTGGGCTAGTTGCTGCGGCACATGGACAAATGTCATCCATGAAGGGGGAAAAGCACATGCAGCAGGAGGCACTGCAGGTCCCAGCACAGGTGGGACCATGCATGCTCCTCTTTCAGGTTAGCATGACATAGTAATCTGCTTAAAAGAGGAAAGAGCCATGTCTTTGTTTCAAGGGCTTGATCCAAAGTCCACTGAAGTGAATGGGCTTCTGAAGTTAGTCAGACATTTTGAGTCAACTCTGAGGTGTAGAGAACAGCCATCTCTTGCCTTGATGGATTCAGAAAGTCATTTCAGCATTGTTGCAATTTCCCTTATCAAAAAGGACCACGACCTAAGGCTGGATGTGTGACTACTTACATGAATTTCATTATCCCATTCAGCAGGAGCCTCTATTTTAAGAAAAAGGTTTCTTCTGTGTCTTCATACTGTAAAGTAAAAATATTTGGGATCAGAACAATTCTCAGAATCAGATTCAACTTCTAGGCTAAACTGGTGAAAAATTGCCAATCCTGCCGGGTTTTGACTGAAAGTTAGCATTTTACTTAAAAAAGGAAAAGGTGTGTAAGTTCTGTTTTCTTTCAGACAGTAAAAGGAACTTTTAATTAAAAAAGGTAAACTAGAATTTTAGTGAATACGAAAACAGTAATTTGACAAAAGAAAAAAAAGAACCGAAATAATTTCCTCAAGGAAAACATGAAGCTTTGTAAGTTAAAAATGGCGTTGAAACACCATGCAGTAACTGTCTAATTGTGGTGGCCTGTCAATAGGAAACAAAGAAGAATAAGAAATGTCTTTATTTTCTTATATAAAACATATCTTTTACTGTTTTAAGGGGCAATTTCTCAATTGCAGCTGAAATCTAAAATTATCAGTTTGATCAACGTTCTAGGTAGATGAAAAATCTGGTCGACCCATTAAATAAGAAAGTTAATAAGAAGAGAGAACCGTCTCACAGTTCATGAAATAGTACAGCAAAGTATAATTTTTCAAGTCTTAGTAATTATGTTGGCTATCACACCATTACTGATATAATGTGAAGCTAATAAGCCAAGTAATTAGAATGCACTAGGTCAGAGTTTTCACCTTAATATGCGAAGGGTAAATGAGAATGAGGCATTGTAATATTTAGCATATGGCTAAAATAGTACAAAAGCAATAGAACCGAAAGGTTACTTTTTAGAGGGAAAATGTTCATCTAGTTGAAAGTTGCTTGTATTGACTTACATGCCGGGCCTAATGAAGGTCATTATGGGCATTTAATTGTGTTACAGATGCACCAGAGAGTTCTGACTAGCTGAGTTTCTTGTCTGTGAACCGACTTGCTGCATTCTGCTGCTATTGCCCAAAGTTCTCACAGACTGAATTGCCTTTCTCGCTTACAAGCCACTTACAAATTGAATGCAGCGCTACAAAAGATTGTCTAACACAAAAGACCCAAATTAGTCCATACCTCGGAAAAAGAAGTGCGATATTCCTGAAAAGCAGGGGGGGAAATACTTCCTTTCCTGATGTGTCAGTTCACAACATCGCCAGACCTAATTCTATTATTTTATGTTCACACTGTCAGACTATTTCTGAAAGAAAGCTGAGTACAGACCTCAGAGTCCATAAGTTTACCTGAAAATAGTTACATGCACTCCCCAGCACTAAGGTTATTCACTCTCAGCTGTTTACAGGCACAAACGAGCAGAGTGCCTTTCTCCTCAGCCACAAATATAGCAAACAGTGGACATACAGTTTCAAAAAACGCTTTGCTTTCAGTCCTTGAGGAGGCAAAATGACAAATTCCGAACAAGTATGTAAAATGTAGAGATTAAAAAAAAAAAAAAAAGGTTATTAAAAGAACAAGCTGGGAAGTGGACTCGGTTTTACAGTAATAAGTCATGTAAGATACCTATCCTATGCACCACATTTTACAGTGAGGGGGCTTAAAGAGAAAATTAAGCTGTTTACTGCATTTTTTATGGGGTATGATGGTGCCTCACATTTGGCTGTGATGCCGTGGGCTGCTTAGTGTGATGAAATAGAAAGCGGCATGTGAAAGAGAGTCAAAACCTTTGCTTGACTCTGCTTGGCAGTGAAGCCTCTCTTTTTGATCCCCGTTTGTCACTATCAAAGAAAAATGGAGATCACGAAATGGGTCTGCAGCAAGAGTGGAGAAATGCAAAGACTGAATGAAAGAAGTCAATGGGAGAAGTCATTTGAATTCTTCTGGCAAAGCCACATGAAAAAAAAAGACTGGCTCCCAGAAGGTTTTGAATTAAAAAGGTGCCTTTGAGGTTTCAGGCACTCTTCAGCCTGCATGTTGTAAGCGATACGAAATGCTAAAAACATTAAGAGCTCTGAGGAATGCACATTCCTACGCTTGGCTGCTCAGCCTTGCTTTGAAGGGTGGGTATGTAAAGTCCTGAAAAATCACTTCAGAAACTGAAAGGGAAAATCACTCTGATAGGACAGAGCTTACAGCCCACTTGATCAACACTGAAAATGTAGGCATTGTCACATGTGCCCAGTAAGGGTCTCTATCTGAGGACCTGATCCTGACGAAAATGGGAGTGAAAGTCTGCCTTCATCCCATACCCACGTTACAGAAGATGGTGCGTGAAAGGTCTCTTTAGGGAATGGGCTTATTTTTAAGGAAATAATTTTAACAAATGTCCTTTAAGTCTAGTTGTAAAAGAAATAATATTTTAGATGGAAATTGGAGCATGCCCAGCAAACAAATAATAATAAAATAGTCAAATTAACAGCTGCAGCTTTTCTAAGGAACTGGTACAAAATGTAACGGTAAGGTGGATATTTATGTTGTGTACCAAACATAATGGAAACATGAACTGTTCTAACCTCAGAAAGTTTCATAGACTGAAATGCTTTTATTCAGATTTTAGCTAAATCAGCCACCTTAGGTAGAAAACCATGGATGGAAATAGAGACTAGGTCCTTGACATCAACCTCATTCATACTGCTTTTATATAGCTATTACGTAGGGAGCATTTAGGGAATGGGGCCTGACCTGACTTCCACAGCCTCTATCACATGGAATTTCTGGAAGCAGGAGTGGGTGCTAGAGGATGTGAGAACTCACAGTTTTCCAAATCTCAAAGGAAGAAATCTTAAGGAAAAGGAACAGTCTTGTCATGGCAACAGCACTGCCATACTCGACACCTTTTTGCTCACAGTCAACCCGAGAGAAGAGGTTTGCTGAGCAGCACAAGCAGCAGACAAGGAACGAGGACAGCGAAGGGTATCCTCAACCGACTACCACCCAGAGATCTGGAAGTTGGGCAACAGTGGTGGAGCAGTGGGTCTTGCAGCAAGGTCTGTGCCTCACCAGTGCTCTGCAAGGGGAAGGTGTCATGGTCCCAAACAAACTCCTTAGTGACCTTCTTCAGGAGCCACTCACTCATTCTTTGCCTCCAGTCAAGAACTGATGCGTGGGAAGCCGCTCACCAAAGCAGGTCTTCTTGGCACCAGCAGTTTTTGCTTCTACTTGTTTAGATCCTGCTAAATAAAATGTCAATGAAGTGAATATAAATGAGCATAAAAATAACTTATCATTGCTAGACTATACTCTCAAATTATACTTCCTCAATAATTGCTTGACTGACACATCTAAGCATATATCTTTCATATCCATGCTAATTAATGAGTTGGCACCTCAAGAGATTCAAAAATACGCCGTTTCCTTCCCTGGAAACGATGTGTAAGACTCCAGAGTATTTCCATGTGAAATTCCATCTAATATTTATATTTCATTAAAATATACTTTTTTTACTTTGATAGCTATCCTTTTAACTCTCAGAGGTCTTAACTATGTTCACAAAAGGGTATGAATAATTCATGATATCACTTAAGCAGTTAATGTCACTATTTTTTCTGTTGCATGCCCAACAACTGCGCATGGACTTCTCAGGTGCACTCCTTCCCAAGTACAAGCTTTGCATCCTTTCAGTGAGCAGTGCTCAGCTTGAAGAAAGAGGCTAAGGGAAATTCAGGGAGTTGTTGCACTTTTTTTTGTTAATCATTTCAGGAGATAACAGAGACTTGGGCTTTTGAATGGTGGAGATCAACAAGCTTCTGTCTTCCTATTGCCTCTCTAAAGAACTTCATGATAAGATGCTCAGACATCCATTTTCTATTTTTTTTTTTCATTCCATGAGATGCTTCAAGCCAATAAAGGACTGAAAAGTGCTCAGATTTCATCTATTCATCCCCTCTTTTTGCCCTCCCCACCCCGTGCCCCATGTATATCAGAAGGAGGAAAAGTGACGCAGAATATGATACTGAAGCTGGTTTAAACCTTGCCCTTCTAGTCCAGAGTAAAGTTAATTTTCATCAAATTACAAGTCTCTGTCACAGATGCAGGTGTGAATGTCACCAGAAGACATGCATTGTCAGTTTTTATTTCATCATGCACTGAAACCAGGAGGCAATTATTCATGTTTAATATCTGAACTTTAAATAGCTTTTAAGATGTTGAAGTAGGTGTCCACTTAAATAAAAAAGTGGAAATAAAGTTAAAAATTCCAGTAGGTTTCAGAGGATAAGACGAGGGGAAGCATCACTTTAATAAAAACCTGACATAAAATGGAAAAGTAATTTTTTTGTTTTAAATCTCTTCAGGTTTTCAGCAGAGCTCACCTCTGCATGGTTCCTTCTCAGAATTATGATCAGTGCCTAAGCCACAGAAAAGATTGCTGCCTAAATCATGGAGATAAATGTTGGCTTTAAACAATAAACAATCATCAGTGCCCAATTTTATTTTAATTTTCAAGAAGGAGATGGGCAATGGATGACTGCAAAAAGCAAAAGGAATAGGTAGATCTCCTTTATTTATTTCACAGGGTGCAAAGAAACATAGAAATATTTTTAAAATATATGGATATTGGAAGTCTCCAACAGAAAAAAAAATCAGATCTACTAATATGTCTTTGGGGTTGTTTTTTTTGGTTTGGTTTTTTTTAAGTGAGTCTAACAGGTTTCTTTTCCGATTGAATGTAGCAGGGATGGAGCTCTAGAGGAGTGGGAGCTCACTGCCCTGCAGATGAAGGCACTCTTTGCTGATGCTTCTCTGAACCCCTCGAGACTGCCAAAGCAGAGCAGAACTCTCCTAGGAGAAGCCTTCCTGCAGGCGTTGAAAAATTTCTTTTTCAAGTCCTAAAGAAAACCAAGAAGAACAGAAGCTGCAGCAAAATGAAGAGCTGTCTGAAGCATTACCAGTATTGTTTCTGTGATGTTGTGGTCTAGTTCCAGTCAGTGTGTGTTTGTTGTCAGGAACTGGGAATCTGCCACCCTTTACAGTGCTGCTGCTTTTGCTCTGGGACGTGTATCAATGGCGTGGGGGCAAAACGGGTCAGGATGGAGCTGGCTCCCTCCCTGTTCTGGAAATCACTGAAGTAAATGTTCCTGCACTAAGAAAAAGTGTCAAAACCTTCTGGACTCAATGGAGAAAAGTCTTATTATTGCCCCTATTTTTTATTTAAAATTTTATTGCTGCAGCTCATATGAAAGCTAGAATCTTGACATACGCAGGCCGTAAACCCCTGACGGCTGATCATAAGCCAAGCCTAAACCATGACTTTCAAAATGAGAGGTGGGGAGAGGCTTACAAAACTTGACCTGTCTTAAGCACATCAGCATGTGACACTAGATCCAGATTAATAAATACTCTTTACTGCGAACACATGCAAAGGGGCTGCTCAAGTATAAGAAGTTGCCATATGGCGTAGCCAGTGCACCTGTGGTGTTGCAAGGAATGATGGATCGTGTGCTCTAGCAGTTAAATGGTGTCATCTGTTACTTGGATGAGAGTGGGAGAGGCCAACATATAAGCTAGGTAACACATCTTCTCAAAAGGTTTTAAATAATACACCAAGATTTGGAAAAACTGGCTGATGAGCTGATCCCTTGCTGTGATGCTCCAGAGCTGCGTGGTCTATTCATGGCACAGAGCAGTGTGGAGCGGCAGCCTCCAAAACCGAGGGGGATAAATGCCGCATGGCATGGAGTGGCCACCTCAGTGGGAGGAGGCAGCTTCTGCAGCTGTATCCCTCCCAGGACGGGGACAGGCTGGCAGAAATAGATGGTGCCAATATGCATGGCCTGGGTGGAGAAGCTTCCTTTTCCCTGCCAGTAAAATAACATCTGGAGATAGCCTGGAATATTTCAGGGCTGAGGTCAGTTGTGACAATGCCGTATTATCATGGGGGATTTCCTACCTCGGAGAGCTGAAGGACGGGGAGGACTGTAACATGGATTTAGATGGACCAAGGAAATAGGTCATCAAATGCCAATGGTCCTTGTTTGGCAGAGCACTTTACAGCCAGACCTCCATAACTGCTGATGAGCACCTTTTCATCATGAGAGAGGGACCTGTCAGTCTGCACATATGCAGATGGAGGATTTATTTCTGCCACATTTTCAAAGTAGCGGAGAAATGAGGTCTCGGAGAGCAGATGCAGCACTGGGCATTCAGTGTAGCACAGCAGACACATTGGGACAGTTCACTGGCCGTGGTTGCAAGTTGGCTGCTGATCACAGGCCAGTGAATGAACAGCTTAAGGGGTGGGCAAGAGGCAGCTTTTGCCGTCCCTTGTCTTTAGCAGACTGGCATTTGTGTGCATGGCAGCTAAAGGCAAACAGAGAGCGTGATGGGCCATGCCGTGCCCCTTGCTGCTGTTGTGGCCTTCACCAGCATTGCAACCTAGGCTGGGCTGATCTTCAGCCCCGAGTGTCAGGTTATTACATTAGCTGGAAGATGTGTCTTGCAGTGCACGTGCCGAATAATCCTGCCGCTGATATTACTGAGGCACTATGAACTGCTTCTGCTGGAGAGCAGTTCTTTGGTGGACAAGGTCCTGGGAGAAGTCTTCGCTCTGCCTGCCTGGGAAACTGCTCACCAAAATAAAATTGCCGAGTTTAGCTCTGAGATGTCAAAATTAGTTAGTCAATTGCTGTGCATCAACAGACAAGTAGGCATCTTTTTTTTTTTTAAGAAAAGGAGGAACTGGCACTACTGACTGCATTTTAATAGTTCGCTACTGTCTTTTTGGTTTAGACCACACAAGCCACGCGAAACACTCCAGTACCGTGTGTTCAAATATCATTCCCTGATCAAGGCACAGATTTTTGGCATTTTTATCCTTGCAGAATGCTCTTCCCTGAATAAGCCGTTTTGCAGCATGAGTAAGAGCTAGTAGCAGAATCTGTCTCTCTGTTTGATTTCCCTTGACCAGAATACACAAGGGAAACAAATGGAAAACAACACAGAGCAAAAGACCTGTAAAAATAGATCCTACTTAGTATGGGGAGCGTTCACGTGAAATTACAGAGAGGGAGAAACTGAACTAGCAGTATTGTCAGGTAGAATGGTTCCATAATTGAAGAAAAATGTGAGCGAAATAAGTACAAAATAAAGGTTCAGCAAATAGAAAAAAGCAGGCAACAATATCATAGGTGCTTGACAGCAAGCTGAGCCTCACTGCTTAAGGTAATCTGAGAATAAGGGAGGGCGTTTCCTGCAAGTCAGGAGATATTTCCTGCTGAGGGATCTGCTCAGCTGAAGATGTTTGTCGATACCTGCCAAAGTAGAGGAGAAAATAAACTGGTTTGAGGAAAAGGTTTCCAGGTAACATCGTATCTCTGTGAAGAGGCAGGCGGAGTCCTAAGAAATCAAACACAGCCACATTCAGGCAGGGCAGCAAGCACAGGTTTCTGGGGCAGCAAGGATCTGCCAACACACAAACAACAACAGCAGCAGCAAACCTTCACGAATCAGAAAAAAAGGTACAGCAGGCCCACTTACTGGAAGCAGCAATTTGTTTGGAAATAGCTATGGATATGCAAACACAAAAACCCTAGAGGCATGGGTTGAACCCATTGGGATGCATTAATCAATAGGGTAGGAAGCTGGGAAATCTGTGAGGGAGCAACTGGATTTTGCAGCTCCTGGTCAATAAATTGCCAGAGGAATAAGTCAACAGAGATGGGGCTTTTTTCACAGGTTATCATAGAATCATAGAATGGTTTGAATTGGAAAGGACCTTAAAGATCATCCAGTTCCAACCCTGCTGCCATGGACAGGGACATCTTCCAGAGACCAGGTTACTCAAAGCCCCATCCAACCTGGACATGAACACTTCCAGGGACGGGGCATCCACAAGTTCTCTGGGCAACCTGTGCCAGTGCCTCACCACCCTCACAGTAAAGATTTTCTTCCTGATATCTAATCTCAGTCTACCCTCTTTCAGTTTGAAGCCATTATGCCTCATCCTGTCATGACATTCACTGATAAAGAGTCCCTCCCCATCTTTCCTGTAGGACCCCTTTAGTGCTATAAGGTCTCCCCAGAGCCTTCTCTTCTTCAGGCTGAACAACCCCAACTCTCTCAGCCTGTCTTCGTAGGCGAGGGGCTCCAGCCCTCTGATCCTCTTCATGGCCCTCCTGTGGACTCTCTCCAACAGGTCCATGTGCCTCTTATGTTGGGGGCCCCAGAGCTGGACGCAGTACTCCAGGTGGGGTCTCACAAGAGTGGAGTAGAGGGGCAGAATCACCTCCCTCGCCCTGCTGGCCACACTTCTTTTGATGCAGCCCAGGATGCAGTTGGCTTTCTGAGCTGCGATCGCACATTGCTGGCTCATGTTGAGCTTCTCATCAAGCAACACCCCCATGTCCTTCTCCTCAGGACCCCCAAGTCCTCCTTCTCAGGGCTGCTCTCAATCCATTCTCTGTTCAGCCTATATTTGTGTTTAGGATTGTCCCGACCCACATGCAGGACCTTGCACTTGGCCTTGTTGAATTTCATGAGGTTCGCACAGTTATCTCCATCACCTACGTGCCGCTGCCTGACCTCTACCTCTGCACAGAGACAACCCACCTGACAGAGGCTGGACAGTTGAAAGGTTTGTAGCAGTAGATGGGATGACATCTAATTGCAGTGATGGCAGAGGCAGTGTGTGTGCACAGAGTGTTTGCATGTGTAATCACTTCGGCATTCCCAGGCATCAGAGCTCCCTCCAGAGATTACGCCTTTAGCAGGAATAAATGGGAGCTAGCAAGAACATGAGCCATTAAAGACTTCACCCCTGTTCTTCAGCTTCACAGCTCTGACTTACATTTGTCTCCTTTTGACATGCTCTGAAGGCTCCTGCTCCACGGAGACTGCAGTCTTTGGGCTATTAGTCACAGCCATTAGAGGTTAGATTTGGCCTCCAGTCATTAATAAGAGCAAACACCTCCTTTTAGTTGAAAAAGACACTGTCAACTGATCTGTTTGCAGGCAAACAGCGAGGAAAGGGCTGGCACAAGTCAGTCTGAGGGCTGTAATTGCCTGAGACATTTTGTTTGTGTTTCCCTCCCCGTCTCCCCCCGCTTCTTTCCAGATTTTCCTCTTTCCTTTGGTGTTGTGGAAGGCCCAAAAACACAGCAGGGGAAACTGAGCAACCACCGGTTTTCATGGCAAAGCTACTGAACAGAAGTGCTGTCAAATCACAAAGGGAAAAGTAGGGCATATTCCCCTTCATCTTTTACAGTTATAAGCTGAATTATGAATAAGAACGATGAGTAAAACAACTGCAATTTTTAAATCAATCCTAACAGTAATAGGTAATAGGATTTATTTTCCTCATTTCATGTGGATGAATTTTTGTTCTGATAACCTTAAAAGCACGAGACTATAAGCTTGCTCCTGGTTCTCACTTGCTTTGCAGAGGGAGGAGGGGTGAGGAGAAAGTGGGCTGGAGCAGGGCCCTGTACCAGTCTTCAAAAACATCCTTTCATGTCACAGCAGCTTTTTCAAGCATCCAAAAGATGTCCTGTGCAAAGTCAGGATGCAATTAAAACCCTGTGAAGCTCTTTTGTGAAATCTCACCCAACTCAGATTAGACAATAGCTTAAATGTTCACCTGGGAGATTCACATTTAAGTTTCCTTTTAGAAGGAAAATGGAGACTTGAATAGAGTGGGGAGGATTCCCATGTGCCCCGTGAACATCTGAACCACCAATTATCCTCTCTTTCTTCTGATCAGAAATTTTGTCTCGGATCCAAGAAAAACGATCCTTCAAAACTGGTGTGTGTGTTCCCACAAGAATTTCTAGTGGTGATGAATTAACATTTTCCAAAAACACCCAGCCACTTCTGCATATTCTGAATTATGTGGTTGTTTTCTGATCGGGACAAGCATTTTACAGTGTTTGTGATGTACAGATCAATATTTTCTTCTTCTTATCCATTTTCTGACTGATTTCACCCATTCATTTCTTATTTCAGAATTTAAAAAAATGGGAGATGTGTTAAATTTCTGCATTTTTAGATTATTCCAAGAAATGACCAATCTAAACAGCACTAGTGTGGTGGAAGCCAGTTTGAGGCCCCACAGTGGATCCATTTGGGCTGGCCGTGGGCCCCAGCCTGGGCCACGCATGGGATGTCCATGGCTTCCTTTACATGGGAAGTGGGGTCAGAGGGAGCTCCTGGGCTCACTTCCTTGTGCCCCAGTGGGGTTTTGACCAAGAAATGATGGTGCAAAAGACATGGTAAGAGTTATTTCTAGATAACACTGGCGTGGTTTATAAAAAGGTGGAATAATGGCAGAATTGAAATATGGTCTTTAAACTTTTCAGTGGTCCTCAAAGCAGATACAGGAAAATAGCATATTGCGGTCTAAGTTTGTCTCTGGACCAAATTCTATAAAGTCCATCATAAATATACTTCATAAAATTTATTTCTCGTATTAATTAAGAGGCACATACTTAGATTCACTGTGTGTTTTATCAGGAGAAGATCGGAATAGCTCTAAACAGCTGTTGGGGTTGAATACATTGGTTTTTGCCAAATCTTCTATCAGCTAGTGGGCCATATCGGGACAAATGAATCATTCTTCACTGAAGATCTCAAAAACATTGGTAACTTCATCGGAATAAGAACCTGGTCTCTATAGTACTCTCTTCTTTATAAACACAAGTATAAATATACTACATTTTTGTATCCTAATTTCATTCCTGTAATACTCAGAGATATTGAGCAAGTGCGTATTTGGCCACTAAACATCAATCCCTGCACCAAAGAACTTACATCGTAAGAACGTAAATAACAGCTGAAAGAGAAGGAAGGTAATTTAATTAATCTTTTTGCAAATACCATCATTCACTATTATTACTATTTTGAGCAGTTAATATGCATGCCAGGCAAAACTGTAGTATTTCCAGATTTTTTTAAAGTGTGAAGATAATTTTTCCTGGATATTTTTTTTTTTATTCAGAACATTCAGTTCAATATTCAGAAAAATCAAGCTGCCTTGAACGGTTATTTGTTTAGCAAATATTAGTTATTTTCTTTAGTAAGGAGATTTAGCTGGTATCCATCCAGATCGTTCTCATCCCTAAGAGTGAGATGCACTACTCATTATTTTTTGGTGAATAAAATGTACTGCTATCTGCATTCATGAATTAAATACAAATTATTTATTGTTAAATAATAGAAGATATAAGTTATGTTAGAAATGGAGCTTTAGAAATGCATGCTAAATGTCAAAGGATTTGTCTAAATAATATAAATGTTGAAATTATGCGACTTAAAATTGTTGGCTTTCTAACAAAAGAAGGCGTCTTTAGCTACAGGAATTGTAAATGCCTAATACTGACAGCTTTGAAATAAAATAACTCCATGTGGAAAGCTTATAGGAAGATTTTCAGGCAGTGCCATGTGGTAGGAAAAACATTGTTTTGGCTATCACTCTGAAAGTTCTTTCTCTGTTCCCAGAGAGACCTTACTACCTCACTAATATTTCCTCTTGTTTGCTTCTCAACTTTCCAAACTTTACATTAGCGGCCTCTAAAAACTAGTGAGAAACCAAACCATTTTTACATGTCAATTCATAGATCTGCAGCAGGCTGCTGCAGCTCCAAAGCCATCATGGACAGGTTAACGTCTTCACCAGTGGCATCAAGGTCTTGCAAACCAAAGGAGGAGCAGATGCAGCCCGTGGGGGGAATTGTTTCTACTGGGCAGTGCAGAAAAGGCAGGGAGGACTTGGGTTTTGGAGAAAATGAGCCTAGCAGCCTATGGCACCAGGCTTGGTGGCCCATCACCTTGTCTTGTACACAGCTTCATACTCATACTCCCTCCCTGAGTCCTCTTTCAGCCCGAGTTGTCCAAGCCTGGGATAATTCACATGCATGCCCATTTTTGCCGAAAGGAGAGTTACCAACTGGAATGTTTGCTCTATAAACCCTTCAGAAAGTAACCATAATCTGTCTTTCATACTTTAAGGTTTTAAACTTTCAGACACCTGCTTGGTGTAGGTGCTAAAACAAAGAGCTAGAAATAACACCAGGACCACAGTAAGTAGAAGAAGCTACAAGTCTGCCAGGTTTGGGCAGGCTCTGTTGACAAATCTCCAGTAAGTTTTACACATGAGAAGAGGAATTGCCATTCCCCACATCTAAGACTGTCAAACTCAAGCTACTCAAGCTGGTGGCAGCATGCCTATCATACACCCTCGCAGTCCTAACTGTTAATCCTGCCCTTGATGAGTCTAGTTTTGGACCAAGCTTAAGTTGTGAGGAGTTGCAGTAATCAGACATATAAAATAAGAGGTATTGAACAACGAAGGGGCAGAAGCATGCATGCACACGGATGTACACAGAAAGTAGAAGGTTTTTTTCAGTGTGGCTCAGAATAGACTGTCAGCGGGGTCAAGAAATAAATGGGAAATGAGAAAACCAAATGCTTCAGCATTCGAGGTTGGATTTTTCAAGTCACTATTCTCAGGATCATTAAAGATCAAAAGTAAATTTATTCCTATCGTTCTATCTTGTATAGTTTATCACTTTCATATTTAAACAGTGACTCCCATCTATGTGTTTGTGTTTATTAGAAACGGAGGTGACTAGCAGAAATCTGATAGTCTTTTTTATTATTAGGGCTTCTTGAAGTTTAAACTTCTAAATCATATGCAAAAAATATTAAAATAATACTATCAAAGGCTCCGTCTTTCGGAGATTCAGTTCATAAATATGCACTTTGATGGAGGAAATGCAGACCCTTTTATGCAGTATGAATGTCATCAAGGAGATATTCTCATGCTAATTATCACAGACAATTCATGGCTGAACAGCGCTCAGATAATGTAAGAAATGGCGGGGGCTTATTTCCACATTCTTCTATTCTTCTGCTAAAGCTCCTCTTAACCACTTTTTCACTAGCTCCGCTGTTTCGTTTGTGACTTGCCATCTCCGGGGAGAGGGATTTTGTAGTTGGGAAGTAGTTGTTGGGGATGGTGCGAGGCCCTGATGGCCCTGAGCAGCCCCAGCTGGGACCCGCATGGACCCACCCCTGGGCTGGGAGCCCCATTTCAGCCCAGCCCAGGGCACCCAGTCCTTCCCCAGTTGCCCTGAAGGTGCGGGGCTCCGTGCAACGGCCCCATGTGTGCTGCTCCCTTGCAAGCGGTAGGTGCACATACTATGTCTGCCGTCCTATTTAGACCAGATAATGATGTTAGAGGAGAGATCCTTCTCAGCCCATGGTGAGTATCCACTGTAAGCAACAACGTGAAATAACAGGTTTTTGGCATGAGATGGATGCAAGAAATGGCTATGCATGGTGAAACTGGAGGATTAGATTGTGATGTCCCAACTTATTTTCTTGACCTTTCTTGTTGGCATCTCTGCGCCATCAATGAGAGAAAATCCCAGCAGTCTTCAAAGAAACTGAGAAAACCATCAGGCCCTCACTGAACGCTGAGTTTTATGCTTGTAGCAGTAGTTGTGAGCATCTCGAGCTGGAAGAGATGTAGAAAATAAACAAGTAACAAAAACAGCTTAAGGCAGAACAAGTTTAATATGTTTTTCCTTTTACATTGGGGCGGGGAGGGGGGGGAGAAGTGTGTGCCAAATTTGAAGTTGACTGCCGATGGCCATTACTTATGTAAGTAACTTTGTCTTGCCAGCCCAGTGCACAAGGCTGACTGACCTTGGCAGCCGTACGGCGGTATTATTCTCCCGCTTTCTGCAGCACTCTGAACAGAGGCAGGCTTGCCACTTTGTAGAGTGTGTTATTCCTGGGTTTTGCCCTTTTCTCTCAAGAAGCAAAGGGAAAACTACTGCTGGATTCTGCGTCTGTTTTAAAGCGTGTTAAAGCAGGGGGGGAATCTTTCAATTCTTTCAATTTGCTGTACTGAGAGAGCGGTTGTGGAGACGGGTACCGTATAGAAAATGTACAGAAAAGCAATCGGTTGTAATGGATGCTGGAATAAGTGAATTTAGGTAGTAAAGGAGGAATAACTGAGGCTGAACATCCTGACAAGGTTGTGTTGTTCGCATTTCCTCTGGGGGGTGCGCAGACTCTACTGCCTGCACCGTTCTGCTGTCAGTACAGATCCTAAACAGGACTCAAAGAGAACAGCTGAAACGTGCATAAGTGTGAACCAGAAAATGTCAGGTTTCCAGGTCAGGTAACTTGCAGAAAAATAAATGGGGGGTGGGGAAAGTCCTCTTTTGCCTGCATAAGGGCATCTGCAATAACTGGCAGCGGAACCAGGGATTAATTATAGCAGCACAACACTGAATGACAGTGAGGTCTGTCAGGATTTTACCACCTTTGGTCTGAAGCACTACAAAATCAGTAGAATCCCTTTTTTTTTTTTTATCAGATCACATTTGGGTTTTAGGGCATCTCCCATTCTGGGAATCCTGCACCCCAGGACACAGGTGTCCCCTTGTAGGCCTTACAGAGGACCTGGGTTCTCTGAAGCTGTCCAGAGGTGAGAGCTGCCCAGCTGTGCTCCAAACTTGTTTTTCATTTGGATGAATCCCAAATCAGACAGTAAGTAGGGTAACCTGAAAAGCTCAGGTAGAGGTTTACCAGATTGATTTCATGAGCTTCTTACAAGCCATCTTGGAAAAATACCCGAGCCCGCATTGGGGTGTCTGGGTCCCAGTACGGTGGCTCGCATGGCAATGCAGTAAGTCGTTTTCCTTCCTGACACCCAGAGGCACCTGGCTGCCATCTCCTCACCCTGCACTGGCAGGCTCATCGGGCCGGGCTTTCAGCTATTGCTACAACAAGACTGTTTACCCACTTGTTCCCTTTAGCCTGAATAAAAATCACTTTCAACTAAATCAGTAGTTAAGTCTGAATCTAAGCCACTAACGCCGAGTATTTCTTCACTACTGTCTTTGTCTGGTTTATGCTTTGTACATTCAAATGGAAAATGAGATATGAGTTTGCCCGCTCTTGCCTTTCCCACCTGCTGCCAGGGTCCCTGAGCGTGGTGTGGCCAAGTCACATAACAGACGTACAGGGCACAAGGCGGGTGTGTGTGTTTGTATGCATATATATAAAAAAAATTTAAACAGCCTCCCTGAACAGGGAAGGAAGACTACTTGATGTTCAAATTTATGTAATTGCAGGTATACTTCAGGCATGAACAAGATATTTTTTATTTAAAGCAGGTCAATTTCATTTAAATGTGGATAAAAATGTCTCTATTCTATACCTTTCATCTTTGTTCAAAAAACATGTATTTTTAACCACCCTTCTTTCTATGTCCAATAGTGACTCAAGTGTCTAATTCTGTACAGATGAATTTTTAATTTGCAGTGTGATCCTGCTATTGTTGCAGGTTCATCCATCCCTTAGGCACCTTGGATGTACCCATGTGAAGGATCAGACCTGCCTTTTGTAAACTAATCTGGTAGGATATCAGTCTGTCATGATATTATAGTGGGTATAGCCAGGACTTTCCAAATACAAATGCTGTATAACCAAGCTGGTCCCCAGCAGTTTTCTCATCACTTTCGAACCTTCCAGCTGTCAGCCCTTCTTTCTCATAAGAAAACCTTTAATGTAGGCCACTTATGAAACACAAATCAGGCTTACTTGGTTTTGCTACTCATATGAATAGTTAGGGTTTGGGTTTGGTTTTTTTTTTTTTGCCGGTTTTCTGCTGGTGGAATGGGCTCTGATTTTACTTTTTCACCCAGCTATAGTGTAAGTGCTAGAAGAAGAAGGCAACATGGGATAGGAAAGGAGAATTTTATGTCCACATCCTTCCAGACTGTGATCCTGCCAGCAGGTCCCCAGGGAGAGATCTTCCAGCAGCACTCTGGAGAAGTGAGAGCTTGCTGAGATCCACCAGCAGAATTAGGGCTGCAGGGCTTGACCTCACTATCTGAACGAAAGTGGCTAAGGGAGAGCATACAAATGTATTTGCTCAAAATTGGAAGTAATTCTCTGCATTTGTATGACAATCGTAAAGGGGTGCCACATGAGACTATGGCATAATCTTCCTTCCTTTTAAGCTAAAACTTTTTAATTTTTTTTTTTTTTAAGAATTATATATTGCGCTTTTCTTTCAGCACTCTCTAAGCTTCTACTTCTTTTGTATCTTAATAAAGAAAGCAAAGCTGAACTGAAGTTTTTAATATATTAAATCAGAAACCTAGACTGGAATGAAAGATAAGAATCCAATAACACCAAAAAGACACATAGAATAGAATCGGTTATAAATGATTTATGCACCAGGATTAGGAGGTTAAAAAGGCAAAAACTTTAATGTTCGCTCATGCAAGAATGTCAAATCGCTGGCCTAAATAAGGAATTTGACAGTAATAAGATTTTAAAAGTGGGCATTTTCAGGTACTGCATTCTGCCATAATAAATAGAGGTCATAAAACTTTGATCTAAGTATATTCCTGGGATGTTAATGGCTAAGATGGTCACTCATATGAACTTTGAAAACGTATTTTATAACGTGTTTTAATAAACAGCTATTAATATAAGGCATACTTATGTGCCTCTGTAAAACTATGCTTCCTAGGTTTTTTCTTATCTGTATCTCTGCAGTCCTTGGCTGATGGCAGACGGTGCCAGTCTTCGAAGGATTTGCTGCAGGGATAAACCTCATTTACTTTCCACCTCGTCTAGGGTGAAAAGCGTGCAATTTTCTTGAAAGTTTGACGAGAGAGGAATTTCTGAGTGCTAATGAAGGACACCCGTCCCTGAGTTACTTGGGGTGGAACTTTTCATTCAGGACAGTACATGGGATATGGCAGGAAAGCAGAGTTATTTAACTCACCAGAAAATTAAGTCTTCTCCCTGCTAGCATGTATTCACATTTATTTTGAACAATGAAGAGCTGAACAACATGAAGCCTTGCTTGTAGATAGATCAAAAAATAATGCTGAAGATTTTGCCCTTTCTACAAATCTGCTTTCCTAATCAGAAGATTTGAGACAACAATAAAAATGTTATAGGAAGCAGGGCATGACCACTCCTTAAAATCTTTTGTTGCTGTTTCTAAATATCAGGTCAGGTTATAAGTCTAAAGAGAATGACTATATAATTTCTACCCGAGCCTCTCAAAAAATGGCTGAAGCTTGGTGGCCTCTTTTCAGAAAAAGGTGATATGAAGCAACCACAGTTTAGGAACTTTAGCAACGGTGCAAGCCTTACATTTCTGTATCATCTCTTCAAAGACCAAAAGGCGTTGCATGCTTAGAGGTGTCAGCTGCCGCAGAAACCTGTGCGGCAGGAGTGGAGGTATGGATGGTGGACATATCTCTGGACTCGAGCAGCAGTAACGTTGCTGGGGCTGAGCGGGAGGGACGGGGAAGGAGCCAGGGGCTAAAGCAGGTCAGTTTTGGNTTTTTTTGGGGGTGGGGGGTGGGAAGCAAAGGGACGAAGAGGCCGCATCTCAGTCTTTCTGGTCTGTCTGACAAATTAGCCGGTACCTGCTTTTGTGTGGGGCAGCAGTGACATCTCATGGCTGTCGGCAAGCACTGCATCCCCCATGGCCGGCCAGGCGGGGACCGGCCCGGTGCCACCCGCGGGCTCGGTCCCTGCCGCCTCCCCGCCCCGCCGCTCCCGTTATCTCTGGCAAATACACATGCGACGAGATTTTGGGGTTTTTTTGGACGCGCTTCACGCAGCCCCATCCTGGTCCCTTCAGCAGGGGGGCGACACGGTGCCTGCCGCCCCCGGGTACCCGGGCGCTGCGCAGCATCTCTCCCCGCATCCCATCCGCAGCATCCCGGCCCGCCGCCGCCCGGGTACCCGGCAGCCCCACCGCACCGCACCGTGCCTGGTGCCCGGGTCTTAACCATTCCTCTTGTTTTAGGAGCTGTTTGCTGCTCTAGCTACACAGGAGCAGCCGCTATCGCGTTTTTCTCCGGTATCAGCAGGAAAGAGGCAGGTGGGCTGTAGCATCGTGCAGGCAGTGCTCTAATTAAAATACTCCTCACTGGCATGTACAGAAAGTTAAGAGTAAGAGAGACGAAAATGCTGGTTTCTGTTTGAAAAATGTTCAAAGCTCAACGTTTTTACAAAAGCTCAGGAAACTCTTCCGAGAGTACAAGCTAGTTAGTCATTAAATTGGTAGTTTATTTATTTTCTGAGAGAGAGAGAAGAGGAAGGGGGGAGCATGTGGGGGACACGTAGGAGTTGAAAGAGCACTCGTGTTATTCACCATGCAGCCAGGAGCAGAAAATAAAGAGGCAATTAGAAGGTCAGAACCAATAATAATATGCTGGTAACCCGCAGAAGCCGTAGAGCAGGTGTTTGTTCTCTTGGTATTTTTACAGCAAACCATCATTAAAGCTGTGTGACACCACCAGTTCTCATGCCACAATTATTTGCATGCAAATTTGACATCTTCAATGTGAAGACAGATTATATCTTCACTAATTTGGTCTAAGGCAAATTGTCACTATTTCCTTAAGAAAACACTGCTTTTCATGAGGAAATTATTGAGTGCCAACTGAGTGGGTTTTTTTCCATGAATTTAGCCTAGGCAACCAGACAGAATCATGCTTTTATTATTTACTTCCACTGTATAATCAGCTTTTCATTGAAGATGACAGCTTTCAGCCAAGAACGTCCAATTTTTTTTATTTTTTTTTTCTCAGAGAAACAAGACAAACAGGAGGCAAGAAATGTTGAGCTTTTCTGGGGCTCAAGAAAGCTGTTGGTTTTGCTATTGCCCCTGTACACATACATAAATGTGCATACACATATGCACTGACCAGCGGGGAGCCCCGTGCCCTGTTACAAAGCAGGTCTAAAGCAACAATCAGAAAAGACCCTTCAGGACTTGAAATGGAGAAATTGGAGCTGCAAATTCCGACATGAAACACAGAATGGGTGGAAGCATAATAGCTGTCGGTTTTATGTTTTTATCACACAGATGCTCCGATCCTCATAGTCTTCATTCTCAGGCTTGAAATTGAAGAGGCATGTGGGGAGAAGGTCAGAAAGTAGCACTATGCTATTCAAGCCTTTCACCTCTTTGGGGCTGTCTGCAATGACCTCAGGCAGCCCCGTGCAGACCTGTTGTGCCCCTGGCCCCACAGGGATGTGGGCCTTCAGGCACAGCCCGTGCTGGGCAGGAGGTAGGGCATGTGAGCCCTTGCCCTGCGACTCTCCAAAAGCAGCAGGACTTCTCCAGTTTTGTCCCTTCAGGGTGGCCACCACAAGGCAGCATTTATTACAAAAAAAAAGCCAAGTCTGTAATTTCTATGTATCAAGTCCAGGAAGTCTATGCTTTGCTTCACTTTGGAGCTGAAGCTTATGGTTCAGGATCGTGGTTAAATGCGTAGTTGCGATGAATTGTTCAAGGATGAGTTCCTAAACCAACCCTCCCTTAGAAGTATTGCCCTGAAAAAAAATGTCCAAGAGTTGAAATGGGAAAAAAAAAAAAGACAAAAAAAGAAAAAGAGGGGAAACAGTTGCTGCCAGAACCACCTTTGCTTTCCCTTCTTTTCTGTGCCCTCAGGGGTTCTCCCATGTGCTCATTATAAAGTGGCTTTTCTTGCCATACCTGGGAAGTAAGTGCCACTTTCTCAAAGCTTCTGCTTTTACAGCTCTCCTTTACCCCCACTAAAAGAGAAGGACCCTCAGTTTCTCATGCTTGGTCCTTCCATAGAGCACCTGAATGTCAAGCCCTGCTGGATTGGCCCCTGGCCTTTGGCTGAGGCCATGGAAAGTGTTGGTGAGCATCAGCTGCCGGCAGCCTCTGCTGCCTCTCTCCAGAGCCTTTGCGTTCATTTTTATCAAACCAGACAGCAAGGCATTGATCTCACATGTACACTTGAAGCAGAAGATGGAAAAATATTAATGTTTCATTGTCTTCATGTTTAAAAGTGAAACCTTTTAAAGAAATGGGTCTTCACCAAATATAAGAGAAATGTTTTTCTTGACTGCATAGCAACAAGCTATAGCTGTGATTATTTATATCGAGTATGAAATTCCCTCAGTGCTTCATTTATTCAAAGCTATATTTTTACTCGGTTTTTGTTTTCACAGATGGCTAAGCTAAGATGCCGTCTTGGGCTTAAATATCTACACAAACTTTGGCAGTCCCCACCAACAAACAAAAATAGATTAAAAAAAAAAACAACACAGAAAAATTGCAGTTAAACTTGCAAAGCCCTCCAAAGAGCACAGCAACATTTTTAACTAATTTGAAACTATGATTATCTACTGAGGAATTTAATGTAATTCTGTCACTGTAACATAGTATTGAAACAGCCTTTATGGGAACCACTGGTTGTCAAATGACAATTATAAGTGGGGTTTTACTTCTTTTTAGTTCTTTTACAAAAGGCACAGGTTTATAATTTGATTCCAGCACCTGTTCTGAGTGCTTTGCTCAAGGAAAGTTTATTATTATTGTTTAGGAAAAGAAAGTTGAGTACTTGCAACCGAAATATACATACTCAGCCAACACTGAAATTCAATTTCAGCGTTTTCTCTCATGCTGTTTCAGGGTGAAAAAGTGTGGTTGGCTTTGGGTTTTTTTGTTTTGTCTTTTGTGCATTTTGGAAATCCATGGGGATGTGCTGCCCTCCCACAGGCGTGCCGAGCGTGGGCACATGTTACCTTGTCCGTCTACACCAGGAAATTACCACCTTCGTATCCAGCCCAAATTAGAACCCATTCATTTTTAGTGCATCTGCTCTGTAAGACGTTAACTTTAAAAGTAACTGAAATTCCCAGGTATTTCCGAATAATTATTTTGGGTTTGATATCATTTTGCATTTGGGGACCATAATTTAATCGACCTTTCCTCCAAAATAAGTACGGCACTGCTACATCAAGAGTCTTCATTTGCTTCAACAGTAATGTGTTTTCCTACTGTTTTTTACCCCGTATGTGGCATTTTGATGATGGGCACTGCTTCAGCTGGCTATAGATGCCCTTTTTCTTAGGCAAACTCAGCTTTCTTCCACTGTAGAGTGTTAGTTAAGAGTAATGCAGAAAGAGAAGGGGTTTACCCAGACCTTGAGGACCACAAAGACTGTAGACCAGTAGTACAGGGGTGTGGTCGTTACTGTCTCTATAGAGCACATAGATATTGAGTTGCCTTCCTCACTTGGTCCTATCACTAAACTTCATCTTTGATGCAATGTATTTGAGCTCTGGAAAATTTTCATCTCTTTCTAGCATTGAGATCAACAAGCTGACTTCTGTTTGGATAGGAGTCTCCTGAAGTATGTACCAAGCATGACAGACAGGGACTCCTGCAGCATGGGAATTATTTTGGCTCTGCTGCCTAAAGGTGCTGAGAAACCTGCTTTGCAACTCTCTGGCTGTTTCCTGAGCTGTAATGTTGGATTAGGGCTCCTTTGTAATCTGCCAAAGGTGTGAAGATGACTTCTGCGGACCGGGCGGTAGAAAAACACCATTTCAAAGCCAAGTTCACCATTTAAAATAAAACATATGGCGGATGCTTTGACTTCTATGAAGGTCTCATGAAAGAGTTACCATCCCGCCTGACACAACCTCTGTGCCAGTGCTGTAGCGCTCATCAGGCAGCACGAGAGAGGCTGCCACAATCAGAAACAATTACTCACTTCTATTGCAGCTCCAAACAGAGAGAATAACAAATACTTTTCACCAGCTCCTGCCACTTTATGTTTTCATATCAACCAGTCAATCAAACTCTGTATAAAACAGCATGTGTCTGTTCATTAAGAGGAGAAAAAGTTGATTGGTACCAGAAGATGAGTGCAGAGTGATTTAATTGTAGCCCTTTGGCACATCTGTGTTAGATATATTAGGCACTTAGACACTCCACACTGACAGCAACAATGGGAGTTATATTGGAATAATATGATTTCTAAAGCTGTACTTACACAAAAAAAAAAAAAGCCCAAACCCCTTTTGATCTCTGTGATTAAGTATTCCAGGTAATTTCACATCATCAGTTAGTCTTTCTCCTAAACCAGACTGAAAGCTGTTAACTCCCCTCTTCTGCACAAGTTAGCTGATCTATAAATAAGGGATACATTCTTACAAAGAGAGTGTTCTTATTGATTGGTGAGATGTATCGTTACCATTTCATTACACTTGATCATTATAGGCTCTTCTCTTGACAGAATTTTTTATTCGGCACCAAGTTAGAGGCTTGCCAACTTTGGGAAGGCATCCTCCCTCAGTCCACAGCTGGGAGGGATGGTGTCTTCTGACCAGAAGCAAGGTTCACCTGAGTGAATTTACTGGCAAGGAGCCATCGTTTTACTGTTAAAGTCATTTGTCTGAAACCCACCCTGGATTTTCTTCACTGGGTTTCTCAGAGTACTTTTACTATTCCAGTCTTCTGGAAACTGTGAAAACATAGCCATAAAAGGATGGTTTTCTGGAAAGATAAATTGCAGACTGCAGTTTCGTGAGGAATTGTGGGCACCAGTCAGCTATTACCTTCAAACAGAGAAAAGAAAGGCAAATCAGACTTGTTTTCTACTGCTGAGCGAGCATGATTCATGATCTTTTTAATGGCATTTTAGTTATTTAAATCCCAGAGACAGCCCACCTGGGAAGCAGCTGCAGAGTGGCTGATCTGGAAAGGACAGAAGCTGAGGGGTCTACTCTGGAGGCGCCTCGGTGTTGAGCGGTGCAGCTCTGGTATCCCACAGCTCAGCCTCTCTGCCAGCACCGCTTCTTGCCAGGCTGCTTTGTCACGGCCGTTAAGTTTGGCTGCTTCTGTGCTGCTCGTTTCGCCAACTTCTCCACCTTACTGCAGGTCTCTGAATCTGTAGTCTCTGCTGAAATCCAGCGCTCCTGAAAAATCGGGGCATCCCAGAGTTTGTCTTAAGAAGAACAACCACGTTCCTCTACTGCCAAAAGTCAAACAAAGATAATATAGCACTTATTATATTTTAAAAACATGACTTTATAACCAATTTTCAGGATTATTTAAATTTCCTAGGGAGTGTCCATATTTTCTTTTATTAGCAGTGTTTAAAACAGGACCCAATTAGGATGCTGGAAACAAATACACTCAGCAAAGCACAGGAGCTTTCTCCAGCCGCTGTCTTCCTAAGGACCAGGGGCAGCCCTGGGCCCAGAGCTGAGGGCAGCTCCTTCCACACACCCGCTCGGATCCTGCATCAAGGACCTTGCCCCATCCTTGCTCTGGGTCAGGGTGTTCACATACTACAGCATTGCTGATGAGTTCTTCTGTGGGCAGAGGGCTTGTGGAATATAAATCCTGTGGGAATGTGAAGTGCTATAGCCCTAAGAAGAACCAGAGCACAGGTAGGAATACAGGTACAATGTGATCGAGGCCACCCTGGGAAGCCAAGTGGCCACCTGCCACTCCCAACATGGGCCGCGGTGTCCAACTGGCTATGAGCTATGAGCCGGCAAGCTCTCGAATCCTGTCCTGACGATCCCGAATGTACCCTTACGAGAAGAGCACGGCTGGGTCTCTTTTATTGTTTCCATTTGATATGTATCCTGCACTAAAACATTTTTGTGGGGCTGGAAATCCTTTTCATAATCTGCTAATTATTTTCACAAGCTACAGTCTGCTCTTACATTTCTAATTGTAACTATTAATCCTCGCTCATCTACATGTCCTAGATCTGTGCAAGGCAGTAACGCATTTTATGCTCAGCAGCACCCTGCCTCTTGACTCATTTGTCACAAGGATTATTGTACAGTCGGTGCTGAATGTGAGGAATTAGCTGCATAAACTTGGCCATTAAAAAGAATGCCTGTATATTACCTGTGCTGGGCATTGGTGTGTACACAGTAATTCCCTCCTCAAATATGCAAACACATCTCACCAGTTTCATACACTCATACATGCTGCAAACAAATTTAGAAGTGATTTGAATGCAATTTCACCTTTGTGTCAAGTCAAATGGTGTTATAATTATAACTAACAAGAACTGGACTTGACTTCAGTCTCTTGACTTGTATTCGGTTTCCTAAAGAAATTTTTTAATCCATTTTAAAACATGGCAAGTACAGCACACGCTCTGTTGTTTTCAAAATGTGGTCAGGTAGCTACCTACAAATATTGACACCAAAAGTCTGACAGATAGTTATAATTACCAAACACTCCTCAGTGCTGCCAAGACAAGACAACATCCCTGCCGCTGCGCTGGAGACAGGGAAGAGCAGTCAGACTAGAATAGTATCCGTTTCTCTTCAGCTGTGTAGGAATGATGTGCTCTCCATTCCTCTCTTACAGCAAAGAAATTCCCCTTTTCCGTCTAATGAATGTTGTCTACCCAGGCATCTCTGGACAGATTTCAGTGAGGGTTGTTTGATGGTGAAGTCCATTAGTAGCTGCCTTATCAGAACGGCAGCTGGCACTGCCTCTACCCTTTCTGCCAGAGACAGCAGCCAAATATTTTCTGCTGGCAAAGTATGAAGAAGTCTACTGAAGCATTCATCTATACTAAAATTTGGCCCATTATTTTCATGGCCGGCCCTCAAGCTGCACAAAGGTCTGTTCGTTTCTTGGCTTATGGTTGTTCACATTCATCAATCGCATTCTACAAGAAGACCACAGGGAGAAAAATGGCAGAGAAGACACTTCGCTAGTTATGTCCTGCCTGTCAGTCCCAGCTGCATCGTGGCCAGAGCCTCTGTTCCTCATCCTTGGTGTGCTGTTGGGGTGCAGAGAGTCCTCTTCTCAAGTCACACCACAACCTCTGCTCCAGGCTCTTGCACAAATCCATCATGATGTCTCAGCACTGGCGCTGAGTCTACGAGGCTCACTGAGACATGTGCAGGTCAGACTCCTCGGGCTCACCCCACCACCACCAATGGCCTGGTTTCTCCTGGGGTTTCCCTTGGGCAGTGAGATCCTTTGTTTCTCCTATCAAGTTACAGCCTCCGGTGAGAATTCACTCCACCCCAAGCCCTGTGCAACTAGTACGCTGCTAACAGCACGTTCTTAGCAAGCTCAGCCCTTGCTTCGGACTGGGATGCTTCAGGGGTCAGTCTGTCAAACTCCTTCCTCTCTCAGGGCTCCTTTTGGGCTGTGCAGGGACAGGGGATAGTCCCACCAGGTAAAGACTCCTGCAGGAGGAGGTACAGAGCCGCATGTGCCAGTTCTCTTAAAATGCCGTAATATTTGTACCACTTGACATGATGTGAGTTGGTGTGGTACTGTCATGGTTCGACTCGCTTGCCACCATTGCAAAATCTCTTCCAAGAGTTTGTAGCTGGTTTAAATGTAGAAGGACAAAATCCTTTCCTTCTCCTTTATCTGCCACAAGCTTTCATAGATGATTATGGTTATCCTTCTGAAGCCTGAAGATATATCGGGCTGAAGATTAGTATACGTGTACAGGTAATTGGGATGGCATGCTCTAAAGAGAACTGCTTAACTAGAAGAAGCTTTACTCAGGAGACCAGAAAACAACCATTTTCTGAAATAAATCAGATCTCGCAAGAGGAACGTGTTGGGTTTTTTTTCTGTCGCACCTGCTGATATGCAGGAGGCCACCCAGACAGAGGCTGTCATCATACTGGCTGACGAAGATGACTCAACTCTAATCTGAAATCCAGTCTGGCTTCGCAGAACTGCTTCTCTGCTCTACATCTGCTTTCCCGTCTCACCCAAGCCATTTAGCTGCTTGCTTTCTATTTCAAAAGGTGGCATTTATTCTAATTCTTTGTTCGCATTCACCCCATTAAGCTTCCGCTCTCAATCATCAGCCGCTGAAGCACTTGGCTGCACCGCTAAGCAAGCCTCGGTGTCTGGCTCGTGCTGGAACAGCGCTGCGCCCTTCTTTATCACTTTGCTGTCACTGGACTGATAAAACTTATCTTCTCGGGAGGCTGGTGCAGGGGAGGGGCCTTTAAAACAAAATGAAATTTTCAGTGTGTTAAGATAGCGCTCTCCCAAGAAATGGGAACTGAGGTGGCTTTCGCCTGCCGCGGTGTGTGGCCTCAGCCTGGGGACAGCACACAAGGGCTTCTGGGGGAACTGCTGAAATGAGTCAGAAACGTTGTGTTACGCTGTATCATACTCATTTATTTTTCATTCTGAAGTTTTCAGCAAGCGTGCCAAGAAACCTGGAACAGAAGGGCGCTTATCTGTATTTGAAATAGCAAATGCATTTCTGGCACAAGGAGGAAGAAAGGTGCCTTCCACAAGAAAATTGTAACAAATTAAATACAAAACAGAAAAAATCAAGTGAAAATTAGGCACAACATAGCTTATTGCCTGTCCCACCCACCAAAAAATAAAAATAAAAAAATTGAAAAGAGAAAAACTGCTTGACACAGGCAGGCTAGATATAGACTCAAATGTGAATTGACTCCTGGACGTCACCAAGGTGCGCAGTGTTCCAGAGGAAGTTATGACAGTTATATGTGTATCTCCCTTGGGCTTCCTAACCCCCAGCTGCCTGAAGCCCCATGAATAAACATAAAATGCTCAGAGATGTGCTGATTTTTGGTACCCACAGCAGTCCCTTAGGCCCTACCGCATTAGCCGGGCAGGGCAGACGAGTACAAGCACAGCACCATGCTCAGCCCTCTCCAGGACTACCCTGGACAAATTTCCTGCGGCAGGAGCTCCAGCTGGTGCGTAAACTGAGACAAGAGCTACTGTGCATTGGGATACACCCAGCTGAAAGAAACATTTCTGATGCAAGTATGGCTCAATTTTGGCAAAATTCTAGCATTAGGGCCTCAGTAGTGTAAACAAGCTCAGCTGCAAGTAATCTGAGCTCCTATCAAGTGGGTTTGGGATGTGTTAACTTTTCCTCCACAGCTTGGACACGTGCTCTGACCACCACTGAAATGTCAACAGGTCTCTTACCCAGCTACAGTGTCCTCACGGGGTGAGACCCTGCTGGGAGCCTCATCTGAAGAACAACACAGTGCTGGGGTACCCAAGGAGGGCTAAAGGGGGTCCATCAGGAGAGTCTGATCTTGGAAACTTCAACAGCATGCCTGACATGACATGTTTATTCATCCTCTGCTTTTGCAAGGCTAATAAAGGTAAGAGGATTGTCAAAGTATAAAACTATTTCATTTGAAAACTGGGGGTGGGGGTGTTGAATGGTTTAAAAAAAAAAAAAACAAAAAGAGACTTTGTATGAGCAGTCTTTTCTATGACAGCTTTTGAATTTCCCCAGTCTTCACTGAACCCTTTTAATTTCTCTTTTTCTTATTATTCAAAAGACTTTCTGGGAGAGCACATGTAACTTTTTTGTGTGATGGCAGGGTAGTGTGTTTCTATGAGATGCTCTTTAAATACGGGGATTTTGATTTTCTTTTCTTCAAAGATGAGGATCATACCATCATTTTGTCTTTCCAGTTTCTCTGTGCTGTGAGCGTATGGAGGTTGCAATTTCACTGTGGCAGCTTTGGCTTCCCTTTCCGTTTGTCTTTATTCTGTCAATGCTTCCTTAGAAAACAGGCCGTGCCCAAACAAGGAAACGCATGCACCTGTGGGCAAGCCACTGTTCCTGGTTTGCAAAGAGGAGGGAAACCAGGTGCAAAATGTGAGTATGTGAATGATGATGGCTCTGAGGCTATAAAGGAGAGTCCCACAACCTAAGGGAAAGGTGACTGGCCAGGGCTGATTCAGGGGAAGATGGAGGCTTTGTGCTGGTGTACATTGGAACAGCTGTTCTTTCTTCTTCCCAACTGAAGTTCTCTTCTTTTTTTTCCTGTGAGTTTTATATTTATAGTTTATAGCCTGAAGCTTAAGGGTTTAGAAGAGTAACTTTTCTCTGCCTGTCCTTTGCTTGGTTTTGGATGTTGTTCTTCTCATGCTTGTGAACCAACTGAAGTTACTGGGTTAATTTTTTTTTCCTTTAAAAAGGAATTAAAAACCCACAAAATTCTTCTAAGTGCTGTTTATCAAGGGCAGTACTGGTTTCTATCTTCATTGAAGGCTTTCTGGGCTCAAGATTTTATTCTGCTCTTTGGATTCAGAGGATGCCTAGTCTCTAACATGGAAAGTGCAAGAGTTTTCTTTTCCTTTATGAGATACCTAAAGTAGATTGAACTCCCACAAAATTGCTATCCCAGGGAAGTTGTTAAATTTAAGGTTAATCTCGGCTTTTCTTTCCTTTAAGGAAAAATTTTTCAGTGTAGACATAAATTCAGAAAGCCTTCTGGAAGCAAAACTCCTGCAAGAGTCCTGAGCTAGAACTGGAGTGCAGAGAGAGACTTTTCTGTCTTCCCTAAATGTTAATAACCGAATGGAGTGAAATTTGAAAGTCAAAGCTGTTACAGCTAGATCTCTAGGATACAGAAAATGAAACACCTTAGTTTGAGTTAGTCAAAGGATTAATGGCTTTTTGTTTAACATACAGCTGCATGGGCTATTAGAAGTGGAAACATATGTAGCCATAATTGAAGAAAAAAATACATTTTCCAGTGATAGGATCAAAGACTTTTGGTCTCTGCTTAACATGTAGTATCCTATGTGGTACATCTGTTCAAAAAGTGAAAAAAACCACCTAACCCTGCAGACAGAGGCAGTGTTATCATTTATTTTCTTATTATTATTCTTATAAATGTCACATTTAAATCAAAACAAGAGCAGCATCACAGCACATTGGGTTTTTTTCCTGTTTACATGTTAACTGTACTATCAATACGAAGGCAGGTGGGTGCTCAGGAAGTAGGCACATTAAATTTTTATATGGCCTTTAGGAGAGCTAGGACTTTTTTCCCTCACTTGTCAAGGAAGAAGAAATGTTGCAACTTTACAATTGATTAAATTTATCTTGTGAAATATTAAGCATGAGTAAACTAAGATTTTTCAAGCTCTTTTTGGTTGGCCAGTGGTCATCTCAGGTTCTTTGCTGTAGGCAAATTATTAAAGATGAATTAAAAAAAAATAAATACACAGTGATCAGGACTTAAAACTAATGGACCACTGCACTGCTGGCATGCTGCTCCCACACTTCCCAGTAGAGTTAGGGGCAACATGGCATTTCTGAAACTTCATTTGCAGCAAGGTGTTTCTTTGTGGGTTGTTTTTGTTTGTTGGGGTTGTTTTGGGTTGGCTTTTTTTTTTTCCTACCGGTTTCTGACTCTGAGGTCGAACTCTGATAGCCACAAAAACACAATGCAGAGAGGTGTCACTGCACCTCAGCAGTGGAATAAAACCGGGAAAGGTGTGTGTGCACAAACCCACATATGGAGAGCAAAGAGGCAGATGGAGAGCACTCGCAAATTGGAGTTAGCTGAGCAGGAGGGTACCATACAAAGCCAAATGTCACTGTGATCCAAACTGATAACTGTGGTGGGTATGCAAACCTGTACCCACCTCTTCCCCTGCCATGTCCCTGCAGCACCATCCACGTAAAAGCAGGACCGTCTCCAGTTTATTGATGGATACACTTCATAGGCTTTGACTTGTGATCTACCAGTGCATTTGCTTCTCTGCAGAGACACCCCAGTCTTTTGTGCTGGATTCTGTAGTCCATTACCAACTTTCTGTGCCAAACTCTCCAACCAAGGCCCAGCTTCAGTCAGGTGGAGCTGCTAGCAAAACCTTGAGTTTCTTAGTCTGGGAAGTAAACATTTGAAGGGAGAGCACTAGCAATTTCTGAAACAAAGTTGAGATTTGCTGATCCTAGTTTTGGACTGGTCAACATGGACTGCCAGCCAGATCATATCTCCCCACTTATCTTTTACTTTTTCTGTAGGGTTTTTTCAAGCAAATTCTAACCTTCCTGCCTGTCATGTGGTCTCCTTGTATGCAGAAAGACTTGAAAACCTTCTGCAGCCCTGAAATGGCTGTATAGTTTCCCTGCAGGTGAACACGAGCACAGATTTCTTCTGGCTTTGCCAGGTGGTACAATTGTGGTCCTGTGGCAGCATTTTCCAAAGGACTGTTTCCACAGTCTCATTTTATCAACTTAAAAATAATCCCTAATTTCATTCTGACTAGTGTATGCTCAATTGTACTGGCACATAAAGTAAAACAACCAGGAAAACCTAGGACCTAAATACACTGAGCTCTCACTAGCTGAAGTTTGAAGAGAGATCTGGAGAAGGTAAATTGCTTACTCAAGTTTACGGGCTGTGTCTGTGGCAGAGCCCAGAGCACAATTCGGCAACACCGGCTTCTGCTCTCCCTGCAGCATTCCTTTCCTCCCACCAATGCGTACAAGATGACAAAGCAGGCAGCAGGGGGTTGCACATGCTCTTTCGTGTTTACTTTCAGGTTGCAAGATTGAAGGAAGCGCTCTCATTATAAGTTGATAGAAATAAGTTGCAGGAAAAAGTTTTGGAGTCACTGCACAAGTGAAGGGAAAAAAACATGCTACTTCCTGAAACTATTTTAGTTTGATCCCAGGATAATACACATGTATTCAAGAAACTACATATTTATATGGTTTTCAAATATTACCAAGTAATATCTGTCTTTTAGGAGAGAGAGGATTTTGTTTCTGTCAGCATTTTCCCTTATTTGTCAACCGAATCTCTTTGCTTTAATTTTAATTTTTATTTAGATTGTCTCGCATTTTGAAATATTCCATATCAAAATCCTTTTCCCCCACCTTTTTCCTGGCTTCTGTTGCAGAAGTATAAAAAGAAATCAAAAGCCAGAATTTGTGGCACTTAGACTGTAATAAGCCTCATTTCTGTCCTCTTTGTCTTACACTTGCTGTGGAAGTGTTGCTGAAATGATCTAAGTTGTAGGACGCTTTCTGTAAGATAAGAGGAAGGGAAATTGTGAGATAAGAGATTGCTAAGTACGTTTTCCCTGTGGAAAAGGATAAATTGGCAAACGGGGGCTTTCACTTTCAGGATGGCCATCCAGAGTTCAGAAAAGCAATGTCGCGTCCCATCGTGCCGTGCTTACAATGTAAATAGGATTCATGTTTACTCTGCCACCAGGAAAACCCCTTAACTTCTCATAAGCGTTTGTCCCTAGATGCAGAGCCTGAGGAGAGATCCCTAATGGACCATGCTGCGTGTCACGGTCTGTGATAACGGCTTGTGTATCCCAGCCAAGTAATATTTTTAGCTTAGATCAACCTACCTCCTGAGCGCTTTTAAAGTATTGTACCACTTGTCTTGAAGGAGCAATTGTTAATGGCAATAGATTCTTATACTCCCATATGGCTTGCCAGAAGTGTGATTTTATTTCTTTTGTGACTTGCTTTTCTGAGTTATTCATGAAGTTACTCAGGATCTGCATATCACTCAGATGCACAAGCTGGTTTGGGGAGTGAAACATAGAAGCGTGTATCTGCATGCAACAGGACATGTTTTTCTGTACAGGAGGATGGGAAGACAGACCCTTGTGAGGAAGGATCTTTCCAGTCTGCCATGTGGGGTGTTGAGGGTTGTTTGATCCCGATTAATGTATGGATGGTTAACAAAGCAGTAACAGTTTTGCTGACACTTTAATTAAAGCAGACAGTCAGAAAAAAAAAAAACATTTATTGCAGAGTGTAAGGGTGCTGGGCTATGGCATAAGAGAAAGAGATTTACCAAAGATGTACGAGACAGAGCTTAGATGAAGCACGTCTGTCGGGTAGTAGTAACGGCTTTTGTCTGTTGATGATGATTTTTCTGAATTGAGTCTCAGAAAATTATTCTACTGAATATATTTCATTCCTCTCTGAAAAGTAATGTGACATTTGCGAAATATCTTTTGGTGTCCCTTAAAACCTATTGTGGATAGCTTGAGAAATTTGTGTTTAAATATGATAAATTTCTGAGTCTATACGGGTAGCTTAAGATGAGGGAAATAGGATGCTATTTAATTTATGATTTCAATTCATGCTGTGGACAAACTAGATGTTTATTCCAGCTGATCTAAAAGTGAGGAACAGCAGTGAATCTAACAGTACAAAAAGTGTTTTCCCCTCTTTGAAGCCTGCTGCCACACACCAGGTCTGAATATCCATCTTGTAATGATATTTCATGCTTTGAAATATGACAAAGTCCATGATCACTAGTTGTGATTTCTGACAGTGAGAAGCAAAAAAAGATTGACATTTGGTAGGTTGTGGGTCTTTCTAAGCCAAAAAAAATTTGAGCCAAAATCACTGCTCGGCTGAAGTATCTTTGGAAAAGCTAGTGATGTTTTCAGCAACAGCATTGAAAAAGTGGGTTTGACAACTCTCTTACAATTACTAAACAACTAAAAAGATCGCAAGAGAAAAGTCTCCTGTGCTTTTTGGAACAATTATGGTAGGCTTGTGTGTAGTTTTGCCATATGGTTTCTTCTGCTTTCCCAAAAAGAGAAAAAAAAGTTAGACTTGTTCCCAGCAGAGATCATCATCACAAAGATTTTAAGTGATTGGTCTGTAAAAATGAAGAACATGCAATTTAGAACTTGATAAATCAACAGTCTCATAGGCACATCTAAACTCTGTTATGCTGAAATGGAGTTGGGAATGAAAGTGAATCATAGTAGCACCTTTGAGTCAGAAATATAAATGACTGTTGCAGGATTAACTTTTTTTTTTTAAAGTAAATTAAGTTAACAACAGTTTATTCTCTTCTTTTAATGCTGTTAAGCCTCTTAGGAGCTTTCTCTTCTGCAGAAACCAAATGTTTAGTTTTATTAAAGGGACTTCAATTCTGTATTCTATCAGTAGGGATATTATTTTTTGTAATATTTTGCCAATTGTTTCATTATGTATTTATACAAGTCACATATTTTAATTTCTGAGCATCCTTTATCTGTCACCGCACCGGAGAGTTTAACTGAAGCTGGGAGGATACAAAGATTTAGTCCTTTGTAATGAAGAAAAATATGTGTAATTCCTTTCAAAGAAAATAAAGAAGTACTAGAAGGTGATTTTCTCAGGGAATCAGCATGTGGAAGTAAAGCTTTTTGCATTCCTTCTTTGTCCTACAAATAAAGCAGTTACGTGGCTTGATGCAAGGTGAGTCCTGTAGTGCCGCGATTATGTGCAGCTAAAGGATTTGTCTGACACCAGGTTGCTGGTTTTAATCCAGCTGGGTCTGAGAGAGACCAAAATTCCTGTCTCCCTTCAGTCTGGGTCAAATGAATTGGTGAGATCGTCTTAATTAGGTGATCTAATGGGTGCTGCTGTAAGAGGCAGGGACTGTCGCGGTTGCAGGTCTGACGTGTCTGGAGAAGGTGGGTGCTGCTGTAGGGGAGCAGGGGCTTGAGCACACGTAATCGCCCATTGTCCCCCCGTGCGAGGCGCTTCCCTGTACAGAGCAGGACAGGCACAGGTACACAAATATTCTGAATCATTTTTCAATCCTTTCCACACTGAACCTCCCCTACTGCTTCACTGCTTTCCAAGAGAAAAGGGCTGCAACTGGTATTCCAGTGCTATTGTACCAGAAGTACCGGGCAAGGAATTGCTGCCACCTTTTTCTGCTCTTGGATGCTTCTCTATGACTGTAGTCAAACTTGAATTCCTCCAAGCATTCGGCAGCACCAAGGCAAGGGCTGCTCTGAATGCCAGAAAGCTCATGTGTCTAGTGGATTAGGCAGTAATGCGCTGGCTGACCATGATATAGTGACCTGCATTAAAGAAATCAGCAATCTCACAGAAGCAGCTTTCATCTCAAGTGTATAATCAGCGTGGCATCAGATCAGGTGCCAAGTAGAAGATGTTATGCCATTAAGTCAAAAATGCTTGATGGTGCAGAGATAAGTAGCTGTGCTCTCAGTTGCTTGCGGTGCAAAATTGAAACAGTGCGTTGGTTTTGTAATGTCAAAGAACAGCTTGATAGACACGGGTTCGCGGCAAACTACAGACGTGCTTTGAACGGCCTTGCACGGTGACTTTCCCACCTCTTTGTTGCCTTCACAGTGCCACTTTGTGCGGGAATTTTCATCCTGTTTCAAACCTGCCTCAGCACAGATTTGTGACTGGTCTTTCTGGGGAGTGGCAGAGGGCGGTGGGAAATGTAAGGAGCTTCCCAGCTCCCACCAGCCCTTTCCATACAATTGGTTTTCCTCAGAAATACAGTCAGTGTCGGAAGATCCTCAGCCCAGTTCCCTTTCCAATGACATCCCATGCTATGCTATGCTTGACTTCACCAAAGATTTTTGTTCTGTGCTGGGGGACTTAATGGAAATTATGTTGTACAGAAACAACAAAGATCATATTTCATAGAGCAGAGACAGAAAACTCCTACAAAAAAATCAGGCATTTAAAATCACATTAGAAAGACAGCATCAATCTTCTTAGCATCACTTCTGTCAATGTGTCTTTCACTACAGCACGCACAAAATGGGCATCTTTGGTCTTTACATCTTTCAGTGGTGTCATTAGCATTTTAATGATTTGCCATGTTCTCTCTTCAGTATTAATTTGGTCATTAATGTGCTGTTGTAAGTTAAGCTTTAGAATAATACTTTTTCCATTTTTTAAACTGTATTTTATTTGTATTCAGCAGAGTGTCAGGAGCAGAAGGCAGCTGTGTGGTTCTCTTTCTCATTTTAGTAATGACCACTCAGGTATCCACTGCTGCCCTTCACATGAGAAACTCGCTCATGCTCTGATTTAAAGACAGATGTTGGTGTGTTTGGAGGGACACACGGGGACAAGGGCGTTCGTTCTCCTGATGCAGGCGATGAGCGCTCTCCTTGCCGCAGAGTTAGCAGGCAGGAGGCAGATGTGGGCAGGTGTACATCTGAGGAGGGAGGGCAGTGAGGAGAGACCCCTTTGCACACCAGCTGCTGGGATGCTTCGAGATGCAGAGCTGAACCCAGCGCTGCTTTCTGCTCTGCCTTTCAAACCCAAACTCCCCAAAGGTGCAGGGATCATTTAACATGGAAAAAGAATGAACCGTTCTTGTAAAAGCAACGATGTGGATGGCTACCCCGGGTAACTCCTCAGGGCGGCTGTAGGATCAAGACTTCTGCTTGGCCAACTAGGATCGGGTCTGCTAGTTTAGGCTGTTACATGAAAAACATACCTATCTCCTGGAAGGGGATAGGGAATCACCAGCCTTATTAACAGTGATTGCAGAGGGAAAATCACGGAGGCTTGGTCTCCACAAACACGTAACGCGGGAGCTTTTTGCAGTTACTGCAACAAATGTAATCAACTGCTGCCTCGTTTGCTCAGCAGATGGGTTATAATTCAATGAAATGAGAAGTGATTTCCAGCTGATTGTAAAACTTTCCAGCAACTACGAAGGGCCTAGGTGCCCCAAAATGAAGCAGAGACTGGGGGACTGGGAGGATGAGCCCTCCTGTTTTCCAGGCTGCAGAGAGATACCCAAAAATTCCCACTACCCTGAAACAACCGATGAAAGCAGGATGGCAGGCAAAAGCCCTAAAACTAATTTGTAAGCAGGTAAAACTGGGTGACTGTTGTCTGTGGCTGACGCTCGGGAGAACTGGAAAAAGGATGTCATAGAAATTATATCAACTTGTATGATGTACATCATGGGAGAGTTACAGGTGATTGTTGGAGGGTGGTGCAAATCCACCATACAGAAATTAAAGCCATTGCTTTTTTTCTTTTAAGTAGCAGCCAATGCATGCATTATTTTTTTTAATTAGGGCAGATGAAAAGATAATCTATAGAAAATTATCTGCCTTGAGAAGATGAACAAGGGAAACAATATCTTCATGAATCTGAAAGAAATGGGGAAGCCTGTTAGCCTGTCTCTATGACATTGTTAAGCCTTTTTCTATTACATTTCTATGTGTAATAGCTGCTCTTTTTGAACACAGTGGCATTTTTCATCTAATCTGATGATGATTCAAAGCATTTATGCATTCTACTTATAATATGAACCACTGCTCTTTCACCACAGGGTTCACATTTAAGATTAGACTGCTGTGATTTTCGCTGCTGCTCTGGTTGAAGGTCATTTAGTTTAGGAAATGGAGAGAGCAGTTGCCAAAAGGTAATCTCCTCTCATTTTACCTGGCAGTTGGCTGTCAAGTTCAAATCATGGCATTAAAAAACACTGCTACAGCCTGCCTGTAGTCTAGCTTAAAAAAAAAATTGTGGCTGAGATGCTGCAACTGTTTCTCAGTAAATTTAAATCACAGCTTCTCCAGAATGTTTGCTTTGCTTATATGGTACTTGCAGAGCAGATCTGATTGATTGCTCATGTCAAATGCAGTGCCCAACTCATAACTCCATTTCATGATTATGTAATTTATGACATGCTGGGTCACATTATGTCATAATAGTACTCATAACAATTATGCTTTCTTTTTCTCCCTCAAACCCACAAATTCTCAATATCATTTTGGAATAAAATTATTTTCTTCAAAGTTCATTTTGCTCTCAGTCCATCAAGTCTGGCATTATATATGTACACCAGGGCTTAGTTCCTCTAGTTAGAAGAAGGAAAACAACGCTTTCAGATCGTCTTAATAGTTTTCATACAATACATTCAAATACACATGAACATTCTGTTTCTCTATAAACAAAATAGAGAAGTCAGCCTCATGATCAGTGGCTACAAGCTATAGTTGAAAATGCTACAAGGGAAACTATTCAAAGGTCAGATCAATTTTTGAAAGGCAAAATATCTAAATGCGTCCACGTTCGTTGCCTCTACATGTTTTCTTCTGTTTAATGGCATCCAGATCATATGCAATGCTGCTAAATTTCAGGGTCTATGTATGTCATGCATATTTGTTTTATAAGAACACCACTGAAAAGGGAAGGAAAACATGACGTCCCCCCTCCAACAAACTGTCCTTAAGGAAATCTGTAATTTGGAGTGACATCGTTATCACACACACACACGGTGCGAAGAAGAACAAGATCGAACACTCCCACTTTGCCATCAGGCATTTCCAAATGTCCTCTGCACTATCTTCGTTCAGCGTATTTTAAGAAAAGACCGGGAGCATTAAACTGAGTTTAGTGAAAAAGGGCCAACATATGGCCCTCTCTGCGTGATGTCCGCTCAGAGAGCGACATAAAAACAGCTGAGAGGAGAGGTGGTTTTAACTGATTTCCTTGCATATAGGTGGGGAGCACAGCGGGTAACTTAATTGGAAGGGACAAAAGGCATCTAGGGGCCTCTGTCTTGAGGGCAATAAATACTGGAGATGCTGAACCTCCCTTTGGGAAGCTGAATAGAAAATTCAAACGTGGCTAGAAATTTCCATCTGCTAACTAGCATTTGAGCTTAAACAAAAGATAACTGGAAGCTTGGCTCTGTGTTGTTTATTATTATTATTTTTAGCTTCAAAAGGACACGATGCTCCATCCCAAGGCTTTATATTGTGCAAAGTCTACAATTCCCTAGATTGCAGGACTAAGCAAGACAGTTGGCTTTTGGCTTGCAAACAGAAACTCCCCTCCTGCTGCTTAGCAGTTAAAAGTCAGCATTAGACTAGCAGTAAAAATCCATAGCCTACAATTTCTTCAGTTTTTCTTGTTACTGTCCACAGAATCTATCCAGTTGCTTTTTAGCTATTCTGTGAAGGTTTAAAAATCATCACTGTGATGTGCCCGTGTGAGCAATAAATCCACATATCCATGAAAAAAGTATTTAAAGGTGGTCTTTATTGAATTTGAAAAGCTAATAAATTGGTTTTGCATGTCTGAACCTTGGAGAACATGGTACCTCATGTTCAGGGTGTCTGCTTAGGAAGTGAAAACCTTTGCCAAATTAAGGACGTTTGTAGGAAAATTGATTTATTGCCAAGAAGTGGGACATGAAAGACCCTTTTACTTTACAAAGCATGTGCATACCTTTCCAGGTGATTGTGGAGACTCTAGAAAACACATCTCTATTACCCTTTTATTTTGCATGGTGTATAAATGCCCTCTTCTCCTGTGTTGGTTTGTTTTGTTTTTTTCCTGGAGAAGCTGAGTTTAGGCTTTTTCTGAATCTGAAACAGAAGTTATATGTATCCCCTGGCCTTCTGTCACCCTTCTCTCATGTGTTTCAACTTTCAGAGAGTGCAGGGTGACTGCAGCTGAATTGTTTTCCACAAGAACATTTCCTAAAGCCTTTGTGTTCATCTGATTTAAGGAAAACAAGTATAGTCAAGAAACGTGGCTTCTAACCTCACGTTTTCACTTTGAGAATAAACAAACAAAGGAGAAACCCTTGAGTGCTTAAGAGGCTTTATGGTTTTTTTGTTTTTTCCCTCTGCTGGAAAGCCTCTAGTATTACCTTACCGATACTCCTCCCGTGTGACTAGTAACGGATGTTTTATGAACAAATACAGAATAAAATGACCTTGATATACCTGGGTAGAAATAAAAGAAGGTATCTGAATGTAAAATATTTATATTCATCGGGAAAATGTCTGGCACTGTTTATACAACTTATTTACCGAACTTGGATAGTTAGCAACTGCCTCTGGAGGCTTGAGGAAGAAAAGAGACAATTCCTGACAACCACTTACAGTAAAATTTTGATAAGCATTATTTTAATTTAATTCAAAAAATAGAAACACAAAGACTCCTCTGAAATAGGACTTCAACTTTGATTTTTTCAGCCTTGATAAAATCAAAGGAATTTCTTAATAAAGAAATTCAAGTTCCAGCTGATTTTATTAATCGTTTCCCTCAATCTTTCAAAGCAAAGATTGTCTTATTGATACAAAGAGACATCGATAAAGTCACCAAAAAGTGATTACCAGATTTTATTTAATTGAATTGAGTTGCTCTTTACTGGCAATTCTCTGCACGAGTTGCACATTTATTTTAGCAATCAGCACAGCATCCCTCCCCTTTTGCCATCACGCAAATTAAATAACTTAAAACTCCAAAGAAACTATAGGGGGGGGTTGCTTTCTTTTGTTTTATTTTACTTAAAGACCTAGCTAGAGTGAATTGGAATCTGAATACTGCAAAGGTTGGGAAACCCTGTTGTCCGTGGTTAAGCTAAACTGAATGGCAACATAAAGCTGGAAGAATTAAAAAGCTGGCAAAATGGCAGCTGTAATGGCAAAATAATGCAGGGCCTTGAACAGATACACTTTAGAAGAGCCTTTTCCAGTAAGTGTTGCATGACATCCAGGGGTAGTACTTGCCACATGAAGTTGCCCTCAGAGGAAGCAGCCAGTTCCTGGAGCTTTCCATGGCCTTCCCTTTTCCCCTTCCTTACTGCATATTCTGTACTATATTTAAAATAACTTTTCCTGTGGGGTAAAATTTGAAAGCAGTCGCCATAAGAAAATGAAATATTTTCTATTAATCAATATCCCTTTTTGAAGCAAAACTTATATCTCAAGAAAAAGTAATATATCTGTTTTTTTGCTTTCCGTATTTCTTCTGGATCTGAAATGGAAGTCAATACGTTATTTTTATTGCAGTTGTATCGAGATGCAATAACAGAAATCAAGGCCAGAAAAAAATGCCAAAGCAGCATGTATACCTCTAGTAGATGCTCGCTAGCAATCAGAGTCTTTAGAGTCTTGCTTTTAATTAAATGGCTGTGTTTGGCCTAAGGAGAGATGCTTCAAGTCTGGTGGTCACTTTGGAGGCAATAGGAGCTTAGTGCCAGCCTGGCTAACCCATCCACCCAAAGCCCAAAAAAAGGTTCCAAAAAATGTTTGCTGTACCGTGGGTTGCACATGGGGCTGCACGAGACACCAACCATGGGTGAACGTGCTGGTGGTGCATGTGAGACTCCCCATCCCTGCACACATCTGGAAGGAGCAGTCAAGGGAACAAAGTACTTGCCACCTGGGGTTGCTCGGGTCCTGCAGGGCTCTGCTCCCTCCATAAGGGGCCAGGAATGATCACGGAGCTGGGTGCTACTGGCATCTATAGAGGTAGTCCTCCCATCACTCCTGGGCACTGCAGTGGTGGGCAGGGTTAACTGTAGGTAAGAGTGTTTTCCATCATGTTTAGTTTTGGATCCAGACAGCGCTTTTGAAGTGATTTGTGGGATCGTTCCCTCTTGCCCCGGTCTGGCTCACCTCACCATGCAGCCAGGACTGCACCACCCAGGTCCCTTTTGGAGTGAGGTGACCTCTGGGAGGGCATCTAATGCCCTCTTGTCCCTGAAGAGCACTAATCCATATCCAAGGTCCAGAAAACCCCAAGCAGAAACGCACAGGCTAAACATAAATCTGGCGGACACCGAGTCCGCAGCATGAGCTATTTACCTCCATAGATCCTTTGCTCTTGCACTACGTTTGCAAATGTAGATACGCCTGTATCTCTTAAGGCAAGAAAAAATGGTCATTGCCAGCATATTGTTTGTTGCCTGGCGATTATCTGTATAGTACTGTGATGAAAGACTAAATTTCTAGCATTGATTCCTTTTATGACCTTGCCAGAAAGTATTTATCCCACTTTAAATTCTGGCTATCAGCTATACATTGTAATAGTCTTGTAGAGCATTGTATTATTTTTTGTAAACCATTGGTAAACAGACCTGAGTTCATTACTCCATGTATCTAAGCAGGTATTTTACCCTATTTAAATGGCTATTGAAATTGCCTCTTTACATCCGAATATTTACATACGTGTTGCTGGCAATTGTTGCAAATTCAAAGACATATTTTTTCCTAAAAGGGCAATCAAGAAACAAAACTAGAAAAACTTGACACCATAATAAATCAGAGTAACAACAAAATTGTAAAAATCATTTGTAATGACATATTTTGTTGCTGTTCTTGTTTGCTAGATTAGATTTCTGCTAAAGGTAATTGAAGAAAAAATTGTTCTGGTTAGAGGGATAAAGTACATTAAAATTAAATGAGCTTCTTGAACTCTGCTTAGGCTTTAAGATACCATATGAAGGAACGAAAACACATTAAACAAGCATAATAGTTACTTTGTGTGGTTGACCATAATGTACTTACGGTCCAGCCTTTCTGTCACACCACAGGCAAGGTCGGTAATGGCTGCAGCATTTGGGCAAAATGAAAGTGTGGGGTCCCTTTGGTGCTCTCCACCTGAATTTCAGACCTCCCCTCGTGTCTTGCACAAACACGGCATGTGGTACCTGAGAAGCAGGCAGAAGCCACGGAGCATCCTGCGGTTCAAGGACCACAGGCAACTGCTGGTGCTGCTGCTTCAGGGGAGGAGCGATCTCGGCACCTCGCTGTCCTTGGCTGCTGGGACATGGCGTGCGATTGTGCTGGGACTTGAAGTGCAGGCTCCAATTTTATAGATTTTCTGTAAAGGAACATAAAACTGAACTGCCTTTCTTCTGGGCAGCATTTTCATGCCTCTTTCAAACACTGGATAAATACAGAGAGGTGGAAAAATAATTCCTCAGAAAACAAATATTGAACAACTAAAAATATCAGTAATTTTCAAAGTACTGTATCCTTGAGAAACTGTGGGCCTACAACACTCACTTTCTCCACTTGTTTCAAAACACAATACCTTTTAAAATGTGCTTAATAGTTCCTCATGGCTGAATTTGGGAGTAGTATATGCTTTGTTTTATGAATTTATTAATTTGGTTTGGTGCATAAGCTCCCATTAAGCATACCCCACTGACCCTGGGTTGTTTTTTTTTTTAACCTTCCTTTCTCTTCTGTCCTTCTTTCCTCCCTCCCTTCCCTTTCTCCCGAGACTGATTCAATCAGGCTAGGAGCCTGGGTTGTTGTTTTGGTTTGCTTTTTTTAAAGAAAAAAGAACAAACAAAAAACTAAGCAGTCGCGGATGGCAGTTCCCTCTGCAACTGGTATGGGGGAAGGAGCAATAACATTTTTTTAAAAGCATCTTTACACATCTGTTGAAAACACTTAGGATTTTTTCTTTCTTTTTTATTGTTTACTAAATCAAAGCCAATGCATCTGAGGCTTATAGTGATGATAGCAAAAATTACAAAGACCTTTCATATGCAAAAGACATTTTTGTATGACTGAAGATTTGAAATGTATTATGCCAATCTCGTATTCAAAGACCAGCTTCGTGGGGTTTGAGTTATATTATGTGATTTTCTGGAGGCTTTTTGTTTCTTGGGTATTTTCTCTTTTTCCTTCATTTTTATGAGGTTTGTATTATTAGTACTTTGTAACATTTTCATGGGGTCTTTCCTTTGAACCCTGCGCATAAGATGAATAAAGGAGCTGGTTTTGCTTTATGAATCAGCCTCTCTAATAGGTCTTCTGGCTCTGGAAATATCCCCAGCGTTCAGAAAACTATCAGACAAATCTTCATCAGCAGTTTAGCTGTAGCATACAGCTTTGAAATTCGAAAGATCTTTCTATTCCGCTATTATGCATCTTGAAGGGATGTGTTATCTCACTGTCGGGGGATTTGGAAGGGGAGGGTGAAGCACTTACAAGAACTAGAACCACAAAATATTTTTCTGACTGAATACCATGTTTTTAATGAAAATTGTCAGCTCCTCAGAGTTCAAGGTTGCTTTGTTTTGCTATTGCTGTTCTTGGGACATTATCTGTCTGTAGTGATCCATCTGCTGTTTAAGACTTTCAGAGAAATAGCTGCTGTCAGGTTTCCTGCTTCCTGGACTTGTACCCATTAACTGACTCATCCCCAAAAGTTTGGCTTTTCTTTGACCCATCCCCCGACTGTCCTGGGGGTACGTACCTGCCTGTTGCTTACATCAGACAATTACTGCAGCCCGGGGGGCAATCTCAGGCCCTATGACTGCTGTGGCATCAGGATTTCCAGTCTGGTTACCTGTTCTTCAGCCTTGGTGCCCCATTCTCTTTGTTATTGAACTAAACAGCATTTATTAATTACTTGCAACTATGAAACTCCCCTCTCCTACCAGCATGGCAATAACAGTGTTAAGAGGGAACTGAGAAGCATAAACTTGAACTTTGATTATGTTTGTTTCAATTAATAGATACACACCATGAGTCAATTACACAGTAAGTTCTTGCAGTACAACAAGCACAATATTTAGTTACGGTCATGCCTTAAATGTCCAAAAAGGTGTCTGTTCAGACCCCTGCTGTCTCCTGCTATGCAGTAACATACATGAGCTGTCTAAGGGTTTGGGAGGTTCATCTCTTACAAGTCCATGGGTTCTGCTTCCTGCAGTGAAACCCAGGCAGGTTGGACTCTACGACACCAAAAGTAGACTCTAAAGTGAGTTACTGCTGCCAGTGGTCAGCTCTTGCCCTTAGAGGGGGGTACCACTCCTGCGACAGGACTGCCAGAATAGATTTCCAGAGTGGTCCCTATCTGCTCCTGTGCCAGGCCCGGCAGCTTCAGGTCCCCTCCCCTGCAGTCGGGTTTGCCCCAGGTCAGCTCGCGCACTGACTTGGCGATGTCTCGGGTGCGTGTCCCATTCTGCTGACAGCTACTGGGGCCATCAGGAGAAGCAAACCGCGAGAAGTTACTGATTTAGTCTCACAGTCATTTGCAGTCTCTCTTTGGCCTCAGGCAGCCAAGTGCTAGTGAGCTCTTCCCTGCTGCAAATTACCTCGAGCGGAAGAAGTTGGCTTGCTTGGAAATAAAAATCTGTTAGTCGTAAGCAGCTAGGTGAAGAAATGTTGAATGCGGCTACTAACCCGTGCCTGTGTTAGCAAGAGCGTGAGTGTCAAATAGCCAGCATGGGGTAAACGTCATTGATTTTGAAATAAAACTGATTCAGAAGGTTAAGGCCAGATATCCTCTCGCCACTGCCAAAAACAGCAGCTACCAAAATGGAAATCAAGAAAGATGTGTCCCAGGAGCTCTTGCGTTTACAAGTTACAGCTATATTTTAAATTGAGGGCAACAGGGATCAGTTGCCTATTTAGAAACGTTTGTGCCTTTTAACTATCAGCAGTTTCTGTGCTAAATGAGAAAGATACAATTACAAGCACTCATGAAGCAGTTTTTCTCTTGATGGCATATTTAGATACATACAAATGAGAGGTAGCCTACAGCGTTCCAACATCTCAGAATCCTTTACATAAACAATCCCAAAATTGTTCTGCAAAGCAATATCTATCTACCTTACTGACAGATTCAAAACAAATCGTGCTACATGAGGTTCAATTTTTTTTAATAGACTAAAAAAATTTGCACAGCTATGCAGATGTTTAGGCCATTTGGCTTACTGTAATCAAATATGGTGAAGAAGCTCTAAGTGCATTTCAAGTTTATAGCATGTCAGTTCAGCTGGCTTGACTGTTTTTTTCTATAGCAAGTCTGTTGGAAAATGCAATCACTAGCGCAAAATGGTGCTGCTGCTAATATTAATAATAATACTTAGCACTTCGATTGCATTTCATATTTTCAAATGCTGTACAAATGCTAATTAATTAGGCTGCGACGCTGAATGCCAAATAGAGAAAAAGCCTTGTGTCACTGCTTGTAGAACAAGTTATCTTGATTATTGCACTTTTAATATTTTCCTTGGGAAAGCACTGGTAATCCAAGGAACAGTTCGACTGCACAAAGCACAGCAAGGGCTGGGGGGGGCAACTGCCACAAAGAACCAAAGACGTGCTGATCCCAAAGCTGTGACAAGCTCTTGTGATTTTTAGTGTTTGGAATCAAAGAAGGTGTCTTTATTCCAGGATCAGGCTTTTAGTTAAGTGACAGAAGTGGAACAATTGTTTTTCCATTCTGTGCGAAATCGGGAGTTTGATGTTTTTCTAATTCCACCACCTTTGCAAGCTGTTCATCCTTTCTCAAATGTAAAAAACTCACGCACCATCCCCAAACACTTCTTCAACACCCTGCCATTAAAAAAACACAAGCCATTTTACAACTGCTGTGAGGGATCACTACGCAGCCACCTTGTAATCTTTTTGGCCTATAAAACAAGCCCTTTTTGCAACAAGAGCGAGTGGCTGAGACCACCATCGGGCCACAGGATCCCAGAGAAAGGGTGGCTCAGCTGATAGCTGGAGGCTGGCCAGGGCAGGGCAGGAGGAGAGGGAACTGGATCTGCCAAATCCCCTTCATGCTCCTCTGGAGATGTCACGTGAGCTGAAGGGGGGAGGCTGTACCGGGAGAACATATACATCAGGACCACAAGGTGAACGATGAAGAAACTTTTCATCTCCAGCCCTTTTGCAGGGGTCAGTAGTGCCATTTGCTGGTTCATATAAAATTGTCTTCTGAGGCTCTGCACAGCCAATATTTGCTAAATGTAGTGCCGGTCCCGTGGCTTGTGTTTCATCACCACCGCAACACTTCAAAAAAAGCCAAAAGCAAAACCCCTGTTCTTCTTCAGAAGACATCCCACACTGGCAGATTGAAGTCTGGAAGATGTCCTCGTACTGGAGCCACTTCTCTGCGAGCTGAGCTGAGCTGAGCTGCTGAAGGCAGTATAGGGGAGTTCGCTTTTTCCTGGAAGTGATCATTCGGTTTCAGAGAAAATCAAATGGGAATTACAGTTAAGTAGTACCCTGGGCTGTGCACTGGTAGCATTAATTTTATATCAAATGGCACAGAGACATGAGTCATCCCCAGGTGGATGGTCTGCTGCCCCAGCTCAGGGTCCTCTCCCCTGAGAGCACCGTCACCCACTGGTGCTGCCGCAGCTCCTCGATCGGTGCCCGCCTGTGACCTGCCCTGGTCCTTCCTCTGATACAGCTCCCCGCTGCCAGTCGCTATTGGAGAAGCAGCTTTGAGGAGCAGGCAGCACAGTGTTACTCCTCCTCAGGAGCAAGGACATGGGAGACTCAGTCTCTCCTAGTGTGTGTCTTACTTGTTATTTCTTTTTTTAGTCTTCTGTACTGACCAACTTTGTCAATAGCTGTTCTGCTCATATTTTTCAGTTTTCTTTGAAATTGTTTTCTTCTGAAGAACAAGAGAGACTTTGTACAAGTGAGCTATGAGTTAGCAGGGAGAAATGCAAATCAGGTCCAGCATCTCCTGGGCGTCAGCAAGTGCTGAAGCATTCCCTGGAGCCCAAACTGCAGTTCTGTGCGTTTCACTCGAGAGAGTTACCTTCAGATGCAAACAGGCTTCTAGATCATCAATAAACCGCATCAGAGGCAAAACTGGCCTGACTTGAAATAGATTAGGAAGCTGCTCTCAAAGATGATCTACTGATAATCTGTCTGTATAAAAGAGCGTCCTGAGATGGTTTCACAGGCAATGTTTTCCGAGTCTCCTACGCTTTATTATCCTTACACACATCCACACCATTGGGAGATCGTGGGAAGGAATACCGTACCATGTTGTGGGGAAGAATCATGATATTTAGAGAAACTTATTCACATTTGAAAGGGACTTTACAAACTCTTGTAACCAATACAGAGAGAGAAATAAAAGTAAAATAGCAGTCCTTCTTTTTCCTTCTCTTCCAGAGTTAATGGAAGATTTGTTATTGCTTTTGAAAGGAACAGGCTTTTATCCTGAAAATGCTGCGACACCGTGTTGCTGTTCCAAAAAGACAGAAATAGGGTACTGTTTTAGAATCAGCAGTTCAGGAATCTTCTTTGCCTGTACCGATTTTTTTTTCAGTTGCTTACTATAATTATGATGATGAAACAGCAGCTAATTGTTGGTCTGACTACCAGGCCTTTGTTAAACAATTAATCTTTGGTTTGATGAAAGCAGTGTGCCTCGAGTCCTATTTTCAAATTGCCTCTTGAAATTGTCTTGGTTTTCTTTATAATACCAAGAAATCACTGTTATTATATTTTTGTGTAATTTGCATATGAGCACCTTCTTTCCTCTCTTGAAATACAAATGCAAGGTGCTTCCATAACTTTGTTGACGGTATGTTATGATGATCATTTTTCATATAATACTTCTTAAAAAATGTATACCTTGATAAACGGATTTTTCCAGAACTCCGTTTTGAGAGGGAGGAGATTAAGTGGTAAAATTGGTGGAATTACTTTTTGTGAATAAATTATCCAGCCAATATATTTCATTTTGTGGTTGGCAGATCGTTTTGAAACTGACTGTGGTTTCTATACTGGTATGATTTGCTCATATGTAATCCCCTAAAATAACTGGCCCCGCAGCTCAGACTGCCAGAAATTTGGTCACCTCCTGATTTATGCTGAGCCGCAGACTCAGCTGAGCGCAGAGTGGGATTGTCCACTGCAGTCTCAGGAATTGCTCTTATTTAGCAGATCACTCAGCTGAAGGCATGCAAATAGGTGAATGGCGATGCTTGCAATCGGTGAATTCTCTCTGCAAGAGTGATGGTGTCCTCTCCAAGCACCAGAATATCGAGGAACCCATGTACCAAATGTTTAAAACTAAAAACCGAGGGACACATGCGATGGCATGTAATTAGCAGCACTGTTTAATTTCCATATTATTTTGAAAATACCATGTTAGTAGTTTTTAAACCTGTGGTGATGGACACCGCAGCCTGTTGTTGACCCCCAGAGAGTAGTGGGTTTGAAGAGTTCACTGCACCTTTAAGCTGCTCACTGCACTCTGCCAGCCAATTCCCTCCATGGCAGGGGCAAAAATGCTCCCAACCCAAAAGCTAATTGAAAAGTTATGAAAGATATTACAGAACTCCCCAACTCTATAGAGGGATGGGTGGTTGAGTGCTAATCAATTCAGAATATATTTCTTCTGGGACCAGCACTTACTGGCAAGTAATTATTCTTTAAAAGATATACATCGTAATGGATTCTGCTTCCCAAGAACAAAGGCTCAAATGATATCTCCAAGAACAATACAGACCAAAAGGGGCATCACGTTTTCCCAGTGAAGATGAGTATACTTTGATTATATTAATACTGCTGGACCAATTAGGTGGAGCTGCTCATTTGCAATTAGGATTGCTAAGCTCTAACTCTATTAACTCTTCCAGGCAGTAGCTTTACATCAGCTCTCATATGCCAGAACCATCTATTTACACGCTTGTAATGGACAGCCATAAGGTACCTCTGCTCTCCCGGAAACCTCGTTCATGTTGGTGTTAGGATCTCGTGGCACTCTCATCAAGCATTAAAAACACTCAATGTTTTTACTGCTCGGTACAGAGTGCAGGAGTCTACATGTAAATAAGAGTCAGAGTCAGCTGTGTTTGTTTACTTATTAGAAAAGGGCTGGTCTGGCTTTAATGAATGATATGGCATCTATATCTTCATGCTGCATCTGCTACAGGATTTGCTTTTCTGTAGCATTTAGGAAAAAGCAAATTAGTGCATGTTGTAGCATTGCATATCCTGTTGCTAAAAATATATCGCTTGGTTTATATATTTCTTCTATGTATATATTCATAAATATAGATCTTATCTATCCCGCAGATACAGGCACGCACATGCAGACTTTGCATTTTATATTCTCTATTGTAGCTCAATAGATAATGGATTACCTTTGTGTCCCCTCCAGCCATTCGCTCTCCTCCCATGCCTCTCTGCTTCCCTCTGCCCAGTTACAATTTGGGTTAACTCTTATTTTACCTGACTTAAACCTGTGCTCCATAGTCAGCATTCTGAACTCTAAGTTACTTAAAAATATTTGCAAATCTTTTCTGCACTGAAGCTACATACAAGAATCTTTTTTTTCTAGAGTCAGTTCTACTCTCACTTATTACAGAATATAGCCAACACATCTGCACTGAAGATGTACAATGGGAAAAGCAAAACCAAAATCTCACTCATACAATATAAATGACTTTTATGTCTGAAGAAGTAATTATCTAGTGTCATAAGAAAAGCAATAATAATTTCCTAATGCTTCTTCGAAGTGACATGGGAAGCATCAGACAGTCTGAATCTGTTCTGTAAAGTACCGGAGCTGTTAATGAAGATTCAAACTGAATTAGTGGACATACCAATGCAATCACGTCAAACAAAAGCAACAGATATGCCAGATTCTGATTGCAAATGCAGTTTTGTGGCATGTTCTCTTATGTGAAAGCAAAAATAACCATATTCTCTAGTCCCTTTTCAGTCATTTTTATGAATGTTGCATTTTGTTCTTTTTCCCCACTGTACAAGCCAGGTGTTCCTTTTTGCTGCAAAACAACAATACATCATTTAAGTGAAGTTCATTTTTTGAAGCTCAGCGGGTTGAGGCTTTCTCCATTTCCCTGGCCGTATCCAATCAGGTAGCGGAGGCACTGGCATGTGTCATAAATTTTGCTGCGAATATGGGCCAGCTGAAACATATACCAATTCAGAGATCACATCTCCTCAGCATCCCACTAGGCAGGAAAGGAAATGAAATGTGTTTGCTGTGTTCTGCTGAAGCAAGAGGACAGAGCAGGAGACGAAAGAAATCTGAATTCTTAGCAGGAAAGAAAACCTTTCTCAAAAGAAAACTTTGAGAAAAATTAACCCCCAGAACACTGCCTGTGCTTTTCTCCAAGAGTGTTTTCTCGAGCAGACTCTGAATGCGGCACGCCCCTGGCTTGCAGAGATTCGCTAAGGCTTTCCCTTTTATTGGCCCAGCAGTGAATGCCTTCGCTGCTTTACACACAAGTCTGCTGTGAACTCGTTGTATGAGCAGTGCCTGGAAAGGGCGTTGAGAATGAAAGCCATTTATAATTAAGGAGTGCTGTGATGAGTAAGAAAGTTTACTCTTCTGTCCACATAGAAGTGGCTTTTGTGGCTAATCCATTTGCCCTCCGGGCTTCCAAACACTTAAAAGCTGCATGGCCCATCTCCAACACTGTCTGGTGTTCCCATCAAAGCAGCGTGTTCGAGAGGAATGGCATGCCCACAGAGATGGTTGTCCTCCTCCTCTCATCCAGTCCCCAAAACAGCCATACCTGGTTCTGGAGTAAGACGCTGTCAGGAAAAGTTGTACTTATCAACCTGCTGACCCCACTGCCTTACGTGTGTCCCACCAATACTCCTCCTCTTCTCTACAGGTGTTTTGTGGGGTTGCTAGAGTTACTTGTCATGTTCATGGAATATTTATTTTATTTTAAGTTTTGCATTAACCATTTTCCTAGCAGAGCCATCCAGTCTGTCAAGGTCACAAGGCTTTATCCATTTACTTGATGCAACAGCAGCCTGAAGGTCAAATTCCTGAATTTAAAAAAAAATAATAAATCCAGAGAGGGTAAAGAAGCGCTTTGTCTCGCAGGAGGTCTGGGTTTGTCGATTCAGCCCTTTGCCCACTCTAGGATGGCTACATGGTATGCCCACTCTTGGAGCCAGAATTTGTCACATGTGGAGTAGGATATGTATCAAATTTGGAGCTTTTGGTCATCCTGAGAAAGTCGGTCCTGACTTCTTTGACCTCAGACTGCGGCCTGTCGTGTCATTCTGCAGTCATTTCTGGTTTCTGTGTTACCCCATTTTTTCCTGACCACTCTCTCTCCATTTCAGGAAGCAGAGGGCAAGGTAAAGCAGCATGTCTAAAGGACAGTTTCTTCTTACTGTTGGGGATTAAGTGTTCTCCCAAGACTACTCTCTGGTCTCTACAACAGGGGAACGAGCAGTTTGAACCCTGAATGCTCTGAGCAAATACAGGCACTACAAAATCTTGAAATCACTGTGGGATGCAGAGGGGTGGGATCTCTGTGTATTTATTTCAAGGAGTTTCCATGACTGAACAAACTTTATGCAAAAAATTATGTGCTTTCATGTAGTATGTAGCAAAAGCGAGGGGGGGGGGGGAAGTGAAAAACAGTTTAACTATGCTTGGTCACTCTCTGGATTACTTACTTTTGTCTGTTTGCTTCAGGGTTTTTCTCTTAACTTTGCATCAAGGATATGTATTGACTTTGCTGAATTATTGAAGGTAGTTGCAAATGATGCATGAAATGAAAAATCCTTCTTCACCCTTTGCACAGACTGCCAACAGACAACTCTGTGCAATCACTGCTGAGCTGCACCATGAGATCAGGTATACCTAGATACCCACAAAAATTGTTGGATTTAACAGTAATGGGAGTTTCTGTTCTTGATATTTCTCTTACTCCTTTCACCTGTCGGTTTCGGAAGTGCGACCTACTGCCAGGGCAGTTGTCATCACCAAACGCAGTTGCACCCACTATAACCTTACATTGGGGGTAGCATCTGGGACCAAGCCAAAGAAAATAGGCAGCCTTCTGCCGTGCCTCTGGAAATCAGTCCCTTCAGCTTCTTTCAGATTTATGAGCATACATGTGTGTCTCTTTTCATATTTATTAAGGGCAAGCTTGGCACAGAATACATAAAAATTACCTAGAAGCTGCTGCAGCGCAATATACATCTGCACAATGAGAAAAGGACTAATAAAGTAGAAGGTTACGAACACCAAAGAATAAACACAATTAGAGAGAAACAATTACTAAGTTTTAAGAGGAGGAAGAGGTGCACACGGGAGGAAATCCTATACTATGCAAGTAAGGGGGAATGGGGTGGTGAAGGAAGAGAGGACAAGGCAGACCAGATGGTAGAAGATTGGAATGTGAGTTTCTCAGCGTAAGCCCCGAAGAAAATGTGGAGTGTACAAAAGTTGTGCCACATCAAAAATAGGTCTAGGAACAGCACGTGTCAGAGTCGAGGCCTCTGGGTTGTCCAGATTTGTCCCTGGTCTAGAAGAGGAACAAGCAACTCCCAGTCTCAGCCTCCCTGCAGTCACCCAGCTGGTGTGACAGGACCAGGATGGGACGGGGGGGGGAGCCACAGAGCCAGGCACCCCTGCCTTTCAAGGCTTCCCACGGGCTCTAGGAAGCAGGGAAGTCCACACCGTGTAACATATGGGTTTACTTCTTTTTCTCTTTTTAAATATGCTCTACCTGTTGAAGGGATCTCTGTTTTGAAACGCTACGTTTCCACGTAGCTGCAAAAAGAAAGTCACACTGCATTTTGAATTGAGCAGTACTCACGGCTGACAACCAGCTCTGGAATTAAGAGAGTTTTTGCAGCAACTTGCATGCTTCTTTTTTGAGCGGTGTTTATTTTAGCAAAGCATCCCTTGCTTAGAGCCCCCCCCCCTCCTTCCCCCAAACATTATATTTGCTTGATATAATTTGAAAATCTTCTGAAAAGATGTATTATAAGAGTAAGTGATAACATTAGGGTTTGGAGTTTAATTGTGACTGTGCTGCACAGCTGCTAACACCAGCCTCTTCAGAATTTATGTCCTCATCTAGGTTTTTCAGGAAAATTCAATTTGAGGAAGTTGTGTTTATCAACTTCCTGGCTTGCTGTCAACAGCATGCTGCATTCTTTTTAATATGAGGTGCTAATTATGTTTTTCTCAGACTTCAATATAAATGAAATGTATTTGGCAGTTGCCAACAGCTTTGCAGAGTATGATAATGCCATCATGCAAACTTTGAGGTTTTCTGAGCATGAGTTTATGCTTCTGAGTTGTGTAGCTTACAAGTATATTTCACACCGTGGACAAGAAGATCTGACCTCCAGAGGTCACTACCAGAGGGTCCTGTTTTGCAGATGTTTTGGAGAACACAGAAACTGCCAGAAAGTGTAATAGCACTGAACATCAGAAACGCCAGTTCTTTGTGAAGATGGGGCACAACAAAGCTGGTCTTTAGTGAAAATCTTGCAGCGTTAACAAAGAGCTTGAATCAGACTAAGCAAGAGTGCACCTGTGAAATTCCTTCTTGATCCATAAACTGAGAAGAATTAGGTAAGGGTAAGCCATTTAGGTGGGGTGGCTTCCTCTTGTTTCCAACAACACACGATGATTTGTGTGCTACTGATCCCCACACCATGAAAATTAACACTTAGTCGTCAGTGAAGGGAAATCACAGAAAACTTTCTAAAAACAGTTTGAGCTCCAGACTCTCCTCTCCCACACACCTCCTCTGAGCAGAATGGGGGAGGCACACGGCCCCAAAATCCCTCTTCCCTGTGCCACAGCTCTGGCAGTTATACACTGAGTAGATCCCACCAGGAGATCCTCTCAGACAAGAGCTGCCCAAGGAACTCTTTGAGATCTTCAGTTACAAATTATTAAAGGAGTATTGAGCCTCTTCAGTTCCCACAACAAAGGAAAACAATTGCAGGACAGAAAAGAAGGAATTGGTAAAGGCTCAAATGAAGTTTGAATATTGCACAAGAGATGGAGGCAACCTATTTCCACAGCCCGTCACATTAGGGACAGAATCGCATTAGTGCAGGACAATCCTGCCATTTCCTTTGACACTGACAGTCTCAATAGCGGTGTTTTGAAGCTAAATAACCTGTGGGCTGCTCCTCAGAAGAAAGGATGATGAGGTATCGATCGCATTTTAGTTAGCGAGAGGGAGAGTGAAAGGGCGCAGTCTATTTATGTCTGGTTACCACCATGGATGGAGCAAGACCCGGAAACCCTGGGAAACCTTTGTTTTGATCAGAGGAGGTAATTTCACTGAAGTCTCAATAACCTTTGCAAATATGTCACTGATATCAAAACTGGAGGATGGGGCAGAGAGGTGATATAGGTAGCCATATTTTGAAATTATTATGTCTAGTTGGGATTAAGAGATTGTTGCCATTTTATTTTTATTTTTTGGATTTCCTTTATGTTCTTAAAAATTGAATCTTAGTTCAATTATATTGCACTTTAAAATTATGTTATTAAACAAAACTTGCTCTTGGTTTATTTATAGAAAATCTTGAATTGGGAGAGGCTTTTTAAGATTTTTGTATTTGAAGTCAAATTTTTAATAATCCATGTTACAAAACAGGTTTTACATCTTCCATGCAGATACAGCTATAATCTTTCTCCCTATCATAATTAAAAAAACACTTCCTTGACATTTCTGCCCCCTTTTTTTCCTGTAGATTAAATATTTCTTTAGAAGAAATACTGAAGCTTGTGCTTTTCCTTCTGCTCCTGCTGCGCTATCATCCCCATTGCAGGACTGGTGTCGTGTTTGTATTCAGCACGACTGCTTCGTGGCTCTGTTTCCTTCCAAAAGCCGTAATGTTTGCATCTTCCTGGCAAAAGCCACTCTAGGACCTGTGTGCGATGATGACAGGATCATTTACAATGTTCACCTCCCTTTGAACAGTGTCTTTGACTGATTCGCTCGTGCTTGTGCACTGTGGTTGCCCTCCTGAGGATGTACAGAAGTGGAGCACCTCTGGGGACTCCTAAATGCTAGCCAGGCAACAAGGATAACATCTTTTTCCTTCCCCCAGGAGCCACTAACCATGCACAGGCATAGGAGATGAGCACATATTTCTTACGACTGCAAGGAAAGAAAGATAATTCAGATCCCCGAAGAGATTTGTGATATGAAAACATGTCCCTTCTCCCTACCCAAACTAAAGCAAATTGACTTCTCTAGTCAGTTTGATTTAGGTCAGCATGCCAAGCACTACAAGTGTTGCTGAGCCCTTAAGAGGGACAGATTCCTCAGAAATGAAGATATGTCCAATGTAAATGTGCCTGCTGGCACCCCACTGTCTGGTCCCTCATGATTTTAGGCCATTACATCACCTACTGCCATTTCCATTGCTTCTCTTCGTCGTACCACAGTAACATACACTTTTCCTCATGCTTTTTCTAAGAGCGTATTTATGATTTATCCAGAGGAATAATATTTTCTGCAGTTGAAACAGGAAAAGTCTCTCCCAGTCTCTCCTCCACCACGCTGGCTGCACAGTTACTCTTGGTCCTCCTCAGCATGCCCCAAAACCAGTCCTGAGTCCAGTCACAGACCAGGCACTGGGGGTCTGCTCAGTGCCAGCTCTCCATTTTTTTGTAGGTGGATGAAACGAGGTCCTTCGCTGGTGCAGCTGCTCTGGGGACAACTGCAGTAACCTTCCTGCTGGCAGTTGTAAGTGTCCTCCCTGGTACCTTGCTATGGTAGAAATGCTTTGGGAAAGCTGCTCTCAAGGGCATAATGTAAGACAGAGTCCAAAGATACGAGGGACCATGGGAAACCGCTTGCTCAGTGTATATTTGAATTCACAGAATAACTGGAACACTTCTCTTCTGCAGGAGAAAGATATTTTGTTAATAAAAAACGCATACCTTCATTCATGAAACCTTAAAAACAGCCTTTTGTGGGTAATTTGCTGCTATTTATAGATTTCAAAATATTAAACCAGCCCTGCGGAGTAGGAAGGTTGTCTCCACAATGACATGGAGAAAGAAAATTTTTTTCAGCCAGTGAAAGCCAGGTGTGTCAGCCAGTGGATGTTTGGGGTAATCCTCCACAGAGACATCTGGAGGCACTGAAGAGTCTATCCCAGGTGCTTTCCGCGTGCTTAACAGTACACACATAAATAATAGAGCAAAGAAAGGAAAGACAGCCCGACTGTCAAACCAACACTGAAGGAGAAGACAAATGAGTGATGAACCTTGCAGGCCTCGGGAAGGGCGAGGGAGGAATGCCAGCACAGCGAGGCTTGTGCGGTGAGTTGCTGTGCCCGGCGCGGGGCTGAGCGCCGCCTGCGCCACGCACCCAAGGAGCCCACTCTGACGTTTTTCCTCAGTTTAAAATTTGCTTGTATGATCTTTACGTGCAGAAATTTTGGCACAGCTACACTGCACCCCTGCCAAAATGCATGCCTTATTCATCCTCTTGTTCTTCTCAGCATAATCATCGTAATTTAATTTTGCATAATTAAAAAAAAACTAAACCCCTTAGGCTTTAAATACCCTGATTTTATTTTTTTTTTTTTTTAAATTAACATCCTGGTATAAAACACATTCCACTTTTACCATTGTATTTATACACTTGAAATCACTTACCATTTCTTTCTGTAAAGATCAATTTAATCTCATCTCAAGAAAAATAGTTAATTCATTTTAGTTAATTCAGTCCTCTTCTGAGTTTAATTTTCTACATGAGATTTTCACCCTTATTCATGTGTTTCTTACAGCCATTGCATCAAATTTATAATTCAACCCCGCTTCAAAGTTATAACTCACAGTGATGTTGTAAAAAACAAAATGGAGAGAAACTTGTGAGCGGCACTTATTTTGACTCAATATATGTTTTTGTTCTAAATGTCAAAAGTGCAGCAGAACCCCTGTCATTTCTGTTCATGACATGAGAAATATTAATAAACCAAATAAAGGAGACCACAGTGGAAAATGTAAATTCTAAAAAAAATCAAAATGAAAAGCCAAAATTCACCCCCTGAAAATGAAAGGAGAGAATCCTGAATTTTTTATCAGACCTGTATTTGGTCTGTGTTTTTGAATGTATTTGTCATGCCTTATATACACAAAGAACAATCATAAATCAGATGATTTTTATTATTTTTTCAGATTAAGGTGAGAAACAAACAAAAAAGAAGACATAAACAGCTCATTTTTTTCTTTATTACTGTGTAGTTGTTGACTTTGATGGAGTGACTTCAAAGACTTTACATTTCTTCCAGCATGAGAGTAAAATCAGACTCAAATTCTTCATATACAAAAGAGCTCGGTTTGACTCAGACAGACTTTTTCCATCTTGAACTTTCTTTACGGTGTAGAAGGAAACCTCAAGTTTCTTCTCCTAAAGCTTGTAATGAAATTGAATATTATTACATTTCGGTGATAAATGTGCAAAGTCTTATAGAGGTCAAAGGGTGGAAACTCAGTGAGAAAATCAATCAGAAAATCATAGAAAATCCTCTTACAAATGAAAAATTAAGAATTTGGTCTCAGATTCGAGGGTTTTTTTTTGAAGAATCTCTAAGTGAAAAAACTGCCCCAGTCCCAGTGGTTGGGCTCAGGATTCAGAGCGTGACCTGGCTGTTCCCAGAAGTCCTCACTGTGTAAATTTTGCTTCGCAGCCGTAACCACTCAATCACGCAATTTGCTATTTTGCAGATTAAAATGGTTCTGCTGAGATGCCCATCTTCTTTTCTGAGAAGTCATTTTGTTTCCTTTCAAAAGCAGAACACTGGGGCTTTGCAGTGGTGATTGTCGCAGGATTTTTCTGGGTTTTTTTCCAATGAGGAAAGACAAACTGCATCAGTCTGCATTCTAGTTAAGTCTGATCACTGCTTAAAGTAACTTAGTACTTAAGCCTTAATTTAATTAGAGGTACAGAGAAAAGAGTTATGACACCATAGTTTTAACCACAGTTTCTATGATCTATATGTTTAAAGAGAGACAAATATTCTTAAAGGTAATTGGTTATTTTGCAGGAAACAATTTCTACAAATCTGTCTTTATTCAGGCAACAATAAAAGAAAAAAGATTTTTCAGCATTAAGATAGGTTAACCATGTATTTAACTCTGTGTTTTGAAGGCTACCATGGCACTTGTATAAACTGTGGTTCTGCGTATAAACATTGCAGGGGGTGGTGGAAAGTAAGCTTCAGCTAATTATATTAGTATCACTGTGCGAAACGGTCACTAAATTGAAATATTTTCAACAAGAATGGGGCACCTTAGTACTTAGGCTTTGAATTACTATTTGACGCTCTTTGAAGTCAATAACAAAAATTTCCTGTTGGGCTAAGTATGTCACTGTTTAGGTTTTTTTTGTTTTGCTTGGTGGGGGGAGGCACGCTCTGAGGAGGTATAATAGGGAGGAAAACATATGTCAAGCACCTGAGAAAATACTCTTATTTGCACGAACTTCTAGAAAGAGGCAGACTTCCAAGTGCGGAGATGGTAACTTCTTTACAGCATTCTATTTCTGCGATTACAAAAAGGAGACAGATTCTTGTATAAAGAGTGAACGTGGATCGTGGGACAGCAGAAAGGAAAATAGTCTGTGGGACGTAGAGACGGTGCCAGGCAGATGCTGCTTGCTTCCAATCCATCCAATTTTGATTTCCAAATTTTCATATACTAGCCTGGCTTCTTCAGATCTAGTGCCGAATCTGAGGTTTCAGAAAGTCGTGTAGCACCAATGAATGACACTTGTTCACTGAGAAAGACTGTCACTTGAACGTGCTGACAGGTCTTTATAAATTGCAGTGATGGGTGGCAAAGCAATCCACAGGAAAATTAAGACTTTTATTTTTAGGAAGGTGGAAGAGCAACGTGCGAAGAGACAAATCCTGAAGCAAACAGAAGTGGGCTGGAAGAATTTAGGAGATAAACAAGCCATGTAGGACAAGTGGATAAAATAAAAAGCCACATGGATAAAATTAGAAAACTAGAGAGAAATTTCTGACTCAGGTGCGAATCCTGAAGTCTGTGATTCAAACTGGGGTTTATCTATCCAGAACAACCAAGAAAGAAGAAAAGGACTAAATCAGTTTGCCAAAGGAAGGAAAAATCAAACTTCTGTCATGGCAAACTCTTCAAATCTCAATATGTTTGGGTTCCTGAAGCATTCTGGCAGGCAGAGTGTGACTGGGACACATGGCTGGACCTTATCAGCGCTCCCTTATCAGAGATGTGGCTGGGAATGGCCAGGCATCGGGAGGCGATGGGAGAGAAGCTGGGTTAGAGGGCACTGAGGAATCTCTCTGTAGGAACCACCCTACAACAGGTTTTTTTTGTCTAAATGTAGCCAGCCAGGTCCCAGAGAGGTTATTTTTTCTGGTTAGTCTTCTTTCAACATTGTAACGGGGGATGGCAAAGAACAAAGACACCAAAATAATGTACAAGTGAATCAGAAAATAAAGAATTGAAAAGGACTAAAATACCTTATGGAAACAAGAAGTGTCAACTTAAACGTGGCAACAAATGGCCCTCCCTTTCACCCCCAAATAGTGGCTGTCCTACATTTCTCTCTGATACAGCTTTGTCCTGGCACCTTGGCTTGTCAGGAGCACTCAGTCCCATGAGAGGTTTCCCACATGTGTGCCCAGAGTAGGAGCTGCTGTTCTCAGTCTCCTGTAAAGATTACTATAATTCTGGTGTCTTTGGACTGTAAAGGGATCATTAGCTCCCCACTGTTCTTAAATGTTTGTCGGTCTCCTTTTCACTTCAATTGATTTTCTAAACACAGGTTCCCCTGCAACTGGAGCATTTGTGTCTCTGAGGAGCTGGATACACAGTTTTGCCTTCTGTCACCGGGCGAAGGCAAGAGGAAATGCTTGTTCAGGGAGAACTGCTGGAGGAGAGGTGACTATGGTGTTTACTTGTTTTGCGTAAGTACTCATTTTTAATTCTGCCAAACCAATTTGAACGAGAATGGTGTCACTTTTTTCCCTCCATTTCTCGCAGATGCAAAGTGGCCATTGCACTGCTGAGTCCACATGCATCTCTAACTTTCTCATTACTCCTTACCAGAGTTCTTGTTAGGTGTTTACATCAAAAGTGTATCAGACAGCTTCACAATACTTGAGGATTTTCTGCATTTTTCTTTCTTTTTTCTTATCCCTTTTCTTCCATTTCACCTTTCCAAATACAGCTCACTGATCATTGACTACCCATCAATAGCTTCTGTCCTGCTACAGAAAAAAAAAAAATGATTCCATGAAAAAATAATAAAAAAAAAAAGATGGGTTTATAACTTTTCAAAGACAGGGAGAAACACAAGAAACACATAAAAGCATAAAAGTTAGGAGCTTGGGGGTGGGTGGAACAGGAAGTTTTAGTCTGAGGTCTTACTGATCTTGGGAAAAAGTCATTCAGGAAGAAGGATGTCTTAAGAGAAAAATCAGAACCAACAAAACTAGGAAGTGTGTGTTTTCAAATGTATTCATTTATACGAGATTTGACCCAAGAATCCTGAGGTACATCTGCTCTCTTTCACACTCATACTTTCTGATCCTCTACCTATGGAAACCACTAGACCTCATTTGCCACATAAAGAGGAAACTTTGACTTTCCTAATAATTAACATCAGTTTGTGAAGAGACTATTTTTATTTGTTGTTTGATCACACGGTGTTCAACCTCAATGGGAGACGTTGCCAGCCACCCTTCTTATTTCCCTGGACTCATATTCCCCTTGCTTGTAAAGTCAGGAAGATGTCTTCAGAAGACTTCTTGCCAATATGGTAGGGAAGATGAGTATTTGGATAAACCTTCCCTGCTCAACATTGGTAAGACAGCCAAGAATGTTATCAGAGAGGACAAGCTGACATCAATAAATTGGGCAATAGCAGGTTTTACATTTTAAGTACAGTAAATAAACATATAGAAAGGTTAAAGGTTAGGAAATAAAACCTTATATAATAATAATAATACAATTTCTTCCTTGAAATGTTTTGTACGCTATTCATTCTGGGGTACTTACTAAGTTTAAAACATCCTGAAAGGGGAAAATGCCCTTGAAATCAGTATTTGAATTTTCTATTTTTTCTTATCTTTTTATTTATTTAACTATATTTTAAACAGCATTATTGATTTTAACTTGTAATCCTAAATGGTTACTTTTGACAGACAAATAAACTAAAACCAAACCTGAAATAGCCTATTATGTCTGAGACGATTTTCTCCTGTTAATTGAAAATAAACTGTAACTAAGGTAAATTACTTGAATGTTTTTAATCTTTCTTTGCCACACTAAGGCTACTAGCGGGTGCAAGCATCGACACATTTCTAAATAGAAATAATAAGCTATTTAGTGTTTCAGCTTTGGTGAATGCTGAGAAGGGCATTGACCTGTATTACCAGTAAGAGTATGAGCATCGCAAACTCCCAGGCATTCTTGCTAAAATACAACTTCTCAAAGCTTAGATTTGTTAGCAGCTGAGGGAATTGTTAAAGAAACTACTTGTAGGAAAGCTGATTGCCTCCATCATTAATGTAGAGAGAATTTAATCTTCAGAAAATTGAACTAGCTTGCAAACAGACAAATAAAGAGGCTATTTTAAGGATCAAGCAGCAGGATAGACTGGATCTCCTGTCTTGAGGGAAAATTACAGTAGTTACAGCTCCCCGTGGCATGAAACCCTTGCTAATCCTCCAGGCATGTGCTCCCTATATCATCAAGCATATCTTACTTGCAGTACTCTGAGGCCGGACTTGGAGATAATGTATGTGGGAGCAACGCACGTAGGAGAGCGGAAGGAGAAAATTGCCCTGCATCCCTAGGGAAACTCTCAGCACAGAGGAGGCAGAAAAGAAGGTCTTTCAGAGGAGAAAAGGTGCGTGTGGCAGATAGACGGTGGTGAAATCTTGCTCTCAGGAGCAGAGATGTTGGGACAGGTGTCCAGGAGAATCTGTTTTGCTGGCCACGGATGAGGAGAGCTGGGGAGGAGCACAGTTCTCCACTGCATCTCAGTGAGGAAGGACATACATGTCCCGTGAGCCACGCATTAACAAAATCATACTGCACTTACACAGAGAAAAGGCAGAGGCTAAACTTTTAAATATTCTCTTAGAAAAAAAAAAAATGTTCGTCTCTTAGACTGATTATTTTCGCTGGCAGGCAGTACGTACGCCCTGTCTCGCGCTTCACAGCTCCTTGTTAACTTTCCCTATTCCATCCTTTAGGTACAGGTGCTGTTTCAGCCCACCGCCACAATTAAAACTACCTAGACATATGTGGTACAAAGGTGGTTTTTGCTCAGACCCTCAAAGTGTGGGCATCAAGACCTTGATCCCCAGCCCACTGACATCAATAGGAGTCTTTCCATTCATCTCGATGGAGTCTGTACCAGGCCAAGGAGCGATACAGATGAGAGAAGGCAATTTGGCCATCTCATTTTCCTTTCATCAAGCACTTTACACAACCAAAGTGTTTTTAATGTAACTTCTGCTCCTGAGTTGGAGATTTTTGTCTGTGTGACAAGAATTTCCTTTACTAACTACAGAGGGTTGTGTGCAATTCCAGGACAGGTCTGCAAAGTGTGGTGAAGAACTTGAATCACGTTGGACACGTCCAAGGTAATGAACATTTTTATTATTTTTTTTTCTTCATTTGGCAGCTGAACTGGAGGGAGAGAAGTAAAACCAGTTTGGAGCAGAGCAAGTGGACAATGAAGGCAAATGAAATGTTAGCATGGCGGCTCAGCTCCAAGCAGCATCCCTGTGCCCTGGCACACAACAATGCGGCTGGAGTGGTGGCAGGAGACCAGGGGCTGAGGGATGACATTCAGGTGGCAGCTAAAGCATCAGTGTCACTATGGAGACAAAGGTGGCAGCAGCATGAGGAAATGAGCATCATTTCGGTGGCCCGGGTGGGAGGGAGGACAGAAGCCAGCTTCCAGCCCCGGGTCTAGGATGGGACATGTAGAAACGGCTGCACTGACCACAACCGCCTCATCCCCAGCCTTCCTGTGGGTGCCAAGAAAAAAGGGACTGTCATGGCAGAAAGAGAAGAGTGCAGGACTAGAGACTTTAGGTAAGGGCGTAGATATGAGTTTCTCGAGTGACTGTAGAGTTTTCACTTAGAAAAGGAGTAATGTTAAAAAAAATAATTTCTCCTTAAATATTGAACTACCTTTCAGAATAATGGATTGTTACTTTCTCCTTTAAGACAGGTGCCAAAAACTGGTACCTGGGGTGTGCCTCTTGAGCTATCAGCTTTCTTAGGAGGAAATACGCGGAGTGACAGGTAAGACCAAAAATAATGTTTTGCCTCTTATTCTTCCTTTAACCTGATGTGAGCATGGCAAAGGCTGGAAACTCAGGTGAAAGGCTCACATTAAGTCAACTTCCTGCCTTCTCCCAGTAGCACCTCAGATGTCTTAATATTTGCAGTGTCATTTAGAGGTCAACTTTATTTTGACAAGGCCATGTCCCTGGGATGCTCAGGATCACGGTCAACTCTAACAGCTCGAAGCATTGTCAAAGACGTGTGCGGGTGAGGTTTCTGAGTGACAGCCAGAGAGCCATCTGGTCCCGAGTTTGAGTTTCAGCGTAAGTGGAACGGAGAAAGGAGGCAATGCCCCCTCCTCGCACACCAGCCTAGCCAAAATCTTGGGACAACTTCTCTCCAGAGATAAAAATTGAGATTTTTTTTTTTTTCTGCACACATTAATTTCCCTTAGTGCATCTTCTTTTCTAGAGTTGTAGATGCCCATTCTCCGCAAAAAAAAAAGTCATAATTGTTGGAGTAGACCGCGAGGTCTGGGGCATCGCACGTGGTTACAGTATTGGCCATTTCTGTTCCTGAACTGTAAATGGTTATAATCATCTGCAGCCACTTTGGGGATATCAAATCATAGCTTTTTAATAAATGTAAGTGCATAATGGTATGGATAATTTGCTACCATGTGAAGCAGCTCTAAAATTGATGATATCAAGCGAGGGAGGCCCGGCTGAGGGAGGTTTGATGCTAAAAATGGAAATGGAAGTTAACTTTGGCTTATCTGTGGTTTGCAGATTTTTGTCAGGGAAGAAACATACGTCAGGGAAAGGGGAACTTTCCTTGAGTTCTGTCCTGAAATTATGGACATGCAATCCCCAGGGACAAGCTCAGGGTGAGTACAGATGCTTCTGAAACAAACATTAGAAAGAGACTTAATTGCTGATCTTTTAAATACTCAGACCAAGCAGATTTGGTGGCTTGGTGCTGAAATCAGGTCAGATGATACAACTTGGCTTCTTAATTTATGGCTGGTCAAAGTAACCATGGCCATGAGACTTATCCCATTATAGGTCATGGCATGAACTTCTACCATTGAGATTCTTTTTGAAACCACCATTTATCTATGCTAAAAAATTATATTAATTATATACAAATCTCATATTGTCAGTTCATAGAAATTGTCCTATTTATCATAATGTAAAGCTATATTTTACGTATGGTGTGTGAGAAGCATATTTTAAATACGGACTTATGTATTGTTCTTTCTTATTTGATCAAATAAGCTTTTGATTGCCTTAGAAAGCAACTGAAATCAGGAAAAATAATGATTTTTCTTCACTTTTACAAGTCTAGGTCTCTGTTTTTCTGAGTCAACGTAGTGTAATTGTCCATAGAATCAAAATCTCCATGAATTTTTTTGAAAGCAATTGAACAGCCACACATATGAGATGTAACAAGATAAGCAATGTGTCTTGGATGTACAGTTAGGATACCAATCACAAGTTAAGTGTCTTTTTTTACTAAGTATACATGAGAACAAAAGCATGTACATTTAACTCCTTCAGGTTATTGCCTTGGTGGAGTTAAGAGCTAATTTACACCATGGAGACTCCCACTGATTCTGTCAAAGTTCAGAAAATGTCTTTAAAAAAGCCTAGAGTCTAAGAGGAAAAAAAAAAAAAAGAAGAAAATATAAAGTTAATTTAGACAGAAATGAATAAACTGCATTTAACCTTTTTTTCACGGCTTAACGTTCAAAAATTACCTTAATGTAGGTCTACTGTAATTTGCATGTTCTGCTGTCAAAAAAAACTTGGAAACTGATTGCCTAAATCTCCGGTACTTAATCCTGCTGCATTGCATATTTAACAGTAGAGGGTGCTACCTAGAGACTGCTAAATAGGACACAGATTTGGGGGACCAGTGGAATATGCTTTTCCATGCTCTTTTGCTCCTGAATCCCGTGAAATTCTATATGTGTCCACATGGCTTATCAAGTACACCAGAAGCTAATAAAAAGACATTATTATGTTCTGTCTTACATTTTCCATCCCAATAGCAGTAGCTTCTGGGTCGAGTTGCTGTTGACAGAGCACCATTTATACCCTTTTGAGTGGAGAGCAATAACAGTACTTGATGGCACTTCAAATTTTAAAACTGATCTTTTTTCCAAAAGTCAGCGCGGTGCCAAATCCAGTATTTGTAAACTCTTTTTTTTTTTTTCTATCGTAATAACTAAGCCATTTTAGCTTGTAGACCCAAGTAACTCATAATTACACCAGCTTCCATTGCTGATAGGCTGAAGCTAACGAGCCTTCAGTTTGGCATACAGGTTGTCACTAAACAAAATATCTGTTTAGCAAACCATCAGAATTTGTGGATGATGGGAAGCAGATGTACCATTAAGCACTAAATGGGAATATCATTTACACTAGGTGTCATGTTTCATTTTGATAAACTGCAAAAAAACCCGCGTGAAAGATGTAGCCCTGTGTATCCAATGCTGAAAGCAGTATTTTGAAAGGTAATGTTATTGATACTCTGCTAGGCGGGCAAATCCAAGATTTATTAGAAAGTATGATGAATGACTCGAGCATTACCATGAGAGATAATGAAATGCTATCTGATATATGAGATGGTATCCCATATAAAAAGCTCAGAGAAAAGAAGCTGGAAAACAGCAGCCTTCCTTACCCTAATGCTTTAAAATAATGGGGTTCCTGTTTTTTAAAGTCTTTTAAGCATGAGACTTCTCCTTCCTCCATAATAGTACGTAACCCTGATGTGGCACTTCTGTTATTTAAGCTCTTTGAAGTTATGAGCTAATTACTCACCACAACTATAACAAATACGATCTTCACTTTGTAGACAAGGCACATGGAGCGCAGGGATTTGACTGGGACCAGCAAGTTGGCATCAGCTGTTTGTGGGCTTCGGGTTGCTATAGACCAATCTTCCTTCATGAGCACTGACTGTGCTGATAACTGAAGAAAAATTGTTGCTGTCATTTTTCTTAGCCAGTAAAGATCAAATACGTTTTAATGTAAATAAGAAGACACAGTGAAACATGCGTGAAATGATTCTGTTGTTGGGGGAAAAAAAATCTTTCAATTTATCTGTCATACTGCTGTCATTTTTACCCGAGTGCCAATTTACCATTTTTAATGCAGGCATCTCTTTCACCTTTTCCTCCCTTTGAATATTCTTCCTCCTTTCTCCTTTCTTATCTTCCTATTTAATCTCATAATCTGTGTAAGATGTTCATCTTCTAAATTGCAAGTTAGTTGGGAGAAACTGGAAACAACACTCTTCTTGGGGCTGTTATAATTCCTGTTTCCACAGTCAGTTTTGTTAAGATTGTTTGCTTCAGATTCCCCCAAAGATACTTCTCAACAATTTTGGTTTTCTTTCTCTTTCTGGAATCCCTGCCCAGGTATTATAACCCATTATGCCTTTTCTTTGGGTATTTACACTGTTTCCCTTATTATCCATGTGAAATATGTAACATGTATGAAGCAAATGCAAATCATATTACATTATCATCCTAATTGATAGTAAAGCTCCCTCTGCACTGACTAGGGAAGCTCACAAGAGCTGGATTTAGGGAAGACTGTTCGGAGAGGGAGGAGAAGTGGCAGCAGTACATAGAGCCCTGTGGTATGGCGGGTTTCCAGATGGGTCAGAAAATCTTCCCAGGCAGTGGGGTCAGCCTTGAGGAGAAAAGGTGCGGGTCAGTGTGAGACAAGCGTACCACCAACAAACTCCTGAGGTGGCGGGTGTTATCTGAAGCTGTTGGGGTTCACCAACCCGCCTGTGGAGCTGAGAGTTGCTGCACTGATGCTCCTGCCACCCAGCAGTGGCTGAGCAGAGGAGCGGGTGGCAGGAGCATCACTGCTGCCCCGAACTGCGCCTGCAAGCCAGCCACAGCCCCTGAATGGCAGCGCCTCTGTAGGAAACCAGAAAACACTGATTTTTTTAAGTGCCTAATGGCCCTAGCTGATAAAAAGTGCTGCCAGGGTGACACAGAAGATAGCGGTGAGGACAAAGGTGATGGTTATGGATGGCTCTTACACGCAGAATGACAGTTGTGGCTCACTTTTAATCATTATGCCACAAACTGCTAGGTCCAGTTCGTGAGCTGCCCTCCTCCATGCTCCCAAACCCCTTCGAGGCTCACAGCACAATTAATGATAAATGAACAGCTATCAAATTAATTTCAAGAAAGCAATAAGTAATCAATAGTGATACAATGCAACTGTTAGTTAAAAATGCACGTGACTAATCGTGCTCAGAAGTTGGGGTGGTTTTGTTCTGCTGACATTTATAAATTGCTAAGCCTTCACTTTTATAGTTTATGATGTCAGCTGAATCCCTTGGGAAACTATTTTCCTTCCGAATGATGTTTAAATGTCTATAATTCTGCAATTTACCAACAACTGTAGTGCTTTAAAGCATACAGTAAACTCCCTTATTTCTGTATCAAGCAACTTGACATTTAAGATAATTTGTTAACTGCAGCAAAAATATATAAACAATGTAATTTTCTTGTAAACAGTTGCCATGTAAGACACGCAATATAATTGGCAACGTCTGTCGCAAGCCTGAACAATGCCATTTTAGAGAGACACGTCGTGAACGTGGGTGTACAAAATCAAAAGAAATCCATTGGGTTGCACCTGCAGTGGGTCTGCTCAGCCGGGAAAGTAAAACAGGCTACAGAGAGGTTGTGGCTGGAAATGTTTTTTTTAGAGGGCAAAAAACCCAAACATTTTCCCTAAGGCTCGTTCCTCTTCCTTCTGTTGCTCTGCAGTGGGGCTGAGCTGCCTGGATGTGGCAGAAGCTGGTGAACCTGTTGGGTAGACGTCGCCGGTGGGAGATGGCAGCAGCAGGCACCACGGTGCCGGGGTCGTACTGTACGTCTGTTTGGGACTTGGACCTCTGCTTCCTTGGGGGGGCAAGGGTGCAAAATGGCCACTTGTGGCTATCACTGCCAGTCAGTGCCAGAGCCCTGCCAGCTTCAGGGTGACGGGTGGCCCGAGAGCCAGTGAGTGCTGCAGAGCTTTGGTCCCTCTTCCCAGGGTATCGGCTGAGCTTTTGCAGCCTGGATGACCCATAGTATGTTCTCAGCAGTCCAGTCTGCTTTTTGTGTGCATTTGTGCTGTTGGAACAGAACCTTTTATTCTGGTGACCAAATGTATCAAGATATGGCCCTGTGCATCTTATTGAAACCGTCTCTATAAGCGAGGCGACAGACGTGCACTGCAGCATACACCAATTCACAAACACTTTGGTCGATAAAGAGAAAATATACAATCACTAAAAGCAACGTATTCAAAGAATGTGCTTTGAGATGCCTGGTGATACGAGTCTTCCTTAGCAACAGTTTGGAGGATACAACAGAATTTTTTTTAAAAAATGCTGGATGCTTCTTGCTGGTCAATTGTAAACTGCACCAAGACAACACATATTCATTAACTCACTGCAGTCATTAATACTGTGTAAGCTGTGGTTTCCTAAGTAAGCTTCTGAGAGAGGAGATAGAGGATTTATTTCTAGAGGCACATTATTCCGAGCGCATCCTTCATCTGGCCACTGAAAAGATTCATTTTCCTCTCCTATTCACTTGGCTTCCTTGCAGGACTGTCTTTTGTGAACCATCTCTCTTTGCAGGGTCTAGGCCTCTTCTCGGCGATAACTAGGCTGCCGAAAGCCTTCCCCATTCACATGCCCTCTCCTATTATTATGGCAACTACCCTTTGTGGATTGCATTGTCCTCTTTACTTCTGTTTCTCTGGAATCAAAATCAAATGCTCTGTTTCTCCCAGCGCATAATGGTGGAAACACGCTTTTCACAGAAAAGATCTGTATCTGTGGTTCCACTAGTTATCTGCTTCGGTACCGCAGTCTTTATTCTGAGTTTATATTATGAATCCTGCTTCTATTCAAATTGCGCTTACAGTATATTTAGAGGTACGTGAAGCATTTGCAAGCACCTTATCTTTATTTAAAAATAAAATAAAATTTTATTTCCTTCTCAAACACAGTCTTTTAGGGGAATAAGGTTTTATGTACTCCTTGTGCATAGTAACAGTGTTGCTAGGGGGACAGTATTTCTGCAGAATTTCCTTCAGCTGAGGTTTCATCTTAACGTTTGTCAACTCGTTCAGTGAGAACAAAGCAGAGCATTAAAGAAAAAAACAACAAAACTCACACCGCTGACATCACCTTAAACTTTCTACAGATTCAAGGGTTACAGTAACAAGGACTTCTTTCTCCTCTCAGTTCGGCATGGTGCACACCAGCTTTGTATTGAAGTAAATGAAATCAGACTACTATTTTCTCTTCAAAATACGTACAAATGATGTTTTTGTCTTCATGATCAAGCTTAATTACCAAGCAGAAAATGTGCATTTAGCACACAGAGCCATAATGAAATAGGTGTTTGTTTACACAAAAAGGATAAAAGTGGAAGGTGTTTGGGTTCATTTTGTTTCTGTGAAAGCTGAGATTTTCTAGAAATCGGGGAGCTTTCCTCACCAGTGGCCAAGATACACCATGTGAGGACCTATCTAACCAAACACCACCCCACACGCTTGCATATGTGCTCACCTTCAAATGCGCAACTATTTGTGTAAATATGTGCTTAAGATTGTATTCTGAGTAGTTTTGTTTACAAACTTAATCAGATTTCAATTTCTCTAACCCCTCAGAAACATCATGCTTACTCTTTGAGACCACGAAGGTCTCGTCTTCAGGCAAGCCACAATTTAAAATGAGCAGAGGAATCAGCTATTGGCTGGGGCCTCTTATTTGCAGCAAAGAAAGGGATGGATGAGAAGCATGCATCTTCATATTGGTTCTTTAAGGCCACGCGATGCTCGTATAGCAGTGGCTTTACCTGTTTAAGCTGAAATATGTCCATGTTATTTTCAACAAAATCCCAACTGAGATACAATCTACTTCAAAAGAGGTAATTTTCAAAACACAGTCACAGCACAGCATTTACTTTTTTATTTAATTAGTTTAGTAGAAGATAAGATGCTGTTTCTCATAAACACATTGTTGTTTTGTTTTTCCTTAAAAATCCATTAACTTCCATGCAGGCCTGTAAATATTTATAAGATTTAAATAATTTTTTAAAGCATCCTCAGAGAAGACATTGACTCTTGTTTTGGTTAAATAGTTCATATTTTTATGGTAGGGGAATTGTTTAAATACTCAGCCAACTAATTCCCAAAATTAATCACAATATTTTTGTACTCAAATGTCTATTTTATGTAAGCAAAGAGAAATACAAGAGACAAACTTGTTTTGTTTATGTGTAAACTGACTTACTATTTGTATGATAGGGGTATTACATAGCGATTCTGGAGCTAGCTGTAAACTGAAGATGCTTTTAAATAAACACCTCAGGAAGTTCATGCCCCTCTAAATATTTATATTGTAAGAAAAGTTGTGCCACAAAATATTTCTCATCTTCACATTTCTCCCTTAAAGCCATCTGAAGCATTCAGACTATTTGCAAAACGGGTGCTGGAGAATAAGCAATATCAACTGCAGAAGGAGCCATAAAGTTTGTGGTGAAAGCCAGAATCAGAGACAATTCCAGAGATGAGCAATGTTACCACTTGCCGTAGCATCTTTGCTCACAGCTCATGCTTAAAACATGCTGCAAGCACCGTCTACAAAAGCCAAGGCCAGAGTCACTCAGTGTGTATTTCCAATGACTCCAACAGTGCAAAGACCACCCTACGCCTCCTGGTTACTGCTCTGTCTTCTTAGGACTCTGTGAGACACTTGTCCGCAGAATGTTTGCTTACCAGAGGTCCCTCGCACAGTCAAAACCTGGGCAGGGTGGGTGCCAGTGTCTGTCTGTCTGCCTCAGATCCTTTTACAGCCGCCCCTGCACCCCGCGAGTGAATGAACAGAGGTTCGTGGGCTGCATTTTTCATTTATTTGGCTCCGAGCTGGCTTTATTTGGTCTGCTCTTTTGCTGAGCAGAGTTTTGCTTTCTTTGTTTGTTTCCGCTACCAGCAGCAGTTGCTACGTTCCTGTAGAGTTAAATGAACCGCCAGGCTTAGGATGTCTCTTCAGAACAATTAATTGTGCTCAGAGATACGGCAAAGACAATCTCCAGTATCATGCAAGTTCACCACAGTTCTCCTGTACATTCAGCTTCTGCTGAACCCCTCAGCTGAAACCAATACTTCTTGGGCACATTTTGCTGAGAAGCAGATCCGCCTTTTCCAGTTGAAAGCCTTGTTTCCCCTGCCCACCGCATCGCCCCCGGCAGCTATCTGGCAGCCATGGCAGTCGGGCACCAGCAGACATTTCCTCACTGGTGGGGGAATAATTAACAAGAAGAACCAAAAGCACCTGCGCACATGGTTGCACCCTACAAAGATGTTCGCAAAGGTCATTCATATTAATGCTCGTAAAACAAAAATGCTCTGTAACTGTAGACAACACCAGCGTAAATGTGGAACGTTTTCTAGCATTAGCCTGACCCTGTGGTGATAACGATAAATGATGCTCTGTATTTTTAATCAAGGGACAATATTCTTGTTGGCTGATTGAAGTGTTTTTATTGGAAATACCTTCCAATAATAACCTGTCTTGTTAGTACTGTAAATTCTGCAGGCTAAAATCCTTTGTTTCTCATTAAATTAACTAATTACTGTCTCACTGGATCGATGGATTTAGGAGCAACTGACACAATCTCCCTAGGAAAGGAAAGCTGCCAAATTCCTTCACTTTGCTTAAATCTATTACCCTAGGATCTGTGCGCTGGCAGAAATTTATCACCATGTAATTGATGTTTTTAGTTGGTTGATTGCCATATCAAAAAGAGGCAAAGATATAAGTTTTAAGCCAAACAAACAAACAAAAAAAAAGGCACCAGAAGAACTGCATGTGGAGTTTATTAAATTAAGGGTGTTTTTTTAAACATATGAAAAAAAAAAATGGGAAGAAAACCCACGTAAAATTCTGCCTGCTGTTGCAGGGCAGATGATGCTCAGCGTGCTCAGAAGCGGTACCTGGCTGGTCAGGAACCTGCAAAGCAGCAAAGGCTCCGGGTACATGCCCAGGAGCTGCGAGGGGTGCTTGGTGTGCCCTGGCACACACCACGGGCTTCCCACCTGGGCTGGGGAGCAGGTATTTGTACCCTCGAAACTCACCTCAGGAATGCCTCTGCTTTGCCCAAATGGACGATCAGATGTCAGAGTGAGGATGCCGTTCACCTGACCCTTTGAATTTACCTCACCCTCTGAATCTCGACTCCCATGCCTCTTGCTTGTAACCCCTTTAAACCCTCACTTACTCACTTTTTTTTTGCCTAGCTCTGCAACAGAATATTTAGGGTCCTGTCCTACGTGAAAAACAAAAAAAAAAACCAACCAACCCAGGATTTCACGGGATTAGAGAGCCAATTAATCTCTAAAACAGTTGATCCGTAAGGTAGGAGGACTAAATTTTAGAAGGTTAATGGTGCAAACAGGCAATGCCATTTCTCAGCTGCAAGCACTGCACTATATCCTACTCCCAGCTTAGCTATCCAAGTGGTTTTATTATGTTTGCTCAGCTTTAATTTATACAAGTTTTAACACACTCTTAGTTATTTTTAATTTTTAACTAAGAAACCCTGCCAAATCTCTTTCAATATAATTAGAATTTTTCCTTTAGTTTGCTATTTAGTCATTATTTTCTTATTTCCGCTTTATTTTCTGAGGGATAAATCCTCTTATTCATTTGTTTCAATGAAGCTTGAATAAAGGTCATTTAAATTGATTCACCTTTCTTATCTCCCTTGTGTTTATTCTATAATCCTACCTTCCATTGTGTCGAGGAGAATAGCTTTCTTTTCTCTGCTTATTTCTGCTGGAAGAAAAACGGTAACCTTTTATTAAATAAATCTGGGAAAGCTGTGCTCCAAATCCATATTATCACTAGCTTGGGGAAACAAATTATTTCACAAACTTAAAAAAAGAAAACATACAGCACTTTTTGTAGTTTGCTGTTAGATGGCCTGAACTTACTGCCTCAAGCCCCTGAAATGAATGAGGGCACTACTTTGGTGCAATTTGCAAAAGCAAATGCAGCCACGCAAACACAGGCAGCCAAATATAAGAGCAATTTTCCATTGCGAAGCCCTGCAGAGGTGCAGAGCACCAGCAGCTTCAGTGATGCTGGGTGCTGGGGCACGCATCCATCCAGTCTTTTCCCACTATTCCCAGATATTTCCATGTTTAGGAGGACCGGCCAAACTCAGCAGCTTGCCTCTTAACATACAGCTCAGCTTCTGGAGCGATTCGGGGGAATATTTCTGTTGTTAATGCCTAACCTGAAATACATACTGTCTACCCTCTTCATGCACTTTTTAGCCTTTTAAAATGCAAATCTAGACTTCTGAAAAGCACCAACTGAAACAGAGCAAGTTTATACAGTCTCTAAAAGATTTGATATGAAAATAATCGTGAGTGACTACTCAGCATGCCTGAGTGTATACTTTTATTTTCTGTTTATTGTCAGTTGATCAGAGTGCCTATAAGCTCCTGCACCACTTTCTGGGCACTTTCTTGTTCTGTTTCAGAGAGAAGATTATTATTTTTCCCTGACCAGATGTCATTCTGTGATGTAGGACAGGTTTTCTATGCAGAAAACAAACGGTATTTTCTAATACTGGAATGTTTAAGGAAGCAAGAGGAGGAAATGTGGGATTGAGCCATATGATTAGGAAAATAAAAACAACCCAAACCAATCTGTTAACAATATGTTCACACACGTAAGGGTGTATGTTCCTCATTTTAAACAACTAAACCAGTATCGCTTTTTATTTTGTTGCCAAGGTTACAGAATTTTTAATAGTCTCTAGAGGGTGGTGGTTTTAACTCACTGAATGGCATCATTGTTTAATATTAAGAATATTCCGATAAAAGCTATTTCAGCTGTGGAAAATCACTTCTTCGTATAAAAAAAAAAACAAAACCCAACAAAACCCCCTGAAAACTAAGTGGCCATTTTAAAACCACTAGAAAGAGAAGTCTATTTTCTGGCTACAAATTGCTGCAAAAATAATTAGCAGGAATGAGCAGTTATATAAAATCATCCTCTTCATCACACCAGCGTGGGGCCAGCTGGACCCGAAGGAACTGTCCTGGCCCAGTAGCACTGCTGGGGGTGTGTGCCGGGGTGGCTCTGGGTTTGGCAGCCCAAAGTTTGCCAGGGCAAGTGTGGGGTTGGAAGCAGGGACACAGCTCCACAGTGCTGGCAGGAGACCTCCAAATGCACTTCAGTTAAACCTGCAGTGAGCTGGCCAATGCCAGGGATGGGCAGGGAGGCCAAGAGGGGATGTGTCAGAAGCAGTCGCTTGGCACAGACCCAAGAGCAGGGAAGGTGACGTCCAGAGGAGAAGAAACAACTTTTCAGGTCAATATCAGGGGAAGCATACAGATAAGCGCAGTGAAGGTACAGAAGCCATCTCCAGGATCACAGCAGTGATAAGGACGCAATGAAATCCTGCCTTGTAATCACAGAAATAAAAAGATGCAGGATCCTGACTGCAGTGCAGACACAGCCAATACCACAGAACACTGAAGATAAAAGCTGATGCTAAAGAAAGGGAAAAACATTCAGGATTTGATCCCCCCCCATCCCAAAATGAGAGGTGGGTACCAAAAGGAGGCAGGATTCCTCCAGAAGCTGCCAGGTCCTAGAAAGGCAGTGGGAATGAGACCACTGGCTAGACCCTAGCAGCCCCAGACTGCGCACAAGGGACTTGATGCCTCTTTTGAGATTTTCCTCTTTTCACTTCCTTCTGTAGTCACCTGAAGAAAATGCTTCATGGCACCAGCCTGTAGCATCTGAAAAATACATTATGCAGCACCCCGCCAGAGTGCTCTCAAGGCAAAATGGCATTTTAAAATCTGTAGGAAGACAGACTCAAATAAGTTAGAAATCTCTTTCCCCCCCGGTAGCCCAATAATGTAAGTGAAAACTTTTTTGGTTTCATTAGGTTTCAGAAAATTGCTTTCTCCTAACTACCTCGGCGTTCAGTTCTGCAATGCTCTTCTGTGAGTTTGGCTGTTTAGCGTTGAGTGCCACTGCTCGAAACCAGAGCCACACTACTGGGTGCTGCTATAATGACCTTCCTCATGAATATGTATTGACAGATAAGTAAAGCAGAATAAAAGATTAGAAACTTTTAACACTCGAAACTCTCCAGAGCTTCAGCCCTGGAGATTGGAAAGGTATTCTGCTTCTTCAGGAGCAGAGCATTGAGCGAGCTGGGGGATCTTTGTGGTCCATTGTTGTGGTTTCTTGGCCTCTAACAAAAAAAAAAAAAGAATAGAAGACCCATTTATTGTGCTGTTCAATATTTTCCGTTCTAAAAGCAGTAATGTAAAATGCATTAAGAGTTTTGGATAAAATGAAAAAAATTAACCATCAAGGAGTGGTGGACTAATTACCAAGAAAAATCTGGTTCCAGAATGCACCTGGGTATTAAGGAGTTTGAATTCATTTCAAAATTATATCAAATTTAATTCTGCACAGAATGGATAGTATTTGATATAATCATAATGAACATTACTATGTACTGTGCAGTGAGGGAACTCAGCTGAGCTTGCCAAAATTCATTCCTGAAATCACCACCAGCACAAAAAAAATAGCTTCCCCCTCAGGCACAATATTGAGGATTTTTAAAAATACTTCAGAGTGATGGTAGAGTTATGTTTCAAAAGTGCCTACTTAAGTTTTGGAAACTGCACCATGCTACTCGTTCCCCAGAGCAGAGTCCTTTCCAGGATCTCTGATGCTATGACTTAGCATGGTCATTCAGCAGCCATCTGTCACTCATCTCCTTTGGCTCCATGTGTCCTCTGCTCTTATTATCATTGATTTTATTTTTTTTTCTTCCCCAAAAGGAGAACTGTAAACTAAATGCAGCAATTATTACATGCAGGTCAGGGGAAAAAAGGCCCTTTGTTGCTGTAAATTGTTTATGTGTTTCTAAAGTGTTGGTTAGAAGCAGCCAACAAAAGGAGAAATCATTTTATAGGAGCCCTTTCGCACTGGGATCATTAAGCTCATGTCCACAGTTTCATTACCAGCCTTTCTTTTCAAAGAAGTAAAAGTCATCTGCAAAAATTTCCATGCTAAGTTTTAGTGCCACAGGGAAGTGTTGTCTTTGCTGCCTCAAGTTCCCTGACCTTTTAGAGCTCCGTTTGACTGTTTTGCGGCTCTCACAAAACCTGCAAATTTCCCCTAAAAACCACATTGCCAGCAAGCCCGCTGCTCTTCTCTCCCTTTCAAGGCTGTCTTACTCCCCCTACATGGCTCACGTCCTGGGGCTGTTCTTGGGTTCTCAGTCCCATCCCAGGGCCCCCTGGTGCCAACCCGGGCAGAGCACCCAAACCCCTGCCCCAGGCTCTGTGGATGGCCCTGCCCTGCATCATCCCACGCCTGCAGCAGGTCGATCAGTAAACAATCTGTTTGTGATGCAAATTCTTTCCTGTATTCCAACCAAATAAAAACTTCATAACAACACAATATTAAAAATGGAATTCCAGCATTTTCATCTACTATTTTGACTAAAAACGATTTTCAAATGCCTTGTAAAACCGTCCTGAGCATGAGCTTTAGTTTTTACATTCTCCTGTGTTTCAGATACAGTAATGTTTCTGTTTATTAATGGCACAGCTACTTCTTGAATAAATTACATTTAGCTTGGTATTAGCATTTCATCAGTAATCAATAATTCCCTTCATCAAGCTAGTTCTAAATCTGGGAGGAAATTTACCTTACGCAGCTGCCTTCACCTAAAAGTGATCATACTAAACCCTACCCTGAGGCAAAAAGTCCAAAGGGATTTCATCCCAAGCATTCCCTGTTTTCCCTTTTGAGAGGGTGTTTCTCCCTGTTTCTGCAGCAACCAACAACAAGCACTAGATCTGAAGTCCTTTTATAATATCCAGAATTTCCATTGATTAAGTATGTCTCCCGCAATACATACTCCAGCTGCAGCGCGTCGTCTACTTGGGGAAATAAGGAATTGAGATCTGGCTCTGGGATTTCAGAGACGTTACACTCAATTTTGCAACACCTAAGATCCATAAAACTGAGATTCGTACCTCACGTACTTACCCTGCACATTGAAGAGGGAGGAATCTGTCATTACACAAACAGATTTGTAACGTTCAGTACCCTACGCAGACACTTGGCATTTGGAAAGCAACACCAAGTGCAGCCATACAATGCAAACAGGTATCTCATTCAGGAAATATTTTCCTATTACATTAGTTTTTAATTTTTTAGCTTTTTTATGCTAATGGAAGTAGTATCTCCAAGAACTTTTAGACTGCCCTGGAAAATCCCAACCTCCTTTTGCCTTTGCAAAGACATCTTCCTAAAGATGGAGCGTCTCCGGATAATGCGTGCAGAAGCTAGGCTCATCTACAGAATCCAGCCACTTTTTCCCCTCCTTAGGAGTCCCAGAACCATTAGTATTGTTGTGATCTTACCATATTTAGAGGAAGACTGCACCTTCTGATGGTTATAGACTACCGCTTAGCAGATTGCAAAACGCCCAATTAGTATCCTAGCTGAACTAGTACCATCATTTTTGTAAGATAACAGAAGAACAATTTCTTGGTTGATATGGCCTCACTTATGGGATGCTATTTTAACTTGGATGAAGTCTTACTATGAGGGTAGTTAGAAGAGCCCAAAAGTGCATCGTACGTAAAGGATGCTTCTTTTTCTCTACTATTCTTTAATGTCATGGTATATAACTGCAAAAGTAGACTTGGAGAAGATAATCCTATCAGTCATGGGAACACAAGGAGAATAAATGCTCTCTACCAATGCTTTTTACAATATTTATGGTTTCCCCAAGTTAGTTTCTGTATTGCTCACTGATCTCCTTGGAAGATCTTGCCATTGCACAGACCCACATAGCATTTGAGGACAAAATGGGACCTGAATTTTCTTTTTCAAAAGTCAGAGCATCTACCTTAATGAAAGGTCTTTCCTTTGTCTTCCAGGTTGTTCTTTCACCTCACTTTCTCATATTTTCAGATACCATCTTCTCTCCTGATTAGCAACAGGTGCATATATTTTGCTGAGTTTTCTTCCCTTCACCAATGGCTTAAAACCCAAGTGATAGTTAACTTTGTCCCACTAGCTGTGACACTGGGAAACAGAACCTGCCTCAGCCCCTTTCTGTGACTTTTCCCCGTTTGGTTCAAGGTGGGACCTTGCTCAGGTCATCTGCAATTACCTTTGTGTGAAGTGAGTCAGCAGTTGCAGGATTTCCTTAATTCTTCACCTAAACTCAAACTCCCAGACAGCCACTATTAGGACTGCTTGGGTGATGACTCCTCAGAGGAGGGGTTTTTTAATTTTTTTAAGAAAAAGTTATTTGCACAGGTTTACAATTCTGAAGTGATGTGGTAATGGAAGTCTTTATTGGCTCTTTATTGGTAGCACTTTGAAATGTTTTGCTTGAAAAATGCTTTCAAAGTGTTTTCTTTTCTTTGCATTTATCTCTGCTCTGCCAGCTTTAAAATGGCCTCTCAAAGACTTTTGGGAATTATAGCTTAGTGTGGGGGGGGTTTTTTTGTTTGTTTGTGGTTTTTTTCCACAAGTAAAGGATGGCGCTAAGAATGCTATTTGCTTCCCAAAATTAGAATGTGTTGAATTCCTAATTACAGCAGCTGGTCTAGCACCTTGTCACAAGAGTACAAGCGAAAAACAACCTTGTGTGACGCTGCACTTGTACCTACGCAGTCAAAACCCCACTTTGAGACAAAAGTTGTTCAGTCAATACCATCTTGCCCAAGCTGTTCTGGACAGGGAAAGTGATGGGGAACATTCTTATGTGTCAAAGCAATCTGGGGTGCAGCTTTTCACGTGAAAAAGCACCTTAACTTCTAATCTACATGGTTTTCAGACCACATATACCTTTACGTGATCGTTTTTTATTAAGATTAATTTATTGGGGAACACAAAGCACAGGCACAAAGTCTGAGTAAGAATCCTTAATTTGGAAACGGTTTCTGATTAAAAAACAACAAAATGTGTTGAGGCTTCCAATTACCACAGAAAAAGAGTTAATTGCATGGCTAGTAGTTTCAGACCAGAGTTCTTTCAAGAATTGTTGAGGCTGCGTGACTAAGAAACTGTTTATAAATATAAACTTTAAACATGTCAACTATATACATATGTCAAATATAAATTTATACACAATTAAGCAAGCAATAATCAAGAATACTCATACAGACATGCTGAGACTGAGACCAAATCTAAGAGTATAACTTCTGTATGACTATGTTTTTTACATCAGACTGACTTTAAGGATTGTTGAGAATTTCATTCAGTAAAAAAAGAATTTTGTTTTGGCCTGCAGGAGTTATGGTGCATCCTTGCAGAATGCACATTGTTCTAAGCACAACAATTACCAAGGATTTTCAGGATATGTTGCTATACTACATCATTTCCATAATGTAAGGTCTTCTAGCTGTGCCTATTTTGCTACTGTTTCCTTTAGTAATCCTATCATCATTTTTCCTTTATTTAAATACCTCGCTAATGCCACTCCTAGCAGTGAAAGCAAGTTCTAACGTACAGCTTACACAAATGAAGTGTACTCCGGTTTGTAATTTGGTATTTATATTTAAAATACATTCAGTGTACTTAATGCAAATAAGAGTAGTTTGGGGAAGTACAAAATTAATTAATGATAGATAACACACTTCACTATCTCTTCTTCAATATGTTGCATAGTCTCAGGACCTGATTCTGATCTCAGTTGCACTAATTTGGTGTTGGTTAAACCCAACTGACAGGAGTGAAATTATGTTTCATTTACTAGAGAGTACGTGACACCAGAGATCAATTTTTATATATCATGTCTTTACCTTTTCTAACACAAGGTAATGATGCTAAACACCTGCTCAAAAAAATGATTGCTCGTTCTGATGATTTCCATTATATTAAAATATCACCTGGGAAAAAAAGCCATTGTTTCCTTTTAATAAGCAAGTTTAGAAACCAAATGTCTGTTAAAGTGTGCCTTTAATCTTTGTTACATAAATAGCCACATGACATTATGAAAATCAAGCTTCTATTTACCAGGATGCACAGAGCTTACCAGAAATAATTGCAAAGTGGTTGAAGTGACCAGCCCTTTCCCCTCTCCAGTGACACTTTCTTAAAATCTCATTCATTCTCATGCAATGAGGCAGAATGAAAATGGAGAATGTCAATCCATGTACCTCCTTAAATTAGATAATAAATCCCATATTCAAATTTTTTTAAAACTTACCACCACCAAAGAGGAAGCAGGAGTTAAAACATAGACAACGGACCCTACACTGTTTGTCACACCAATTCTCTAATGTGTACTCTGGGAACCATCTATGGATCTTCAAAACCTGATCCTGCTGTTATTCTACAAAAGCAGAAGGACAGTACAAATAATTCAGTTTATGTGCAGTATATACTCCTAGTAATACTTTTCTTGACCTACATTATTTGTTTTCTTTGTACTGAAAATAAAATATTTTTTAAAGTGGCAAACAACAGAATAACGTAGGAAATAAGAGAATCAATAATAATGAAGTAATAATAGCAAGTTTGGCACATTACTCAACAGTTCGATATGAGCATGACTTGCCTCATTGTGTAGTTTATATATAGCTTCATTATGAGCAAAAGTACAAATTACTGTAGAATTATTTTCTGGAAGGCCTGTTTTATGCCTCATCTACTTTCCTGGCAACTTACAACCATGTTTAACCTGTATAAAATTAACTAAATTTATAGGTGATATACAAACGAGCTGAACATGATTTTTTTTTTTTTCCTCCAGCCTATTTCCTAAATCAGATACAGTAGCTTAACTCAGAACAGAAGAAACCTGATAAGTTTCAGCTTTGGCGAGACCTCTACAGCCAGCTCAGTTTCTGTCTCATAATAACAAAAGGCAGATCACCCACAGAAGTTTCCTTTGGCCTTCTCCTTGAAAATTGAGCCCTGTGGATCAGCTGGGATATGGTTCATCCCTCAGACAGAAAGGATTTTGTAAGAAAGTATACTATAAGGACAAAGAGCTTTCACTTCTAAAAAAAGAGAGGGTAGGTAATTTCTAAGGTATTTTACCTCCACTAGAACTACTTTTTCCATATAATGGAAATGATGAATGATAATAATCAAACAAGTAATGTTATTGTAAAGTGGTAAGGGGGGGGGGGAGAGGTTTCTGCTGTGTAGATTGCCATCTACATGTCAAAGTTCATGTGCATTTGTCTTATAGAATCATGCCTTCAGGTGGTAGCTAACTGCTCAGTAATTGCTCTTCAGCTTATTTATCAGAATTATTGTGTTATTGCCAGTATTTGTAGAGTTTTGTGTAAGAGGGATTCACATACAATTCACTTTCAGTTATCTATGTACTATTTGGCATTTCTTAATACCACAGACTGTCTCCTTCAGGACAAATATTGAATAAAAGCTATTTTACCTACATTGAATAAAGATAAATTTCAACCAATACACAATCCAAGGATGTGGCTCCCGAAGATTCACCTTAATTTTCGATTCAGTTCAAGTTTCAGTTCAATCTTATTCACTGAGTATTCATATATACTTAGAAAGTGAAATATGGGGTAAACAAAGTTTTCAATTAGAGGTTATTATTGTTCTATATGTTTGTTGCATGATATGATCTTCCAAAAAAAATAAAAACACCCATGCTTTTCTCTCAAATCTGCTTTGCCCCAGAGAATATTCATATAGAGTGCTTATTAAAACATAAACTAAAAAAAAAAAAGGGGGGGGGAGAAGATGAGAAAAACCATCTCAAACAAAATTATAGAAAATGATGTGAAGCTTTAAATGTCACCTTTCCCAATGAAGTTAGCAGTAGAAAGTCACAGGAAAAAGATATGTTTTAAAGTCTACTGTGTGATAAAGACATGGCAACCTCCCAGGAGATAGCTGCCTTGCTGATAAAAGGAAAGGTTCAGTGGCTGCCCGCGCCTCACAGATTACAGCCCCTCGCCTGAAGCACTTCCCCCACTGACCTCTCACAGCAGACCCCTATTGATAGCACTGCAGACCGAGAAAGCTGTGCTTCAGTATCTGGGATAAGAAAAGATGATAATTCATTACCATATAATGACCTTCCAGAGTGGGAGCTCATCTCAATAGTATATTAAAGCAATCCATTCAGGTATAACAGAATAAATAGGCCAAACTATATCAAAAATCCCTGAGCCATATACTATTTATTGTCAACTGAAAGATAAGCTTCACAGAAGAAGCTACTGTATATTTGCCTTCTGGTATAAAACTATTTTTAAATCTTCAAAGATATATTTACAAACTCTTGCAAAGCCACCCGTCAGCCTAAGGTCCATGGGAAGAACGGGCTTCTAGCTCAGAGCTTTGAACACTCTGACTGGCATTAGTTTTCAGCTTAACATTTCAGAATTTCTTATATTAAACTTTTTATAGATATGAGTCAGGGGTATATGATAGAGATAATGACACATTGTGTACTAATTGGCTAGTAGTGACATATAACCTAGAAAACAGGCCTGATAGTTTACTGAAAACCAGACGAAGCAAGAAGTCTTGTGATGTTGTCAAGGACAGCTCCTGATAATGAACAAGAACCTGTCTGGAGAAGCGGTTGAAACCGACCCTGCGGTCTGGACAAAGACCAAGGAAGAAATGAGTCTGCGCAAAAGCAAAAGGTTACTTGCGGTGATGAAGAGGAATCATCAGCCTTCATCCTCACGACGCTCAGCGACCACCACCAGGAGGCAATGCGCAAGCGTAGTTGGGAGGAGTTTATGAAAATGATGCATTAGAGTTAATTTTAATACGAAGCGGAGACAGGTCATGAATATGTATAGGTGTATTCGGAAATCTTATGTTTATGTGATTAAGTACTATATATATTTGAGAAAGCCTCTGCATTGGGCGCGCATGATTGTGGTGGGGCGACCCCCTGTGCTGCCCAGTGCTGAATAAACACACCTACTTTACAACCATCTCGGTTGTGGAGTCTACTTTCCGTGCGTCAGATAGATAGACAGACAGACAGAATACCATCATGGTGAGAGGACTTGGTGAAATTAGACTTAAGAAAATTGGGTAACATATACCCAAACAATAACTAAACAATCATCTGTCTTATTTACAAATGTGATTCAAAACACATTTTTTGGTCATATACCCCCTTGCTGTTACCACCTTGGGAAAGCAGTAATTAAATTAGTCAGTGACAAACAGACATGTATTAATATAATCCCAATACTTTTTTTTTTAAACTATTTGTGATGTTTCCTGTGATAACAGCAGGAACAAATTGTATACCAGCACTAGTAGTTGTGCTTACTCACTTGCACGCAGCTTTATGCAAGCCAGCCTTCAGCTTAGTTCAGAAAAATGATGTATCTGCAAAATAGTACATAGGACTATTCTGTGTTGTTTTAAAGAACTGCTTCAGCTAGGCCTGCCACTGGAGACAAGAAAGAAAAATAATTTTAAAAGAGCTTTTGCATATCAAATCGTCATAAAGAGACTGGAGATAGTAATTTTTTTTCCCCAAACAAAACAGAGCTTTCTCCCATTAGTTATTTTTTTTTAAAAAAAATTATTCCACGGGTCTTCTAAAATGTCTTTATACTCTAAGCACTAAATGACCAGTTGGCACAGAGAAGAACAGGTTGACAAAATGAAGAAATGTGCAGGAATGAATTTTGAAATCCATACTTGTTACAGCTTATATTTTGGGAGACATCCTGCAATTTGCCCATATTGTGTTTGAATGAACAGTCTTAAGATATAGCATGAATTTGAGGAACATATAGTAGAAAGCTTTCTTCATACAAATTACCAACACTTTTAGGCAACACTGCTATCTCCTGGGACGTTTTTTCAAAGCACATTGAAGCCATAGAAACAGCAGAGAGTAATACCTCCATGGCAGCAAACCTGGCAAGAAGTCAAAGACAATGGCCAGATGGTAAACAACTTAGCCCCACGAAGGAACACCATTAAGTTGTGCAAAAAAAAACCAAAAAGCTCAACAACCTTGCACTTGTAGCTAACCACCAGTTAAAAACGCTGCTTGAAGGCAATGGGAACAGAGATTTCAAAGGAAGGAAGTTTCACCATGTTCTTCCAACACTGATAGCTGTCTGCGACAGTACAAGGGCATAATCAGTGAAAAAAATTACAAAACTCATCTGAACTGAGACACCAATATGTTCATGGTGTTTAAAGTGAAACGAAACCATTTTTAACAGCAGAGCCAGATAATGTACTGGTCTTTCTAGCAGGAAATTTGTTCTGCAAGTCAAAACTTGCTCAAGATACCTGTGTTGTGACTGTTATTTAAAAACGATAGTGACCTGCAGAAGTAAATCACCTGTTATGAAAAGCTGAACATCTTTTCAACATACCACCTTAAAAGTTTTTTGCTAAGTGCTTTCAGAGTAATTGCATTGACTTTATAGACACAACCATAAAAGCTGAAACTGTTAAGAGTAGGGCCCTTTAAAGGGGAGTCCTCCTCTTGATTAAAATGAAGAGGTAAAAGTATGCTGAACATGTTTAAAAGTACATTTACAAGCTCAAAGAAACTGTACATATGATTACCAGTAAAACCAATATGCTATTGGTATCATGAAGATTTGCTTTAGACCTGACAGTCTATGATGTGAACGTTCTGATGGTGACCCCTAGCCATGAAGTCTTTTAATGCCTAGCCATTAAGTATTTTAAGGTGCAGCCATTCTCTCATTCAGTGTTACTCCCTGCACAGAACAGATTGGGAAAATGATCCTTCTTTTTAAATACCAACAGAATAGCCAAATAATGGATAAGAACAACTGCAGTGTTATTGAATATTCAAATACAAGATATGTTTAGTGGAGTCAAATTGCTGTGTCCACATGTTGACAAACAAGACACCATCCTATTTCATGTCTCATCAACAAACCGTGCTTAATTCTCATTTGGGAGGTCACAGGGAATGGAACAAGCTCAGCAGGGTGGGAGCACTGGACTGTGGAAGTTCAGTCCATGCTGGTCTCTCCAAGCATCCAGGATCAGCTTCTCTCCTTTACATGTTTCAGGGCTACGGAAATACTAGCGTTGGCAGAGCAGTGAATGGATAAGCCTGACTCTAACATGGCTTTCATTAGCTTTAACATACTCCACCACCTTTAGTTGCTACCCTTCACTGGTACCGGAGATAACTAAGCATTTATTCTTTAATTTACAAACTTAATCTAACTTCCAGAAAGGGAGATCTTGTTGCCTTTCATTTGGGACTGGGAAGCAGAACGGACAGGGGCTGCAGAAATTCCACATACATTTTCATTTTACTCTTGTGAGTAAACACTAGTACTAAACAGTCTATATGAAATCAGCTCTAAACCAGTTAATATAAAAGCAGCATTCTTTCGCCTAAATGATTATACCTATTAACACAAAAATTCATTTGATGTATATGTGAAGAATTCCAGTGGTTGTCTTTTTGATGCCAAGTATGAAAGAGCATACGCTTCATTAAATGGCACATCAAAAGGATGAAAACACAATCATTAATCTATGTTTTATGAGGTTCTCCTAACAATGTATTGTAGAAATCCACATTGCATCAAATAGCAAAAAGGTCCTGAAAAATTCCTTCAGTGGTAGAAGGACTCCTCATACTTTTCATTTTTTCTGCCTTTTAAATTTCCTAAGTCCCCCAGTTTATACCTGAAGATAGCCATACTCGTCCTCTTCTCACTGATGTAATTTTAAAATCTGCAAAACAGAGGTAAGGTAAGGAATGTAAAATGTAAAAACATATCCACTGTGCTTAAATCCTTTGTTTTGGCAACAAATTATTGCATTTGATCTATTCGACTCTCTGACCATACTGAACTCCTGGTGCAGTGCACATATCCAGGCCTAAATTAAAGCAGGCTAATTTCTTCTCTGACTCACCCGACTCCTCCTTCTAATGTACTGAAGGACATCTCCATGTCTGGTGATACCACCTCAATGTCAGGTTTATATTGCATTAGATATTGTTTCTAATCAGCGAGGAAATCCATACCTGGCAAGGAGGGCAGATCTCCATCCTCACTAGCAAGAGAGAAATGGGATGTAGCTTTGAGTCAAGATGTCCCTCACTGATTTTAACAAGAAGTATTGTAGTTGTGAACACTTCTTGTGCAATTGTGAACCTGACAGGATTAAGCCTGTAGCACTCAGCTGATCATCTCTGCTGCTTGGAGAAAGGAAAAAGTTATCTGAAGCTTGAAACTATTTGCAAACAATCTGCCTAAACAGGAAAAAATTCCCCACTGAGGAACACTGATGCAGCCAGAACAGAGGGGATATGGAGGGCTTAGTGCATCGCAGGCTCTGCAGTAGCCACCTCCCAAGGAGCCACTCCGGAAACTCTGAGTTAATACAGTGCTGGATCACTCACCAGCTTTGCTAGCTGCATCTTTATGCCAGGTCCCGTGATGATATGAGCTTGATGAGAAACTGGAGGACCTCATTTCCTGGTGGAAACCTGCTGTATCTGGCCACAGATGTATCTGAGTGCCTTTGCAGTATCTGAGCACTGCAGTGCCTGAAGAACTTCAGCTTATGTGGGGTTTTGTTTTTAAAGAAAGCCTCTATTTGTTGTGGGATTGGTCTTAAAAGCTCATAAATATGACTACACTTTCCCTATGGTTCAAAACCACTAGAGCAAATAAAAACTCTAAAATGTACTGTGACTTTAAAAATGAGACATTTGTTGATTAAAATTATGAATTAAATACCAATAAATATAATTACTTTTATTTTTAATATTTAAGATTGATAAAACTGATTTGACTGTGACTATGTCCTGAAAGCAGCTACATGGACAATTTATTACTTCATTTCACACAGAGCTTTATGAATTTTCACCTGATGAAGAAATGTAATTCAATTCACTGTTGTAGCTTTCCTGTTGTATTTGCATTCCCCAAATATGCTATTGAAACAAGTTTTCTGGCAAGAATGTTTCCTTAAACAGAAGCTGAAAGTAAATATTGGAGAAGGTTCACAGAAGATTCCTTCTTCTCTGACCTGTAGATGAGAGTATTAACACTGGAAATATGCTTCCACAGTATAATATTTATCCAATACTGATAATATGACCTATTTATGCTATTAAAACCAAACAATATATTTGGAAATAAACATGTAGATGTTCATTATACCAGAGAAGCTGCTCTACCGAAAATATATTCTTTCTAGGTACTGAATAAAAGTAAATACAAAAGATGGAAAAAATAGTTTTAAATATGTGCTACCAGAGGGGAAGAAGGAGAATTTAAGCTTTCAGGGTGCAGGATTTGTCAAAGCAAATTTTGTCATTTAAAAATATTCCTGTATGGCCTACTTACAGGGACATACATCATTCAATCATGAAACAGAAGTTCTATCATATGACTTAACAGGATAATTTGCTTTCCATACTTTCATTATCAAATGTTAAGAATAATCATGGTAATATTTCTGAGCTACCTGTCGTAGGGAAAAATTTACTGAGAAAAATGTTAGTAATTCTGAGTGAAGGATAAATTCAACATTCCTCTGGTCTCTTCATAAGCTTTTGAAGAAGAGGAACACAACTTTCCATGTAATATACCCTTTTCATAGTAGTCATTTACGCATACTTACTACAGATCCAGTATTCGGCATACAGGGATTGCGATGTTTGAAAAATCTGCTTAAAGTCTGTAGATGGAAACCAAACCCCACAGGTGAAACACCTGGCCAGAGGGCATCAAGGTCTTTCCAAGCCCACATGGGCTTCTCCTGGTGAGCCTGGTGTTGCTTGATACTGAAGAGAAGTGTCCCCAAGACACAGAGATTCCTTTCCCTCATCCCTTTCAAGGTTTTACTACACAGCAGGTAACAGTATAATCTTGCCTCCTGCATTGAGTTTGACTCAAAGCAGAGCACCATACCGTGTTTTAATCTGAAATTGGCTGTATACACCCATAGAGCAGGTGGCTTCCCTGGAATGACAGGAGGGATTGTTTGGAGATGACAGGAAAGTCTTACACCATCAAGGACCCAGAGGCTTTTGTGATGAGGGAAGGCAAAATAAAAATAATGGAGATCCTCACGATGATGAACTTTTGTGGGAAATGAAAACCCATGGCAACAATTCAAAAATGCACTACAAGATCTCTAGAGGGTTGGTCTCCTGGCCAAATGTTCAACTATTTTTGGCATTTAGAGGTATTAATTGATTTGGGGGGAAAATAATACAAATGGATTTTTTTCCTTGCCAGGCTGGCAACGAGTGGTGACTTGCTGCCTGGCATTTGAATCTGACAGGGCATACGCAGACATCCCAACACTGCCCTCAAGCGTGCCCCATGCAGAAGAGCTACACCAAGGCTACAACTGAAACACAAACTCACATGCGTCACGGTAGCGTTGCGAAACATCTGCTTGGTGTGTTTGACCCAGTGCCCTCATGCAAGGCAGGGAGCATCCCTGTGCCTTGCCCTGGATGCTGTGCCCAGGGCGCGGGGTGTTAGGGTGTCCCCCTGGGCTGGGGGCAAGGGGTGAGCAGGTATCCATGGGGGCCTACAGGTATGGGGAGCAGCCAAACTCCTTGGGACAAGCATCCAGGGAAGCACCTTTATCAAGCATTCAACAAGTCAGAAAGGCATCAGCACATTAGCTTTCGCAAGTGCAATGGTGCTTAAGACTCCATTCCCTCTTGGAGGCTGACTCTTGCCTGGGTTCAGGTCTTATCAGTTTCCCCACGAGCTACAGTGCTCTGGGAAAGAGACCCTTACTCCTCATGCAGACAAATGAGTTAAATTAAACCCTGACATATATGCCTTTAATGGTAATTTTGCCCTGTTAAACTCAAGCTGAATTCAGCCCACATTGTTTTAGTAGAGCAACAGATATTAAATCACATGCATGCAGGAGTGCAACAGGAACCGTGTTAACCCACTGCTGTGTATCTGAACCATTGCTTACTTCGGTGTCGAAGTAAATGTGAACTAGCAATTCCCAAGTGCCTTGGACTGTGTCCGAACCTTGCAGCTTGCTCAGCTGTGCTCCTGCTGCAACCCCTCCCTCTACTGTTTATTTGCATTAAAAAAACCACAATCATCAGATTATGCCTTAAAGCACACTTTGAATCAACTAAGGCCTGTTTGAAAGCCTAAGAAGAGCGAGAAGGAGGTTCTTTCCAGTAGCATTTCACAGGCAGAGGAGGAGAAGTTTTAATATCCTCTGCCCAGCCTTCACGTAGGCGAGATTTTGTCTTCCATCACCATAAAATGCTCGCAATCTTTATATCTCCCCCATGCAGTAAATAGCACAAACAGTAATATAGCTGTCAATAAACCAGCTGAATCAAACCGGTGTTTTTTTGAGTCACTCCTTATATAGTGGTAATTAAAAAGAAAACCGTACTTCAGAGTTTCTGCTCAGACTTTTCGGCATTCATCGGTTTCAAGGAAAACATCTCTGAACATCCCCCTTTTCTCTCAGGTTTTTCTCCCTTTACTCTGAAGGTCAAAGGTTTAATTTGTATGCTCATCTCTCTCTTTCACTTTCCAACATATCCCTAATTGAAATTTGACACATATACCCATTAGCTGAATTTATTCTTTTTCCGCGCTTCATTAACAATGCTCTTTGCTATATTACGACGCTAATGCTCATCATAAAACGCTCTCCTATGCAATGTGGCTTACAATGGATGGTGATTGATGGTATCAAAGGTAACATGGAATCTAGAAGGCATAACTTTACACGCTGAAATTGCAAGCTGCAGCAGGAATCTCAACAGCTAGGGACAGATCCTGACTTTGCAAGGTCTATTAGAGGGTGTAAAATGCTAGTCAGCTTCTCTGACACAGCAGTATTAACCCAGCTAAAGCAGAATCCGTCCACCCCTGCCTTTTCCAAACCCAAGTTTGTCACAATGAACTTCTTCTGGCTGAACTTGATCTTAATTTACATTATTCACCTGAAACGCTAAATATAATTTTCTCCACTAAATTGTGCACAATTGGGTCTTGTAACTAGAAAATGAAACTCAAAACCATAAATGCAAATGAGCTTTTCATTTTAAAACTGCAATTTCCTTTTCTGATGTACTGTACCACTTGCCCATGAAGTTTTGTCTTTTTTGGAAAATGACATTTTCCTATGGCATATAAGTTTCATAGGGTTGCCATGGAAACTGGGCCTCTCTTTCTCCCTCTTTCTCTCCGTCTCCAAGTCTTTCACCTTGAGAGGAAAATGGTCGTCATTTACAGCGTATAATTTTGCGGGTTAAACTTTCTATGATCACTCAGATAGTGATGAAATACAAGCCCAGAGTTCAGGGACAGGGGAAGAGGGGAGAGTCCTCATGTATTTCTAAAGGTGACAGTCAAATCCTTCACTGTCTTTTACCCTCACTTTAGCTGCAGGGGCAAAGGGTGCCAGTCTGACATCCTGAGTAAATGACCCGGGCTCTCTGCTTTACGGCATGTTTACACGGCATAGCAAACAGACTCCAGCTTCTCCTGCCCGTGCTCCAACGGGGGATGCGCCGAGCCAGACCTGGTTCAGGGACATATTGGTGCTTGGTAGCCTTCAGCAAACCCACACATCCCACCAGGAGCCAGGCAGCCCAGCCACAGCCCCGGCCGCATCAGAGGCTGCGTTGTGGGAATGGGGAGAGGGAGCTGCTAGCCCACAGGGGCCCCGATGGCTGAGCAAAACACAAGTGCAGGAAGCATATGAAAAGCCTCAGAGAGCAGATAAACGCCTTTGTAGCTAGGAAACAGGGCTCAGTTTTACCGTAATACCAGCCAAGGTTGAAGCGAACCCTCATAAGGTAAGAGGAGAGGATTCCCTCAGTAAACAAAGCATTGTTTTGAACAACTTATCGGTTACTCAGCCCAGCTGAAGGAATGTACCAGAGGAAACAGGGGCTGGAGGGGGTCAGGCTTGTTCTTTTGTCCAGACCCATAGACCTTTCCCTTGACTAAGACTGGTTTGTTTTAGTGTCCATACAGGGGTCATCTGTGTCACAAGCTCTATCCTGTAAGAAAACAGCTATAAGCCCAGACACCAGCACAAAGTATATGCTCTTGGAGCAGCTGCACTGAAGGAATCAGAAACTAGTAACTGTGTGCCCAGCTATGGGGCCTTTGCCATGGCCACAAAACATAGCTGCATAAGCAAGTCTAGAATATGACGCCCTAAACTCAAGGACAAAAACCTTTCTCAATCTGCCATCCACTTTGGTAGATTGTTTGCCCATAAAATCTAAAGTGTATATAAGAAACATTTATCTATATAGAAAGTACCTTAAGGAAAACTGAAAGGCAGCAGCACGAGCAAAAGGCCTGCTGCTTTTATGGCCAACCTGAAACAAGAAAATATGGCAATCCTTATTGTAAGTGCAGTCTTTAAGGTTTTAGCCAGAGGAGGCTGAGATGACTTTGGATAAATTTTGGATAATCATCTGAACCTCTGAATGTTTGCCAACATTATCTGAGGTTTATCAACCACTCACTTTAACCCCCGAAAACCAATTAGCTAATGTATGTAAATGCTTGAGGAATGATTAGTCAGGAGGAGTCATTTTAGTAGCACATATTTAGCAGGGAGAAAAATGGATGTTAAAGAAAAGGCTATTTAGCAAATGAGTGCTTGAAAGCTAAAAGCAGTAGTAAAAAGTTCATTGGTCTTTTTTTTTTTTTGCACTACCAATTTCACCTATTGGAAGCTGTGTAACTTTATACTCTCTGTGTTAGAATATCCAGCTCAATAGAGGAGGGTTTTTTTCAGCTTTTAATGAATATCACTGCTGTGTACTGCATAATGTGAAGAGAAGAGGTTTGAAAAAGCCTTTGCAGGAACACTACATTGCACTTTTACTTGAAGAAACACCTGATATGTCTTCCAGCTGTTTCCTACAGATGTTGTACATATGCTTAAAGGTCACTGTTCTTTTGAGAGCAACCATTGCTCCACTATCATTTAGATAACAAACAAACATCTCATGCCAGAATAAATTGTTTTAAATACCAAATGTTACAGAAATAAAAAAGTCTAATCAGAAGATGAGGAATGGAAAACAGATAACTCTGAAGGAAAACCTGCCTAATATTTTGACTGCTGTCCCAGCTTTAGACTGCTGGGACTGGTCCCATGAGAAGAGACCTTGGAGATGGCACATTTAGGAGGTGGAGAAGCTGCGCTGCCTCATAGCTTTCACTCCTGCAGCCACCCTGTCACTGACAGAGCTACCTAACCACGTTGCCCTGCCGAGGTCAAGCACCTGGCCCCACTCAGTCTACTCCAAAAAAACAATCTGCCTTGTAAGCTACCATGAAATGGGAAAATAGTCACTCTCTCAGAAGAATAATGAGACTTCAAGACATGAAATTTTAAGATTGCTATGATATTCGGGGACGGTGTGGGTGGGGTGAGTGGGTTAGAATCAGACTGCGATCATTTTTGAATTTCTGAAAAACCAAAATGCAGAAGGTGCTCAGTTGAGTGCTGGTTCCTTTGAGAGAAAGAGGAAAAATAGAAGTGTAGCCTGGCTGTAACATGCTATTTACCTTCAGAAGTAGTACAAACCAGTACAAATCCAAGGCATAAATTTAATCCTGGGATATTTTTTTTTATTATGAAACTTATCCTGTAATTGATAGCAATATTTTTTAAAACACATAATCATGTAAAACTGAATGGTAAGACTTTCAGATGTTGATGTTTGAGTTAGCAGCATATAGTGCTTAAGACTGGCCTCCAAATGACCTCCAAGAAAATTGATGAGGAAGATTATAGTTTTAGTAGTCCAGATTAATTATTGTAAACTAAATTGCAACTCACAGGTATTTACCTTGGGGTATTTGGTCTTCATATTCTGTTGCAGCATAGGTGAATTCATATTGTGAAAGTGCCCTTTTCCTTGAAGCACCTTGTCTGCCTCCATTCTCTGTATCCAATCTCCTATAGATCTGGTCAAGGAACAGCTTGTAAAAAGACAAAAGTGAGCAAGTTACGGTACTTTCATAATAGTCTCTTATCCAACTGGCAGTTTATGAGAGGTTTCATAAACCTATTTACTTCAGGTATTTATTCAAATACAGTGGTACATTAGCAAGCTGTCGCAGTACTTAAAGGTATCTCTCAGCTGCATATAAAGGAAGTGCACATAATTACCATTTGTTTCTTTATGGTGTTTTATTACAAGAAAGTAGCACAAACTGTCCTGGGTTCTGTTGCAGAATACAAATCCTTCTCAGTATACTGGTGAGTTAGTCAGAAATTTTTTATGATTCCTCTCTCTTGATTTGCCCATTAAGCATTTTGGGGTATGTTTTTCTTTCCTATTGAAGACATCTGGTTCTCCTTAACAGATGAAAGCTCATGCTCTTTAGATTAAGTACATTAATTTTTATTCCCCAAACTTGTCAACAGATGCACATACTGGTCTGACCATCATGTCTAGATTCCGCTTATAGCCAGTTTTCCACAGGCTCAGGGTGACTTTGAGTTTGTCACTTCACCTTCCCCTCTCCTATCCATAGACTCAGGTTGTCCAGGCTTCTTTTGACTCATGTCATGTCAGTCTACTATATTTGCAATATAACTTGCTTTCTTGAATACATTTGTACAGAAAAATGAGACCATCATCTCAGTTAAGATTCCTCAAAACTAGCATGATGCCAATAAACAAGCAAATCACTGTGTATTGCTCTAAGGGAAGCTAATTGACAAGCATTGTGCATTCAATTTCCGATGCTCCCTCAAACAAGGTTGCATTGCCTTGTTTTGCTTTTTAAAACAAACAAACAAACAAAAAAAACCCACCCAAAACTTAACAAGCTGTAGTTGTATATTAGCGGTGTTTTCTACAGTGTCCCTGTCACCGAGTTGAAGATGAGGGCATGAGGAGTGGTAGGTGCATCCTTCCAGCCATGAGAGATCGTTTGTGCTGCTGATCCGCTGCCACCCCAGCTCCGGAGAGATGCAGGGCTCAGTCTTTTGATAAAAGCGGATGGAAAGCCATTTTCACACAATTACTCTAAGCTAAGGTGGGGGGAGGGGGGGAGTTCTTAGACTGGGAGTGAAGTGATAAAAGGTCTGAACCTTCTAGTAGTCATAAAGAAAAGGAGCTAAAGGCAGCCAGCCAAGAGGAGATAGTAAAAAGGACACTGAATGTCATGCAAATGCCTGTATTTTTGCAATGTATCTCACATGGAGAAAAATTCTTACAGGTTTTAAGACATGATAATTTAGGGAAAGCACAGTAAAGTTTCCTATTAAATTCTGACTTTAAAACATGTATTCAGAAGAACAGGGAGTATTCAGTGTACAGAGGAAATCTTCATCACTGCTTTATCATTTCTCAGTGAAATCCAGTAAACGAGGAAAACTGATGTTCTACTGCAGTATCTGCTACCAGCTCCTTGGTGCCCTGAAGCAAACTTGAGCTTCAAGCTGCCTCAAGAATGAATGCAGGATACTGGGGTAGCAGAGCTCCCTTTGTCTGCTACATTGATCCAGAATTTGCATCCGGGCAAAGGAAGTCTAGTAGTCTATTCCTTCAGGCCACTTGCAGCCCACATAAATCAGTCTTGTTCACATGAAACACAAAAAATATTGTGTTAATTGCCAAAGTTACTGCACTGATTTCTGCTGTTCTTGCATACTAAGCTGCAACATACCAAGATGAAAGCATAAAAGAATGGAGATGTTAGTTCTGCTCAAGCTATCAACCCTGTGAACAGGGTGATTAAATTTTCAATGAGAAGGCACTGCCCATTTGCAAAATTACTTTGACTTCCATAAAAAAAAAAAAAAGTACTCTGGCTGCACAGTTGTAATTCTTGGTGGCTTTCTATTCAAATGCACCTCTTTGCAGACACAAGTTAATAAACTACAAAATGAAGGTTTAATTACAGGAAAAAATTATAAGTTGGCTATGATTGGGAGGTTTATACACTTAACGTGTTCATTCACAGTGTTGTCCAATGTACTATTGGTCATACAACCCCACCGCCCCGCATTAATTCTGTCACGTTTGCAAAGTAACCAATGCCCCAGGGGCATACAGTAGTGCCCAGCCACAGCTAAGCAAAGCCACCTGGTTTATCTTCACTCCCATTCAAATCCCAATCTGTTCCCCGTTTTGGTCATTGTAAATTGACGCTGGAGGCTCTCATTCTCTTGTCAGTACTCATGTATTTGATCCATAGAAGTATTACTGTGATCGTGACTCTCTACATCTGTAGATGGGGAAAATGGAATACAACCAGTGCAATTTCATAAATAACAGAAAATGTTTGTTTTTGCTGAGTTTTTTAGAATGCTTTTGGAAGTGATTTGCTTACTCCATTCAGAAGCATTTCGAACATGGCAAGAAGTGACTAACCTGGCAAGATTATTTCCAAGCCTCAAAGCTCTTGCTAAATATTCAGAGTGAGGATAAAGCAATGACTGAAATTATTATGATATGATCACCTCTAACTATATTTTTAAGGGTTACACAGTGATTTAGCAGAAGCATTCCTGTTCTGCTGAGAAACAAAACATTTGCTTGGTGTGTAGGCAAGCGACCTCCAGGACAAGGCAAGGCACAAGATCTAAGCCACGGCAGCAGGGAGCTGACAAGCCAGGAGTGTACATGCTTAAACAAGTTTCACTTATTAAAAGAAAAATGTAAGCTTCTTTTCTGCGACATGCACTGCACAGACTGAGTCCTATGATTACATGGTGTGCCAGTGTACCCTAATCTCCACTAGCAAAAGGAAATAGGTCAGCAGAACAATTAGGACCAAAGTGGTGTGTAGTCTCCTCAGCTTGAATTCCTCAGGTGACACCTGCAGATTGCTTTAGCTTTAGGCACAGATAATACAGGCTGTCGCTGCAGTATAAAGAAAAGTAGATTCAAGATACTCCCCCAACAAAATTTCAAGCAAGCATCTGTCAGATTGTTGCATTGTACTGACCGTGACATTCTTGACTGCTGCTCACAAAAGTAAACAACTTGCTCTATCTTTCATTACCACCCATAGCCATGGCCAATGAAAAGTAAAGGGCATACTTATGGAGGTACTTATTTGGTCTTCATCTCAGATGAAGTAAAAATATTTGAATTTTATTACATTCCTGCTTCTAAGACTAAAAGGAAGTAGCATATATAGTTTCTAATATACAAGGAGGAAGCCACTGGATTTTCATGCGTTGAAGACATGACAGTTGAGAAACCACAGGAAGGCACAGGAGTGCAAATATAGAGTGATGACATGAAAGCAGCAAATAATGTCTGCTAGCTTGCTCCTTCTCAGAGGAAAAAGAGGCTTTTCAATAGCTAAATACTAGCTAAGATATGATAATATGAGTGGGGAAGAAGACTTTGATGATCTCTTAATTTAAAAAAAAGTCTCCACATATGGCAAAAGCTGATGAGAAAAGAAAAGGGGAAAAGGAAATTTTAGGAGTTCTATTTAAACTTTTTTGTAATTTTTTTTTCCTATATATAAGCGCCATATTTTAAAATGCAAAACTGCCAATATGGTATTTATGATAACTGAAGGTCCCTATCCCTGATAGCCTTAAGATAAGGAACACAACTATATTTAGTTTGTTCTATCTTTTATTAAGCAAATAGCCCAGAAGGAATGTTGATGCCTTCTAGACTGCCTCTCCTGCTTAAGGGAGAATATTAAATATTTTAGCGACTTTTGTTCTGCTGAAAGGGTTCATGGTTGCTGTCAAATGGATCTTCATATAGAAGCACCGAGTTCATTGAGGTTGATGAGCATACTAGCTGCCTGTCAGTCAGGCTGAAATGAAAAAAGCCATTGTGCTTCTATAATGGATATGGCAGATTAAACAAGAGAAGCTATTCACCAAGGTTCAGCTTGACAAGGCCTTTGTAGACGATGAGTCAGGTTTTGGAGGGTTAGGTACTCCCAATTGCACCAGGAGAACAGAGTCCATTTTTCTTCTCTGAACTAGTTTCTGATTTAGGGAGCTAATAATCATGCTTATAAAAGGTCCAGCTGAGAGATGACTTGTATGTACAGTATTGAGAAGTGGCACGCACCCCTTTCAGGTTGATGATTGTGACTGCAGTAAAGGATCAGTCAGGCCCTGAAGGTTGGATCTGCACAGAAGAGGGAGACAGTTAGGGTTAGCACCTGCCCTATTGATGTATTGCTGTTAGAGACAATTTAAAATGTTTTGAAAATACGGAGAAGTAAAGGAAGACTATGTCTGAAATAATAATGAAATGAAATGAAATAACTTGTGACCAGAGAAATCAAGTGGGATCATCAGAGTAAATGGAGAACAACCAGAAATTTCCAACCAGAATTTTAGAAGCTGTCATAGAATCATAGAATGGTTTAGGTTGGAAAGGACCTTGAAGATCATTGAGTTCCAACCCCCTGCTATAGGCAGGGACACCTCCCACTAGACCAGGCTGCCCAAGGCCACGTCCAGCCTGGCCTTGAACACCTCCAAGGATGGGGCCTCAACAACCTCCCGGGGCAACCTGTTCCAGTGCCTTACCACCCTCAAAGTGAAAAATTTCTTCCTAATGTTTAATCTAAACCTGCCCTCTTCCAGTTTGAAGCCATTCCTCCTTGTCCTATCACTACATGCCTGAGTAAAAAGTCCTTCCCCAGCTCTCCTGTAGACCCCCTTTAGGTACTGGAAGGCCACAATAAGATCTCCCCGGAGCCTTCTCTTCTCCAGGCTGAACAGCTCCAACTCTTTCAGCCTCTCCTCATAGGAGAGGTGCTCCAGCCCTCGGATCATGCTCGTGGCTCTTCACTCTGTCTTCACTCTGCTCTCTGTCACTTCAGGATGTCTTTACTCCCCCTAAAGACAAAGTAAAGTCCCACTTCTTAATTACCTTTTATGATCTGGATGCAAACCACTACCAATCCTTGCCTATTTGACCTGGCACTTTCATTTCTCATGTTTAAGCAGACAATACATCACAATTGGTTTTTTTAGTATCGCCAAGACCTCAATCTGTTTGGCCATGAAAGGAAAGAGAAATGTTTGCTGCCACCCAGAAAGCCTTCCCTACCTTGCCGAATTAGTCCCTCTGTTAATTGCTGAGAGGCAGAAGGTTGCAGAAGTTAACTACTAACGCTTTCTCAGTCCATTTAATCAGGAAAGGGTCATATTACAGCTGAAATAAGATGTTCTTCTCATTAAGGCAGTGAATTTCAGACTAAGATTAAATTCTTGATCCAGGCACAGATTTGTCACAGAGGGCAAATCAATTAAAATTTCTGTTACCCACCAGTAAATGGGATAATTATTTGTTCTCCAGACCTTTTTGTATTTGCCAATTAACCCATGTTTGTTTAGACTGCAAGTTCTTGAGGAGAATGCCTGCGCTTAGCCTGAGCACATCTATGATGTTGGAGCCTTAACGTGATTTGGGATCAAGCCATAGTAACGCTTTTAGTATGTGCCAGACAGCAGCAGAAAATTTCAGCAAAATAAATGTCCACAGCTATTCCTCATTTTATTTATAATACCCAAAGAACAAAATCCAGGATAATTATAGGAAAAGGCAAGGCTGTTGAACATAACCAGAAACAAAGGTAATGTTCTACAGATGACTGATATTGATGCTCTAGACTATAACTGTAACTACAAGTGACAGTACATGAAAAGAACACAAACCAATTCATTTTTAATCTTTTTCCTGTTAATTCGTTAAGCTATTTTATAAAACCAGATTTCATTATTGAATTACACCAGGAAAAGGATAATGACAAGATAAAAAAAATACAGTCTCCACTGTACACTGAGTTCAATAATCTGACATCATCTGAGTAGCAAAACCTGGAAACATGTAAGGATGTTACAAAACTAATGAATGAGCTTAGTACAGAAGGCAAAATCTTTCACTGCAGATCCAGATTCTGTGTCAAAGCCAAAAGAAGGTAAATTCTCCTAATCAAAGTTACAAATTGACCTAATTAATTTTATAATTAACCTTGATAATTGAAAGGAAAAAGGGTGACCTTCACTGAGTTTGTTCCATGTTTAGTTTCAGACTATAAGCAAATTCATTCCTGCTAATAAGGCCACTACTCCCAAATGTTGATGGGATAAAGTGGAAATTAATTAGCACATGCAAATGAAGACTACTTTTATTATACTGTACCATAGTTCCTAATTAATTCTTCCAAAACATAGAGCTATTTTTATATTAGTTTTTGAGGATACTATGTCTTAGTCATGTACAAACATCAGACTTCTATGAGAAAGCCTGTCTAAACAAACAAGCTTTCTGACAATAAGATAAGTATTTACTTAGGCTCCATCTTTAAAACAAACAATTTCCTAACTGTTTTGGTCAATGATCCTAGCTGGAGTAAATTTTGCAGTACTTAGTCCCTTAAGATTTAGGTCATCTCCCCTCAAGTTGAAAAGTAAAAAAGCTGATCCATTTGATTTACGATTGAGTAAAAGAATAGAATTTCATTAAATCTACAGAGTCATGATCTTTTACATCTGTATACAAATCACTGCATACCACCTGGTAGGGCAAATAACCTGGAATAAGTTTTAAACTATTTTATATTACAGCGCCACCAGCTTGAGTGACTTCCTCAAAAGGCTTTGAAGGTCAAGTCTTCTGCTGCAAACCAGGATGGTGTCTCGCATAGGCTGTCCACAAACTTCTGGGAACGAAGGGAATCATCTCTGTCCTTATCTCACTGCAGTCTGATGCTTTTACAGGTAGGGGACAACGAAAACCTTCTCAGCTGCTCTAGGAAATGTTACCAAACTTATCCAAAAACTTGACCAAGAGGTTTGTAAAACATATCATCAGCATTTTGAATCAGCAAGTGGCAGAGTGCTCCTAAAATGGGCTTGAGGAGATTATCTTTCTGAGGAAGGGGTAGGAAAGTGGTGTGCCTCCCCTAACTGCATCTAACCCATGGGGTCTCCAAGTAAGTATTCAGTGCAGGATCCAACTGATATAAGAGTAGCAGAATAACCCCAATACTTGCCCATAATTGTCTTTATTTTATTTTTATTATTTCTCTTGGTTGCAGTATAATGTTTCTTGCCTGTGTCAGAATGAAATTGCAGTCCCGGGATAAAAGAGCAACAACAAAGCATTGCAAGTCTGCTAGAAGTGGACGAAACTTTATATTCTTTACACTTTTATTTTAAACTGACAGAACTGAACTGCAACAATGAGGTGTTCAGATCTAGTTAAAGATAGTCCTACTTGGACAGAAACTGCCAGAATGATACAAGTCTTCAGCAGGAATGACCTGCTACCATCTGCTGACCCACATGTAGATTTATCCATTAAATGACCTTCATTCACGTATGTCCCCTTCAAGTGTGATTTCCCCAATTTATTTCTTAAAATCTGCAATCCAATTTGAAGGTACATGCCTTGGTGAGGGAAAACAGTGCCATCCTTGCACACACCACAAGCAACTGTGCTCAGCGGCCCCAGATGCTGAAGCTCAGTGGTACTCCCTGATGGGTCTCTGCAGTTGCACCTACCAACGAGCATCAAGGTGGGAAGGGACAGAGGAAGCGCTCCATGTAAATGGCTTAGCCCTAATTTCCTCTCTCTCCTACAGGCATCAGATAGGAGAACAGGCGAGTGACAGTTTATAGGTGATGAGACAAAAGAAGTCAGATTTAAAAAAAAAAAGTCTGCAACATTCCCTGACTCACCTGTCTCACAGTAAATCAGGGGAGACAGTAAACACAGGCCCCACTGCGAGACTGACACTTTTTTAATTATTATCTAAGGCTATCTCCTTCTGAAATAAAAAAAAGCTCTTCTGCTCCCAATATCTTGATTAAAAAAAAATAAGAATTATATAGCTCATTTGTCCACATTCCTTGAAAGCCATTTAAGTACTGTAAAATGGATACCTATATTTTTATGCATCAAAAACAGTCTTATGCACTGGAACTGATCCTGGAACAGAACAAGAAAAAAACCAACCAACCAACACCAACAGTGTTTTGATTTAGGGACTCTAATGGTGTAACCCCAGCTGGGAACTAAGCACCACACAGCCATTTGATCACACCCCACCCCACCCCCCCAAAGGATTGGGCAAGACAATTGGAAGTGTGAAAGTGAGAAAACTCGTGGGTTGAGAAAATTACTATGAAGAAAATTAACTCTAATCCAGCAAAAAACGGCACAGGGACTTACCGGGGCAGATGTAGTCCATATGTAACAATGGCCACTGGCAATTTTACATTCTTGTTTCCAAATAAGAAGAAAAGCAGGCAAAACTCCCTTCACTCTGAAGCACTGGACTCACCTCCCCTGCTCTGGAATTCACAGTTAGTGTGGGACAACTCGGGGAGGGGGGGGGGGTACTAATTATTTTGGGTTTTGTCACTATTGAAGCATTGTTAAGACACACTTTAGACGCTCTTAAAAACAAGCAAGGCAACTCTTTGGGCTGAAGACCCTCTTGGGGTCCTTGGTTTGAGCACAGATGTCACCAATGGTGTAAGTCCCAGCAAGTTCTTGAACCAAGCACCACCTACCAGCTAGGTGTTCATCTGTCTCTCTAGGCTTACTGTCACATGTAGTATTTTAAGAAACCCTGGCCTTCAGGAAGCACTCCTAACCATGCACCTGCTACAGCATGCAACAGACAGCTGCGGCTCCAGCCACTTGTACTTGATGGTCACACTATTTTATTTCCATGAGGTATGAACATGGCAGTTATACAGAAAGAGTCACCAAGAGTTCGGATGAATGAACTGGGGGCTAGGGGAGGCTATTCAAGGTGTCGGTTAAGGAAAAGAAAAGTCTTTAATGCTTGTATTAATAAATCTAATGCTTCAGAAGTATGAATAAGAATAAACAAGCAGCTGCAGAGTGTTTGCCAAAGCTGCAGCCTACTGTACTAAAAAGCAGAAGAGATTTGAGGTATGAACTTCTTGTATTGATTTCAGCTCTGTGTTCCATCTGCATCCATAAATATAGTATCACATATACAACAGGACTCCTGACTGCATCAAACCTGATCAGGCACATAAGAACACAAAGAAGTGCTACTCAGAGCAAGTCGTAGATCAGAGTCCCTAACTGGAAAATCAAATTCATATTACATTTAAGTTTGCATCATTTCTATTTGGTCTCTTTCTAACACCTGTAATTGTTACTGATTTTTATTATTGACATTTTAAATAATAGTAGTTCTAAAACACTTGTACAATCCAACCTTGGGTCTTGGGATGACAGCATAAAAGAAGAGTTACAGTTCTGTTCAAGTCTCTTGTGCAAAACCAGACAGTGATGACCGCACATACACTGTGTAAATAGTTACCAGCAGTATACAGTTTCACTGTTATTTATTCTACCATGGTATTCAGCAAGTAATTTGTTTTTAATTATTGAGCCAAAAAACATGGAATATGATTCATACAAAATTAGGGGTACCCTATTTTTTTTTGCCAAAGCTGTGAACAGTTGTTATTTGAAACACACAATAGTATATACATTGGCTTACCTGAAAGGTGGAGAGCAGCTTCAGCTTTCACATTGAACTGACTGGAATAGGAGAAGCTGGCACTTTACTGGTTTAAATCCTTCTCAAACCACAAAGCTGGTAGCTTGTGTACTCTATCAGCTAAACTGTATTCACATTACCTCAATGTCATTCAGCTGGGTAAAGTTCTCCCAGCTAGTAATACCCAGGGAGATGGAAGTTAGGTTTTATTCTTAGATTGCATAAGAGTATTTCGGTTTTCTACAACAATGAGTTTCATACAAAGACCTCAAAGTCTTTTAACAACCTTTTAGGTAGATAAATACAACTATATCTATAAAGTAGAGGCTCAGAGAGATTTGCTCAACACACTAGCAATACTCACCCATGATCACATAGAATGTATTTTATCATTACGATGGCCAGCTGGAATAGAGCACCTTTATAGGGAGACATAAACCATGGAGGTTTTACTATTTCCTGAGAGTGTAACCAAAAATATCTTTTTTTTTCTCTTTCACATCCTGCGTACCAATTACAATACCCACACTCAGAATTCATTACACTTCCTTTAATTCTCTAGTACAAGGGATCACAGACAAAAGCTGTATCACATCTGGTAGTACTGTGTCAAGAACCTGTGCGATTTTCTTGGTTAGACTACTCAGACAATTATCTTGGCTTGTGCTATAGAAATTTAGAATTATCCTCTAGGTTTTTTGGGTTTTTTTTAAATACTTTAAAATTATCTACCTACAGCCCACAGCTGGTTCCCAATGTGACTGCCAGTTTCAATGAAAAATCTTTTCAACAGCCTGCGGTATATATTTCTGGTACCGCTACATCCAGCTTTACTGAAGCAAATGCAATATTTTTAAGACATATGTCTGTTCATCACTGAAGGCTCATGTAATGAGAAAAAGGAAAGTACAGTGCATTCTACCCCATGCACAACAGCAATAGCTATCCTACGAAGAATCTGGAGACCTGTTCTTTACTTCAATTTATAGTATATTTCTGCTCTTCCTCTGTTACCTTTAAAAGAAAAGAAGCTAAAACTTCATTAGCCAATTGTCAAAAGTAGTAAGAAACTTCCCAAGTCACAAAAACCACCCTTTGAAAACTGAATGCCCTGCTCCTTTCAGTGACTCCTTCCTAAAGCACTTTGCAAGCCCGCTTACTTCAGACACCATCTGATGGACAGCCCAGGATCCAGGAGCAGAGCACAGACCCTCACACCCATGGCTGGCCAGGAGCTGTCTGCAGTCTGTCTCCAGTCTGGTGGCACAGCTGGGAAGGAGGCAGAATCACCCTGATTTACTTTACTGGCAGAGTAATGAGTCATAGGGACTAAGATGCCCATTAGCAAGACCCAAAACAAGAGGAAATTCAAAAGAGTTTAATGCTGCTTTGCTTTCTTTCTACCAGTGTTTTCAGTTTTTATCAATGTGTCATTCTCTAAACAAAATTATGATTGTCCAGCCTCTAGCTGAATATCGAATTTACATATCCTAGAAATAAATTTGATTTTCTCATTTATTTGTTGTGAAATCAAAAAAAAAAAAAGATTTCACAGACCTCCAGGGATCTAAGGCTCATGTGTTTTATAGGGACACAGGTCTAGGGTGTAATATACAACCGAGGAGAGCCCCACATCACTCACATGTGCAATACTGCCCAAAGATCTGACCCCTCATGGTGGGAAGGGTGACAAACAAGGAGGGCTGCTACCCAGTTTGGCTGCCTGGCTTGGACCGCATGTACCAGAAGAACTGCAGGAGACCTTCAGCTTGAGAGAAGCACTGTGAAAAAGAGAGGAGTATTTCTTCCAGGTCCAGGCATGCATGTCCACCCACCCAGCTGCAAACCCACTTACCAGCATGAACATTTATTATCACCCTCTATCATACAGTGTAGATGTGCCCAGGGACTCACAGAAGCTTTCTGAACCACAGAATGCTGCTCTGTAACCTTTCTTTTCTGTAATTCTTTCCTCACTCAGGCTGACGGAGAATATCCCATCTCTCTCTTAAGTTAAGTAACATGAGTTCACCATCCTGCAGAGCATATCTGCTCAGAGCTATTGAGGAGATTGCCCTGTAGTAAGGAATAACTACAAAACCAGTACAAGCAGATCCGTCAGCCTCTGAAGCTTCTTTTTTTTCCTGAAGATAAAGGCACTTGGGACCTGTGGGAGGCAAAAAATTCCCAGGTCTTGCCTTCTAGAAACATGTTTCAGGAGGATCTTTTTGCATGATGGTATTTATTTCACTATCTCAGTCTAGCAAGGAGCTAACTTGGCTGATTGCGCTCTGTTCTCGTTGACAGGGACTCATGATGTTGTTATTGATTTATGTGATTACAGGGATTATCTCTGAGGGAACCAATTACTTCGGCATTCATCTGAGGGGTTGCTGCAGAACTGGGTACGACTTCTGAGTTCAAAATTATGCTGATCAATGCCTTAAAATAATGTTACAGAAATTATTTGATCGCCCTAGTTAATTAACAGTTGGAAATGACTGGGTAATCAGAATTAACGAAAACAGGAAGCCGACTCTTTTATAGCACAAGAGTGAGGCATAAATGTTGAATGTTAAAGTTATCACTTAACTATCCTGTTTGAACAGTATACAGAAGCATAAGATGGAGATCTTCTCTCAATACCCCTGTAAAAGACAGGAAAAACAGAAAGGCAGAATGAAAACTGGTCAAAAAACAGCTTTGTATGAAAGACTAACGTTTTAATATTTTCAAAGACTCATTTTTCATTTTCTGAGATAGCATGTAGGCATCTCATCAACTTTCCCAAGATTTATTTCCAAATAAACTAAAGCATTCTTTATAGAAAAGCCTTATTTTGGTGAATGAAATTTTTTCTAAGCATCTTGAAAACACCAATAAATATTCCAAATAAACATGTGGGTATGTTTCAATGGAAAATATTAAGGTTGTACAACATCCAGCCTCTTGTAACCAAAAGGTTTAGGGTTTTTTAACCTCATCTGTTTAAGTTATGCATTAATTTGAGAAAACTGCTACGAGCTTCAGAAATCACTAGAATGTTGTTGTTCTTTGATCAAATTCAGTTTGTGATTTTCTTAATTTGAATGATGGCAAAACATGTGTGTACTTGATTTTAAAGCATACAGAAAGTCAAGAAGATACAAGAATATGATTCAAAAAAAATGGCCCAAAAGTATAAACAAATACCAGAGATGGGAGCCACTGATTATCCTTCCATTATATTTAGCTGTGGACTTGAATACTGTGCTCCTTATATTTACAGCGTTAAAAGTATATTCACCGATTTCTGCAAGGTTCTTGTTAAACATTGTTTCATCCAAGACTGGTTGCATATCCCACTAAGGAGTAACAGCAGATTTGCTTACAAACTGTCCAACAGCACAAACGTATTGAAGTGGGAAGCAGGAATAGGTGCAATATGTTTTGAACAGGATTGCTTTCCCATCATCCTGTTAATGAACTCAAGCCAGGTCCCCATCTCATTTTTCTAACAAGTTTCATATTCTTGTGGCAGTGATATAATATCACAGTTGTCACATGAATACACAGTTTATCTTTGCATTTATTTTTATAATATGAATCACTGTGATGCCTGACACACAGGACTATGACCCTTGCAACCAATACCAGCTATGCTATTTTTATCATACTACTCTACAAAATGTTTAACTGTGTTGTAAGAAATACACAAACACTTTTTTTTGTCCCCCACTGATCAGTGGTGTTGCTGTCTAGTACTTACTTTAGGAGTGTTCTGTTAATTAGATTGCTTGATTCAGCCTCCAAAAGAAATGAAATGCTTGCCGAGCTAATTTCATGTCAATACCAGAATGCTTTTCTATCAACTCTGTCGCCGTGTTCACAGGATAAAATGAATAAACATGCGCAGCCTATTTGTGCACTGACTATGTCAAATGTAAAATGTCAAGCTAAAAAATGTAAAAAGCAGAGCAGAAGGCAACCAAAATATTTCCGGGGACCAGTTCAATTCAGCAGTTTAAAATAAGCATTTGGTTTCTGAAATAAAGTGATAGTTTTGTTAAATTTCTTTTTTTTGTTGTTGTTTTTGTTTGTTTGTTTTCGTTTTCCCTATCATAAACCTGTAAGCTGCACAGCACAGTTAAAAATTAGGCAGTTAAATATTACTGGATAAATCCAGCCTTCACATCTACATGTCCGCTATCTGATTTGGTTCATGTGTAGTCTACCTGTCCCTTATCCGATTTGGTTCATGTCTCCTGCAATGAGAAAAAAAAAAAGTGTTCTCCCAGCTTTCCAGCCTGCGCTGTTAGGTACAAAGTGCAAGATGCCCCTGACAGTTAAAACACCACACATTGGATACGGTTGAATCCTACTTACAAAAGTCCAATTGTAATGCCTGACACACATCTGAATGGAAAAAAAGCCAACTCACCAACTGTGAGGAGTCTTCAGACACCAGTCATTAAGAAGAGGGATTATATGGCAAAGAGCAAAGTACTGCTGAATTCATAGAATCATAAAATGGTTTGGGTTGGAAGGGACCTTAAAGATCTTCTAGTTCCAAACCCACTGCCATGGGCAGGAACACCTTCCACTAGACCACTTTACTGCTTTGAGTAACCCATGCTACCTGGCCTTGAACACTTCCAGGGATGGGGCATCTACAGCTCCTCTGGGCAATTTGTTCCAGTGCCTCACCACCCTCACAGTAAAGAATTTCTTCCTAATATCTAATCTAAATCTACCCTCTTTCAGTTTAAAACTGTCACCCCTCATCCTATCACTACATTCCCTGATAAAGCGTTCCTCCCCATCTTTCCTGTAGGCCCCCTTCAAATACTGGAAGGCTGCCATAAGGTCTCCCCAGAGCCTTCTCTTCTCCAGGCTGAACAACCCCAACTGTCTCAGTCTGTCTTCATAGGAGAGGTGCTCCAGCCCCCTGGTCATTTTTGTGGCTCTCCTCTGGACTTGCTCCAGCAGGTCCATGTCCTTCTTACGTTGGGGGCCACAGAGCTGGATGCAGTACTCCAGGTGGGGTCTCACGAGAGTGGAGTAGAGGGGGAGTATCACCTCCCTCAACCTGCTGGCCACGCTTCTTTTGATGCAGCCCAGGATGTGGTTGGCTTTCTGGGCTGCAAGCGGACATTGCTGGCTCACATTGAGCTTCTCATCAACCAACAGCCCCAAGTCCTTCCTGGCAGATCTGCTCTCAATCCATTCTCTGCCCAGCCTGTATTTGTGCTTAGGATTGCCCTGACCCACATGTAGGACCTTGCACTTGGCCTGATTGAACTTCATGAGTTTCGCACAAGTCCACCTCTCAAGCCTGTCCAGGTTCCTCTGGATGGTATCCCGTCCCTCCAGTGTGTCGACCACACCACACAGCTTGGTGTCATCAGCAAACTTGCTGAGGGTGCACTCAATCCCACTGTCCATGTCACCAACAAAGATGTTAAACAGCACCGGTCCCAATACCGACCCCTGAGGAATGCCACTCGTCACTGGTTTCCACTTAGACATCAAGCTGTTGACCACAACCCTTTGAGTGCAACCACCCAGCCAATTCCTTATCCACCGAGTGGTCCATCCATCAAATCCATGTTTCTCCAACTTAGAGACAAGGATGTCGTGCAGGAGCGTGTCCAGTGCCTTGCACAAGTCCAGGTAGATGATGTCAGTTGCTCTCCCCTTGTCCACCAATGCTGTAACCCCATCATAGAAGGCCACCAATTTGTGAGACACAGATTTCATCTTCCAATGTTTCTTAGTTCTGCGCCTACATTGCCCACCTGAGTGTCTCCCAAATAGTCAAATATCAAGATGGAGAAGAGTAAGCAGAATTATGCATTCATGTAAATATTTATACCTACCACAACAGGTATAAGGCTGTCAGATACTCTTCCAGTTCTGGTCTTAATTGGATGCTTAATTGAAAACACTTTGGGTAAAGCATAATTTTACTTATTCTTCTTTCCTATAAATCACACCAATGAAGGAAAGGGTACAGATCTTCAATAAATCTGCACTTGGGACTTGGTATATTCTGGAAGACAGTGTAACAGTATCTTACTGGGACTGATTTATTTGTGCAAGTCGTTTACAAGTTAAAATCCCCTGCCAGACTTGTTGCTTCCTTTAGAAATTACATAAATGACAACTTTTAGAAAATGGTTGCACCAAGAATCCATTTGTAATAAAAAAAAAATGAATAATCTATAGTGGATGAATCTGCACAAATATTGATACATATTCATCTAGATATCACAGGAACGAACTTGAGGCAAAAAGATATATATCATCATTTATGGAAAGCACATGAAGGAATTACTTCCTGTTATTTAAAATTCATCTGAAGAACAGAGCAAAGAAATGCCATAAGAAAATTGCACAAGATTTCCTCTCCTGTACATACACAAATTTTCACTCCCTAATTTTTCTCCCTTTACTTGACATTTACTTTGTTCACATCCATGATAGAGCCTTTCCTTCTCTGTTGGAGAAGGGGGACGTGAAGCCAAACAAGGTAACAATTTAAGTTCCTGATCTGTAGTTCTTACAGACATTTCCATTTTCTACCAGTGTTTATATTTACATGAGAAGGAAATGGGCTAGCAACCTCAGCACAGTACTAACAACCCTAAATCCTTCAGACCAATTATTTGGGCTATTCTCTTCATTTTGTACAAACAGAGCAAACGCAAGCCCTGGGAGTGAGTCTCACCATTATCTGGAGATTGGGCCTTTACTACTAAACACATGTACCCTTAGCTGAGAAACCATCCAGAAAAGTCCTGGGAAATAAAAAATTCTCCATCCTCAGAAAGCAGCCTTACACTCGTGAGTGTAAAGCATGCCCCAGCTTGTAATTGTCTCTCCTAACAGCATCAGCTTTCACTCAGAGAGTTACTAGGTGCAACAGTCAAAGGTGGCCAACAGGATAGCAAGGTATTTGTGGGTCCATGCAGTAAAAAGGAAAAGCTGCCCAAAACCTATCTCACATAATTTTACACACACTCAGATACACCACACATCCCCCGTAAATCCCCGCATGTGGCTCACTATCCTCATAACATGCTGTTTAGGAAAGGCAGGCTTTCCAATACTTGCTGAATTGGTATTTAAAACACCGATTTAAACACCTGCAAAGGTGTTTAGAACAAAATTTAAATTTCTATTTTAATATAAATGCAATTTTATGATACATTAAAAGACAGCAGTAGTGTTTTTAGAAGCAGTATACATGGATAAGTGGCAGGGACTTAAATGAGATTACATGCTTATACAACTTACAGAAACTGCTAAAACTGTAATGGAGGTACAGTCTACATAGATAAAGTTTAGAAATGAAGGTCAGAATGTAGATAATATATATGAGCATAGCAGGAAGATCAGAAAAATCATATTATATCCAATTTTCTCCTACAAAAGTGGAAGTTGCATATGGGGAAAAAGACAAACCCCAACCCTGCAGTTATAGTGTTTGGGGAGACCAGTGAGTGGTGAGCCTTTCCTCCCAGGAGAAGGAGAAGATCTGCTGCCAGCTCCACACAGCAGAGCCCTCTGACCAGGACAGGATCAGAGGAAGGGCTGAGTGGCACAGGGCTCTGGCAAGGTGGGAGCCATCAGCTCCCTTTCCTGCTTAACGCTTTCTGGCCCCTCCTGGCACTGAGGGGACAAAGCAGCAGGCTGCGTTCTTGCCATTCCCCTACCTGCATCTTATTTTGTATAAAAATGAGCTGATGGAAGTTAAGGCTTATTGGAGGTAGCTGGATTTCCTCCTAGACAGCTGCTAATGTAAGGTTGGCATCTTTCTTTACATGTGGACACACAAGAACACACACGCACCCCTCAAACCCAACATACGGTCTAGCATTAGGTAGCACTATCCCTCCAAGACAGTACATTCCTGCAGAGCTTGAAAAGGGGGAGAAAATTTCCACCATGCTGCAAGCACTGCCCCCTTTTTCACTGTCTTTCACGGCATATGTGGGCAGAAGTCCCCGGTTAAAAGCATACTTTTAGCATGCACATAAAAGAAAATCCTTCCAGGAATGGTGATTATTGACTTGCCATTTAAAAGAAAATGGAGAGCAACTGAAGCGAGATAGGAGATATATTGAGGATCAAAGCTGCATCAGACACAATTCACTGCAGGAGGCTGGAGGCTATGCCAAAGCATCAGCAATGGAGGAGAGAATTTCTTAGTGTGAGCCTTAGCAAAATAATTTTTTTTAAAAAAAAGACCTTAAAGTGAATAGGCAGAAAGCTGATGTAAAAACCTGATTCAGTAAGGGCATGGGCTCAGAAATAGCAGTTTGGTTTATATTCTTGCCTTTACCTGCTCACAAAGAGCAGGGAACATATCCACATAAGAACTGAAAACAGAGCTCAGAAAAAGGAACCCAGGAACCCTCCATTTTGGAGGAATTGTTTCAGAAAACTGGAAGCACTGACTTAAAGGCTTACAGCTGTCAAGGTGCCTTTGTCACTTGCAGGTTGGTCTCTCCAATGTAGCAGATGAAAGAATATTCACTTTATGGTCTGAGCAGGACCTCCATTTCTTCCAGGTCTCCTGGAGCTCCCATACTTTGCATCCTCACCCCACTATCTTTTGGCATCTCAGCCACCCACAGGATGGTGGATTATGGAATCGCCTTTGAAGGAGGGAGACAAGTTGTTCTTTTTCTATTGTACGACAGCTTTTTTATATAGATGGTGGGGATTACAGCATTACAAGCCTGCTTTTGGGCTTGTAAATTTGTGACTCAAAGAGCAGTACTGTAGGGAAGGAGACTGGCAGCTATTGTAGCCATCCCATAATATTGCATCAACACCTTACCAAAACTCCCTGGTATACATGGCATGATAGAGCAATGAATCCTGAGGTGTTTCAGAGACTTTTTAGGACATTCATCCAGACGAGACAGGGCTACCCCTGCTCCCTCTGTACCCGCATGACCTGGCTTCCTCCCACAGGAGATGCTGGCGTGCAGGGGATGTGCCCGACCCACCAGGCTGCAGCAAAGGTGCTATTTTCCCCTTTGGTAACCTGTTTTCTGAAATTGTGTCAGAGACATCTCAAAATACTGTGGTATATTACAGAAAAACATGCCGTCACTTTTTTTTTTTTTCTTTTGGGAGTGAAAAGGAACCGTGTTAACATTTCACAAAGGAGTCACACAGCTCTCAGTAGTGTTCCCCATCTCATTACAAAAACTGACGTTTGTTAATCAGTAACCCAAAGATTGATAAATGGTCAATTGGAAATAAAGTTGTTTCTTAGAAAAGAAGCTGGTGCCAAACTAAATGCTTCTAAGCTTCCTGATCAGTAGAAATGAGAGTTACCTAAATTCCTATTTTACTTGCAACCTTTATCGTTATACCAGGCAGATCCAAGATAGACTGAACTCTGTAGGACTTAAAATCTGAGTCCAAATCCAAATATCGCAGCTTCTGCCTATCTCTGTTTCTCACGGGTTTGAAGTCATCAGCGTTTGAGACAAGTTTTAACAGCAGAGCCAAAACGAAGCATCAGAGCTGTCCTTTGCAGGAAAGCAGAATAGATCTGACTACGGCCGGTAGATATTGGCAGAAGTGCTAATGAGAGACCGTCACAGCTCACATCATCTGCTGGGACAGATAAAGCAAACCCATTGGCACAAAAAGGTGGGGAGGGAGGAAGAAGTAACGGAAAGAAAAGGATTAAAAAACTAAGCAGAAGTATATTTATACACATAAGAATAATGCTTACATATGCATACACGTATGAAAGCTCACAATAGCGTATTTAATCATTTTGCTAAAAGCTTTGGGGGGGTCAGTGCAGGTCACAGAGCAGAGATTCAGTCAGCACAGAGTGGAGGAGAAAAGCTCGTAGGAAAAAGGGAAACAAAGAAGTTGAGTGAAAACTTTTTTGGGAGGCATTCTGAAAAGAGCTGGCTAAGATAAGAGAACTAATGCAACCCGACTTCTTCATTTCTTATTAATGTGGAGCAAAAAGCGTAATGAGGATACGTGAGAGATTATAACAAACACATTGCAGGGGCACCTAGGAGAGAGAGAAAATCCCTGAATCACTTGCCAAGTAGATAAGGAAGCTTTGATATAAAAATAGCAATGAATATCAGCTACAGATGTTCAGTACCTTTGTTCCTCTACCAAAGAAAAGCCCATCAAGTGAAGGCTGGTATTTCCAGTTTCATGTCTGATAAGAGATCTGCCTCAAAATGAGAGCTCAGGTGCTGGGACACAGCTCACTGTACAGGATTTTGCCTACACTCACAGCCTTTATTTTAATACCCTGTACTTTTACACACCACAAAATAAAATTAAATCTTATCAAATGGAAAGTTAAAAAGGAAACGGAGGTCAAAGCGTCTCTTTTCAGCAATGTACTTCAGCAGTGGCCATATGCCAAAAAGAGTAATCCTTGGGATGCTGTGCTCTGCATTGGGACAACACTGCTCAGTGCGAGGGGAGGGCAGAGCAGGACCACACTGTTTCTGACAGCCCGGGACACCCAGGGCTTCAGCCCAGCTCACAGAGGAACCCAGGAAAGACAGAGAGAGAGACTGCCATGCCATGGAAGAGAAAAATGGCATTAGGGCATAAGAACTTCTGGAGGTTTTTTTAGCAGCAGCAGCAATCTCCTCTGGGCTCCCCTGAGGGCAGCATTTTGGCCTCTAAACTTCCAAAAATTTAGCTCTGAAGAACCCTCCCCAGGATTCTTCATGGTTGACCGTGAAGATGAAGAAGCGCAGGGATGACTCCACCAGCCCTGTGGTCTCTCTGCATCGGGTGACCTCTCTGCCAGCCCACCCTGCAGAAGTTTAATTTTCCCTATTATGCCGCCATGTCAAAATGAGAGAGGATCGTGTGTATGGAACTGCTCCTGCAGCCATGTTACCCCGGCAGAAGTCAACAGTAAGCTTCTGCTCTGTCCAACACAACAGAGCTGAGCCTTGAGATCACGAGTAATATGGTACTAACGCTTTCATTTTGCATTTTCAGAACTTTCACTTTAATATCTCAATATATTCCCCAGAGCATAAGACAACAATTTTCAGGCCAAATTGAATTAATGAGTCTGGGTAAAGTTTGCGTCTTTCAATATTCCGGTTCCTGTGAGAAGATATGTTTATGTTCGGCAATCTGAATACTACAAAAACCATTAATTTTTACCATATCACTTCAGCTGAGCTTGGGGTAAAGACTACCAAAATTGTGTGCCTTGCTTATTATAACTAATACTCTGGCTAGAAAAGAACGTTAGTTGTGTGTTCCAAATTTTTTCGTTTTGTGCACTTTTTAAACATATATACATATGCCAGCATATTTCACAGGCTTTTTGATGTTTTATTATCTCTGTATGTGGGTGGTTTGGTTCCAGCTATAGTTTGAAGTGCAAATTTGCCTCTCAGTTTTCCTGTGTGAAGGTTAAAAATACAGTCATGAAACAGCCCCCACACATTTTTTACTGGGTTTCCAAAGCAGAAATCTCAAACAAAGCACTTTTCCTCAAACATTAGCATTATATTAAAAAAAAAATAATCAAATAAATAAGTAACAATCAGCTGTTAAATGAACATAAAGAGCTTCAAGGCCCACTGTCCCTAGATATCTTTCCATATCCCTGAAACATTAGCCATAATGCCTGCCCTGTTAAAAATCTCTTGAGAACAACAAGCATAGCAGCAACGGGAATCACGATGGGTTGGAGATTAACTCGGCACCTGCCGTTTTCAGCCCACTGTGCACTTCTGGTGCTTTGCATCTTGTTGTGACTCATATGAAAATGAGGAGATGGATCCCAAACAGCTTTACTTTAAAAATCAAACATAAAATCATCTATTTATTAAATGAGCACTTGCATCTGACATACTGAAAACAAATATGAAAGTGTTAGCTGCGAGTTATTTTTCATTCTTTATTTGGCGTTCTTGCAAAGCTGGACATTATTTGCCCAATTCTTCTGGTCTGCCAGTCAATGGCAGCAGCAACCACTACAACATGGCTCATGGGAATTCAGCTGTCTGGAGGATTTTTGAAATCATACCAACTGTGCTGCACATTCCAGTGAGGAGAAGGAGGCAGGATGTTATTGGAGTATTTTGTTCTCTATGTCTGAAAAACTTAGGAGGGTTTTCTAGATTTTTCTATGGAAATTAATGTTTAAAGGTATTCCCAGAGCTCTCAAGCTTTAAGTGCTGTTATGAAGACTAGAAAGGGCTAAAGAGAGCTCGCTGACTTTTAAAATTAACACCTTTTTAAAAGACGAAAAGTTGCATAAGGGTCTTTCCAGGAAGCCAGGTACGAGCAGAGGGATGAGCCTGTGCCTAGGAGGGGTGGTACAGCCCCTTGGCCAGCTGGGCTGAGGTAGCTTGGAGCAGCCTAGCAAACATTTGCTGCTGGTGCAGAGCAGCAGTAAACAATTACTTCTGTGCAACAAAGGGCAGCAGGGAGAAAAGTGTGGTTTGCTCAGTCAGATTTTCTCCTCACAATGATCTTGAGGCACTTTGTGCCCCATATAGTCCTTTATTATTGTGGTAACCTTGTGAAGAAGTTGAACCTCTGATTGAAACAGTCAGACATTGAGACAAAGGAACTAAAAAAGGAGATTTTTTCCAATTTCTTTGACTTCAAGAATCTCGAGGTGCTGCTTTTTAAGCTTAATGAGAACAGACAGAAGTGTGATTTTTCAGGTTGCAGATGCTCCTTTTAATGTCAGCAGATTAGAGCCGAAGTAGTAGTTGCAAACGAATGGTTATAAGTGACCCGGTCCTGTACTATTGATACACTGTACCTTTCCCAGAAGGTGGCTTTTCTGCTGCTGCTAAGCATAAGGAAGCTAGGTGCAAAACTGATGATAAGGTGGTTTTTTTTTTTAATCCATGCTGGCCAATGGTAATAAGATTTTTAATCCACCAAATGCTACCATGACAGAAGTGAATTCGATCTGTGTGTTGGTCTTTCCTTTATTCCTTTGGATACATTTTGCTTTGTTAATATTCTTAACCCTTTCCCTGGAGACAGCCTTTCTTTTCCTTCTTTTCCAGCTTTGTGACCCCTTGTCCTTTGCTTACCCAGACTTTCAATTTCCTTTTGCCGCTGCTCTGTATGTAGTTTACAGACACCTTCTTTCTCTTTCTCTCCCCTTTCTTTCAGCCTGATACAAGCTATGCATTTTCCAGGTAGCCTGAACTGTAAGAGTGTGTCTTTTCATTTGCGGGAGATATGAAATATTAAAACCAACATTTCCTCGCTTCACTCTCAGTAAGAGCTTAAAGGAGCTGTTACAAGGATTATTTTTCCTCTACTTACTGGAAAACAAAGATAAAATTGTAGCTTTCAAGTAGGTCATTTAATCTTAGAACGTTTAATTGTGAGGTTGCCAGCCGTGATTTGATTTCTCATCTTCTTTTGTTCCAAGGTTACAAACCTTCCAATTCATTTATATTTATAAACAATGTTCCCACTATATTACATGCATGGATTATTAGGAGCACCTCCCAGTAGAGTACTGTCAACTTTTTGTACATAATTAATTAAAAGCCTCAAAGTTACCTTTTATCAAACTTTCACAGAGGTTTAGCATATCAGAAATCTCAAAATGAAAGAACTCTATTTAGACCAAAGGGCTATCCAGCTTACCCAAGTAAGGAAATACTCTTTATTTCATGGGATTAAAAATAAAAAAAGGATTAAATCCAAAGTGGAAATCACCTAGGGCAGAATGTGGTTGCACTGATAACAGAATTATATTTCACAGTAAAGGGAGCCAAACCCTGGCTCTAATTAACAGTCCACTTCTGATGAAATAAGTCAAAGGAGAAAACTGCTAGCCCAAAACTATGATCTTACCTGGAAAAGAATTGAGGTGGGAGTAATAACTGACCCCTAACGGTTAAACTGCTTATAAATTATCCGTGAGAGGGAAAAAAGACTGGAAATGCAAAGATCTGCCTATCTTCGTGGCTGCTGCTTTTTACAGTAGTTCCTCAAAAGCAAATTGAGCCTTTCAGCTTCAAATTAACTTGCAAAACTTTGAATCGAAGGCCAGGTCAATCTCACGCAGGCCTTGTGCACGTGGGAGTCCACACATTACCATCCTAATTTCATACGTGCCGTGTGCAGCGTGTGCGAGTAGGTCTGGGATGGCCCTGCAGCACCGGGGGTGAGCTGGCTAATAGAGGAAACACGCATTTCTCCTTGTGTGCCTTAAAAAAGCCCTGCTTTTGTGTTTCCTTGCTATCCTAACACATTTTGGATCTCTAACTGCGAGCTCTCTGCCGGGGGAAGTATCACAGTGAACGTGATTTATAGGCAGCAAATGTCCCTTTGATTCAGACCGTCGCTGGCACGTAACAAATAAATGCAAAACTCTCAACAGCATGTTGCACTGTTTAGCATTTTACTGGGACTTTTGGGGCAGGGCTTGCTGCCTGTAAGAGCTTTATTACTTTGCATAAATTTTGCTATGAAAGTTAAAATTTTTGGGGAACTTAAGGACTTATTCCTGTTCTTTCCTTTACAACAAACTACTCTTGAAACCAGGCTCTGCTGTAGGCAGCAATGCGATGAGTGCAGGAGATACTTCTCATGATTTCACAAGTTAGTGGACTGGACCCTTTCACAGAGGTGGATTACCTGGAATACAACCAATGGTTATGTTCCCACCATTCTCTCCAATGGCCAGGAAATAATATGGGCTCTCTATGAGCTCTGATGAGGAAATCTTTGAGCCACACTGCCAGCTCTTATAATCAACAGCAGATTGAAACCATTTCTCAGTATCAACAACTTTCTGTTTTTCAAATGCTATAAAAAGCAGCTTTGCAACGTGGCTATCCGCCAAGGAGTTTTCCTTCTCGGGGTAGGTCACCGCTGGTGTAGCAGCACTTTAACTGAACAGACAGTTTCTCTCTAGAGAAAGTCATATATTTAGTGCCTCAAATGCTAGGTTAGATGTCAGATTTAATTTGAAACCTGAGATGCTGTAATTCAGAAGAAACTCTGGGCAAAATGTTCATGATTAAACAAGAGGACATTGGTTTTACTAAAAGGAATTCTCTCATTCTGCTTGATATAAATTATCTTCAATGAGTAATGGTTTACCAAAAAAAATTAAATAAGCAAAGCCTGGCAGACTTTCTCTAAAGTTCCCTATGATACTAAAAGACAACAAAAGTTAAAGATCCTAACGATGGAATCTTTACTCTTATCTGCCCTCTTACCAGTGCCCAGAGCACCACTACACTGTCTATAACAAGGAGAAATTCCCCTTCCAAGAGGCTGAAATTGGAATTTTGATGTAATAAGGTAGGAATTCAAACATCACACCTTGCAGCATTCTGAATGACTAATTTACTACACAAACCTTGAACACAATGGTACATTTTATATTGCACTTATTCCAAGATGTCTGTGAATTTATTCTACATACATAAGCCAAAATCCACATGGCTGTTCTTACAGAAATAACTTGGTCATCTTAGAAGCTTATACTTGTTTTACTTCAGTGAATCAGCTCACCATACTTCATGCATTCCCATTATACATACCCACATCTAAGGTCCTCATCCTGGGCTTCATTTTTATTCAGTGGAGATCTAGTAAATGAGCCTAGAACATGGACTATCTTAACATAAAATAGATGTCTACATTTGCTCAGATATGTCATGTCCTGACTTTTATCAATGATAACAACTAGATATCCAATGGAGATCGAGAGATCCTTGAGTAACTGCCTCAGATGTAGACAGAAATACTAAATACCGTCACCCTGAGTTCCTGTTACAGCTTTATATACTGTCAAGCATGGAGCTTTGGACTCAGAAGTTTATAGATGTAAAAAGTGATCAAATATTTTCCTCTTCTTTCAATAGATACAAAGGGAGGGTAATGTAAGGTACAACACTAGCCAAAATCAGTTACCTGTTAGTGATCTGTAGTCTTTAATGAATGGGGTGAAAATTTTGTCTGTGCAAGTAGCAGAAGTCACTTGAAAAGGCTTGGACATTGCCAACTCCCTTAATCATTTTCATAAAAGACTGAGACTGTATGAACTGCAGTAAAAAGCACTGATTGCCACTTCAGGACTTCTAGTTGAAAGCACAGGACACCCCCCTGCTGTCTTTCTTCATCCTGTGTAATATCTTGCAGAAATTCTGTAAACCCATTTTCTTAAAGAAAAAAAAAAATCATTGCCATTAGTGTCTTTCGGGACACCTCCTATAAATAGTTAAAATTGCCCTGCTTCACTCAGTTTAATTATTTATTTGGAGAATAATTACTTTAGATGTCAGATCCATTATCATGGAAGTTGTAAATGATCCTGAAACCAAAACAAATGCTGTCTTCTCAAGGTCAGTAACCTTACCATTACAGACACTATTTTAATTGTTGTTTCATTGCAGAGTCCATATAGAATAAGAATGAAATGTGAATCTCAGACTGTCCTGAGATTTAGTTTAGAAGAGCTAACAAAACCTACAGATAACAAGAAGTGAAGGATTTCCCATTGCAGATGCTTGTCTGTGCCTGTCAAAGTCTTGCAGAAAATAATATATCCCTCAGCAGCAGCAGAATGGGTAAAAGAAATAGTATTAAATGTGAATATATTATAATTGAATATCATTGTTAAAGCTGGAGTCAATGAACTTGAATTCATTTCTCTCAATCAAAACCTAATCCTTCCAATCATACATAGGTGTGCAAAGTAGATGCCTACCAAGACCAAAACAGAACACGCTTCTATTAAGTAAAGAAAGGTAAAATTTGTTTATTAAATTTATTACATACTCAATTGATTTCTTGATAGTTTGCACACATCTGCCCAGTTCTGTGAAACATCAACCTTGCCCACCTCTCAGAAGGACACCGAACTTTTTCACTAAAAATATTGTTGCAGTTAAGCACTTTCACAATGCTCATCTCCTGTCACTGAATAGGAGAACATGTGGACTGGGTCAGATCAAAGATCGGTCCAGCCCACTAACCTATCTCCAGTAGTGGCTGAAGGCAGATGGCCAGGGGAGAGCTGAAGACTATGACACGAAGTCTGACACTTCCCCTAACTGTCCCTCAGCTGCCAATCATCCGCAGCCCAGGGACTGCTGGAGCTGCATGGGGTTTCTTTGCTCTTAGTCACGTCCACTGGACATCCCCTCCCTCAACATGCCCGGTCTTCCCCTTGAGCCATGGAAACCTTCAGCTTTCAGTATGACTTTAGCCCGGGACGTTACATGAAGACCAATCCTATCCAGCCCCTCTGCACAAGAGCTGGCAGTAACTGTGTTCTGTCTATGCAGATTTTCTGGTTGTGCCTATTTAACCATTAGTCTTCATTCTAATTCTGTACCGCTCTTCCTTGTCATACCTTCTTCTATGCATAGCATACTTACACTCACACATTTGTGCTTTATTATTGCATTTTGTATTTTGGCGCTTACAAACTATGAGAGACTGTATATTCTTGGAATACTAATTCAGAATTGCTGTTGGAAGTGACCAAGTTCTACCACATGAAAATGTTTTGCTACACGACCTAAAAGACGCCCAGGCATTTCCCTTTACCCAAAAAATCAACATTGTCACAGTCTCAATATCGTTTCTCAAGAAGAATGTTCCATAACATGGAGAATAAGAGGAATATTGTTAGGTACAGACTAAGGGATTTACTTTTGTTACTCAGAAAAGAGCTTACTATCTGTCCTCACCTCTGTAAGGTTCAGTCCTACACCTACCCTGTATTGCTAGTTCATTTTGGCAGATTTAAACATTTAAGGCCAGGTTTTGAAATATTTCTACCAGAAGCCAACTTTCTAATTTCTGAACATATAAAATGTTGTTTTTTCAACCATTTTTCAGGGCTTACTATATTGGATTTGAAACCATCTCTACTTCTCATTTACTATATGCCACTTTTTTTTAATTGCAACCAAAATACCATCTGTGCTAAAATTTGTTACATGAGGCTTTTGCTTTGGATATCAACTATTTCTATAAAACATCACTTAAAATCAATTAGTCACTTTGGACATAAAGATAAACTAAACAAACAGTAACATATATCTTTCCATGCCTTTTTTCCGTTAGCTTTTATGGTATTTTGAGAAGCACCAGATTCGCCTGATGAATGGTTGCCTATTTAATGACAACAGATAAAAATTCTGTAACAGCAGTTGGGAAAAAATACAGGGGGAAAATACATCACACTGCTTATCATCATGCTGAATGAAGGAAAATATCCTGAAGCTCAGACTGTGACTAAGAAGACTCAGATTTCCTCCATCTGACCATGAGACTGGTGTCAGCCACGAGGTGATGGCCAATGAGGATCCCATGCCCTTCAGCAAGCTGGGGGTTGGTCTGAGGAGGCAGAGATGCAGACCCCAGCTGACAGAAACTCCTGTTGCAGGGGTGGGAACACAAGAAGGTAGCTCAGGATTTGCGGCTGTATTTCAGGCAGGAATACAAACTACAGAGGTTAGACACAAGCTTTGTTTTTTTTAAAAAAAATGTAATTAGAGATTGTCTTTTCCATCTGCTGCCAACCCAAATGTTCAAAAATCATAAATCAGGATCCCAAGCACAACAGGTCTGACAAGCAGGAACTTTAAAAAAAAGCATTGGCCATGTTTGTCCCTGAACACCGTTACAAGATGGTTTCTAAGGCTTTGAGGGATGCCAGCATTATACACCTGAACTCCTAGAGCTGCAATGGCTACAGACTTCACTGAAATTAATTTGGGGGTTTTTTTCTACATTTGTGTTATTGCACGTCTCCGCATAGCAGGCCTTTAATATTACACAATGCCTTGACACCAGATTCCTGGGGACCATGGGTGAAGTCAGATAGCCATTCCAGGGTCTGTGGGCTTCTCTGACCTTCACTGGGCTGCAAAATTAGCTAAGAAATACTCCTCCCTTTGCCCCGTGAAAAAAACCTCCATGATCTCCATGTAATTATTTACCCTGTGTTGGCACCTGCGGCACACTGGATACTGCCTATATGTAAGATCTGGGGCTTTCAGCTGTGTACTCATGATCAGGTTAATCTCATTTAAGTACGGGCTGCTACTAAGAAGGAAACTCCATTCTGCCACTTGCTGCCCAAACCATAGAGCAGACACTGTGATAATGATCCAGTAAGCTGGATCATGGAAGTGGTCTGGTTGAAAAAGTGACCTGACAAAAAATTACCGGATAGTTTTCAATATTGGCTCCATGAGGTGGTTCCCCGCACAGTCCTTCAACCATTAATGCCAGGACAAAGGAGAGGTCAGGGACACAGACCCTTCAGTCTGCAGTTAAATTGCGGTCGTGGAAACACAAATAAATTCCATGAGGTCATTTGACAGTCCTGTGAGTGAGGACTGCTTTTCTGCCATGCTTAGAGGCCAAGCTCTTACACTTAGAGCATAAGCTCTCATAAGCTCCTTATGCTTAGAGGACCCAAATATGGGATGGGATATTTATATACAGGGATATATATATATACAGATGTTATAATTTTTTCTTTCATGCTTTGTCACTCAGATCTTCAGATTACAAACCGTTCAGGGCAGGGTTCACCCATCTTCCTGCCTCTACAAAAAGGGCTTTACTTGGCTTTTTAAATAAACATGCTGGGTAATAGAAAAACCATAGAGGGAGGGGACGGTGCTACTATCATTTCCAGCAGAGGCCCAAATAAAGCTTGCTCCTCTTACATAAGTTACACAATAATGAATAACCGCATTTTGCACAATGAATTCGGAAATGCACCTATTAGCAACCATAAAGGATCCTTCTTGACTAAATCAGCTTAATCTCACTGCCCCGTGACAGAAAGTTTACATGGCCTGTAGGTCACATGCATGATATTTTATCTCCTTTCTCCCTGTGTACACACAGTTTAGACCTCTAATATGAATTTTACAGGATTGCAGATCTTGGGACATATCACTAAGAAATGAGGGATTTGGAAAGGAGGAGAACAAGCCTTGCAACTAGAGTACAACAGTTTACATTCACTTTTTAAGTCTTAAAAATTGCAAACAATTGCCTTGAGAAGGCAGTTGCGAACAAAGCAAGCTCTGTAGGCCTGATTTTACTAAATGCCAGGCAAACAAAGATGTAATTTTAAGCAACTTGGTGTGTGTAATAAAACCAAATCTAGCCTTACAGGGTTTTGAGGTTCATTTTTTTCCTGAAATCCCTAAAAGAGAAGCTTTGTTGGGAAACAGTTTTACTGAGAACGCCTCAGATTGCTTAGCATGGACATGAATAATAGAAGAACACAGTCATCGCAGTAATCCTCTTGGGGGGCTTTCCCAGCAACTTGTTATAAGCTTCTAAGCGTGAATGAAAGCAAACTATAGCCTCAGCCAGGTCCTCCCTGTCCACCCAGAAGTGCCCCCAGGCATGGGCCAGACCAGTTTGAGATTTGCAGTTTGCCTGCTGGTGCACTCACAGGGTGTACACTGTACACACCACAGCCTATGTAGCACAGCGTATGTGCTGTACATAGAATCACAGAATCATAGAATCATTTAGGTTGGAAAGGACCTTGAAGATCATCGAGTTCCAACCCCCCTGCCATAGCCTATGCAGTACAGTGTACACGGCGTACACCTTTCTTTTAGGCATATACATAGATTTGCAATCCAGGACTAAAGCAAATTAGCAGAGATCTCTTGGCATCAGTGAAGTGATAGTACCTTACACACCAAGGATATATTTTTAGCTACTTTTTGCTATATACCATATATAAATTAAGATTGAAACTTCTCGTGGACACTTTAAGGTTAGGCCTTTTTTTCAGACCAATACGATGTTGTCTTTTGAAAAATAATTCAATATTAATTCAATAGTTAAAGAATAGTTTAGTAAACCTTTAGTGTGACAAACCTCACCAAGTGGCATCTACTCACAAAAGCAGCACAGGGCAACATAACCACGACTTTAATTTGCTTCTGCTACTGAGCAGGTTGGCTTGCCCCTGTGCTTTTCTGTTACAGTAGCTTTGATTATACTTTTATCTATAAAAATAAAGTCTGCATCTGACAGCGTGAAACAGATTTATTTCAAATATGGAAAACTATAAAGAAATAACAATAATAGGATCTCTTGCTTGTATGTGAGACAGTGAATGAGAACATAAGTTCACCTACACAATTATCTATCTGAATGAGGTCAGAATTTCAGCTCTGGTGACCTTGTGGTCACAAAGATCACAAATCGCAAGCCAGAAGAGGTTAAAAGAAAAGGACTTTAATCAGTCAGTTGTACATTGCTACAATACAACCTGCACTTGTTATATCTCTGAAACTAGTTTTCTTAAGACAGAAATTAGGCTTCGCCTCATGTTCTTCAATAGTTTACAAAACACAGCTCACAGTTATTCACACTGTTGCTCAACAGCAGTAAGGGAAATATCTTTTCATTTAAAGATGAAAAAAAACCAGAATGGAAGAAAACAAAGAAAGTGCCAAAAACACAGCCATTATAAATTTGCTCTGGTGAATTTGGCATAGTCCTGCACACAAGAAAGTCTTTTTTAAGGGAGCTGTGGCTTAAGTTCAGCAGAATGTAGTAACACTGAGAAGACTGTTACAGTAAACTTGATATCAAGAAAATCAAGATTCTAATATGTGTAGAAAAATATGCTTGGTGAACTAAACTAATAGAAATGTTCCTACTTACAAAATTAGTAATACATCATTCTTGTTTGCTTTAGTCCATATACACCAAGTTACACTCCCTCTGGATCTTGGCTGAGCTGTAGGACTCCTAAGAGTTCTCTGTTTTGCAGCAATTCCTAAACCCCAAAATAGATCAAAATCACATTTAAGTTCTTTCCAGGCTGTAAAGGCACAGAGACCTTACCCCACAGCTTCAAAAATCATAGCTCTCCCTGCCCATGGGTGGTCAGTCCTCCAACTTATGGAATAGCCATACACACTACCAAAATTAAAAATATATAGATCTGCTATGAACACCAGAGCCTAAATCTCTGCTGGTATTCATATCTAACTTTTCATGCCATCTTATTAAGGACTATGTGAGTATATAATGTAATTTAGAAGAGCTTTTCTGCTCATAAAGCTATGGCATCTCTAGAGGAGTTAATATTTGTTCTGGGGATCAACAGGCACTATAACTGAAATTAAAGATGACTTTTTCATTTAAAAAATCCTTCCTAAGCCTCATTGACTTAGTGTCCTATACACAACCTAGAGTTTGGAGCAAAAACAGAGACCACAGAGCTGTAGAGTCTGATGACAGAAAAAGACAGTTATCGGAGGGGTTTTATCCAATTTGATCCCACTCAGAGTATAACTCAACTTCACACAATGTTTTAATCAAAGTAAGCTTTTATGAATATCCACTTCTACTTACTCTAATGGGTCTTAGGACTGAGAAACACATATGCTAGAAAGCGGGATCTAGCTGTTAATGTAATTCTCATTAAGTAACATAAAATTCAGAGAAACATATTTCAAGAATCACTGAGTAAAAGGAACTAGGACACAGACGCACTCACTCAGCATTTATGAACTTTCCTTGGATAACAACAGTTAATTGCATAAACAGGTTACAAAGAACATAATTTTGCAGAACCAGATCAAGCAGGTGCACAGGCCCTCTGTGATTTGGCCTCTTCAGTGTCAGAAGTTCCATGAACCGTGTAAGAGGAGGCACCGAAGTGGGAAGGCATCAGCTGTCCTCATGCCCTGTTCTTCCCAGGAACAGTGTTTTGAGGATGTGTATTCTGAATGGTAAATCTTTTCAAAGCCTCCAGATCCCTCCTTAGACAAATACCAAACAACTAAAAAACATGTTTCATTTCTCCAAGGACATTAGATTGAGAGGAAATTCAAAACACAGGGCTGCTTTCTAAATTTGCCTTCTTGCAACTTCATGTTTCAAAGAATTAATATACAGTGCCAAAAGCTATATGATAAAAATGAGAACAGTATCTCAGGAGTCTGATTTTCCTTTGCAAGGCTAATCGGTACAATGTTTTAGGGAGATACGCTACCCAGACCACCTCAGACCACGATCCCCTATTATGTCGAAAGGAAGCAAGTGAGCATGAGAGGTAGAGTAATGTTTTCATTACAGTTTAACTGTTTCACATACTTGTTTTGTGATAATGTCTGCAATCCGAATGTGAATGAGGGAACTAATACTCCTGTGCATTTAGCATGTGTTGTTCAGAAATATGGTAAATTAGGCAAACGGTTCAGAAACATATTTGTAGATGAGGGTGATCGCAGAGCAAGCCAATGGAAATCTGCATGCCAGGTCACAGGTAGGTGGTAACTCTCACAAAGGATTTAGAGTCACAGTAATGAAAAAAAGTGACACCAACATCCCTGCCAAACAGCACAGGAAAAACTGGGACATTGCTTAGGGTATGTATATTTGGCTTATGTCTAGAAAATACTTCTAATATATAAATATATATCAGAATATATAATCAGATAGGGCAGGGATCATCACTAGAAACCTAGCCAACAAGATAATTTTTTCTGGGATTAGTTCTCAGAAAAGGGTCAATATCCCAGACCCCATTAAATTAGGGGAAAAATCATTATGTGGAAGCGAGGATGGTTGGATTTGTTGGGGCCCATATAACACTGCAAACATGAATGCAATCCCTGAATGCCTATCTGGGGATGAGAAAAAGTTCTTGAGTTTACAAAAGCCATCCATCTCAGCGAAAGCAAATACCACAAGGGCTGTTCCACACCATGATTCACTGTTGAAAGTTTTAATTCAGGTGGGCTCTGGGCTCTCTGTTGTCACTCCTTCACACGTATGCTTAATTTGACACACAGAGCCAAAGATTAGTTCCAGCAAGTCCTGCGATATCCTTAACTGTAGGATGAAAAAACTCCCACTGACTTCAAGTGTGAGAGATCAGAGACTGAAGGATCAAGCTTTATAGCAAGTAGGGTCAAGCAGAAAGTTTCCAACCCACAATACGAGCTCTGTTTTTTATTATATATCACTGCTCTTCTCTGAAGGACTATTCTCTCTCCAGAATGGCAGTTTCTCTTTTTTTCTGAATGGCCATTATCAGATCACAGCTTTACACTGAAGTTGTTTATAAATGTTCCTTATGACATTTCCTTTATTATTTTATCAAACCATTTTTCTAACATGAAACAGGACATTTATTGTTCATATACGAGTCAATGAACCTGCAAAAGCAGCCTTCATAAACCCTGGAAACCTCCTCAACAAGCAAAATGACTAACTGTGATGGACACTCATAAATCACTCCATATCATTCATCATAATTCCTGAAGCTTCATTAATTCCTAGAGGAAGGCATAAATGTAATGCACATCTTAAGGAGCCAGCAGGTTGGCTTGCTCTCTAGGCATAAAATAAATATGATGCTCTCTTCCTTGCTCAAGAGATGCAGGTTTTGCATGTGCACAAAGCAGAAAATCAATGTCACTCAAAATGTGGGGATATTCTTCTAGCCAGCTCTACAGGCATTGATTTTGTTTTCAGAATGGGCAAATGTTCAGTCCTAATCCTGCCCCCACTGAACTCAATGGACATTTTTCCCTCTGAAGCTCAGGCAGAATTATATACCTAAAGCTTTTGGTCTAACTCTGATTTTGAGCAATCAGGTTAAGGGTGCAGTTTTGATTCCCAGGAGAACCGAGGGGCGACCATTGTCTGGGCCAGTGCTGCCCGGGACCCTTCAAAGAGGATACCTGCAGCAAAGCAGGGTCTAGCTAAACTGTAATAACTTCCAGGAACACAGAGAAAGCATGTGTCTATAAGAATCCTTTTTTTAAAAAAAGAGAAAATCTTTTCTTTTAAAACTGGCAAGCTGATAAAAAATAAACAGACAAAAAAAGCCTTTTCAGTGAAGCCTGGTGCTAAGCAAGAATCTGCATTCCCTGCAAACTCTAAAGCAAGCTTGACATCCTGTGGCCAGAGCCAGCATGGGAATGACTCACTCTTTCAAAACCTGGGCTCACTCACTCAGGAGATAATCCTGCTCCCGAGGGCATATATTTTCCTTTGAGATGGGTGTGACAGTCCTATGACAAGTGAGCAAGTATCCTGGAAGAACAGATACAAATGTGCACGCTAAATATTTCTGGCAGGGCAAGACTAGGAGCTGAAAGAGAATGATTCCACGTGAAAGCCTGCCGGGTGTCATCAGATGGGTCTCTTCTGTAGCCCAGAAAGTCTGTGTGGCCTCTCTGCTTGAGGTGAACCTCTGCCCTGAAAGAGGGATGCAAATACAAATGGATGACCAGAGACAGGAAACAAAAAAAAAGAAAACAGAGCACAGACTAGTTTTTCCTGAGAGAAACAGGTGCAAGCTGAAATGTAAATATCTCTGAAAAGATTATTTAGTCATAATCATAAGGTCTGTTTAAAAGTCTGCTGCTTCTTTTTCCAGCCCAGATTTCACAAAAGAAAGAAAAGCTGTCCTTAAAATATCTGTGATAATTGTTATAAAACAATCACATGTAGCAATCTCAGCTTATTGATGCACAAACAATGCACTGCATCAATCATTGTAAACCTTCCCAGACCTACATGTGCACGTAATTTGGAAGAACGTATCCTACAGCAAAGATAGCAAGGCAATTTGCTAGAGCTTAATATGTAACAAATTATTTCTGTTGAAAGAGCAAATGATAACAAAAGGGATATCTCTAGATTTATGGTTGTGAGGAAAGACCCAGCGTCTCAGCTGCACAATACCTGTGGAAAAGTTGCTTTTGCACAATTTACAGAAGATTGTCTTTGAACTTTCAAGATTGTTGGTATACTTTAAATAGAAGTTAATAGATTTATTGATAGGTTTATTAAGACAGAATGAGTATTTTTTACTCTTGTTTTCTTTTCCAGGGAAAAAAAATAACCGTTATCCAGCACATTTTATGTATTCAACCATGCAAACTTTCTAGGTCAAATGAACAGCCTTTGAATCAGGCTACAGAACAGTCTTGTTGGGTAAAATAACAAGTTTCTACATAATCTTATCCAAATTATTCACCCACTGCAAATTGCTTTCTAGTATCTTGCTTGGGACAGATATAAACCTCTTACCATTTTTGAATTGTAGTGTTTTGACTTTACAAGAAGTAAATGTTTTTGGTTTTCAACAACCTTTATTTTAAACATTTAAAAACATTAAATTTGCCCTTGTTTTGCCCTTTGCACTATATGTGCCGTTGTTGCCAAAAAGGCCAATGGAATCCTGGGCTGCATAGGGAAGAGTGTGGCCAGTAGGTTGAGGGAGGTCATTCTCCCCCTCTACTCTGCACTGGTGAGGCCACAACTGGAATACTGTGTCCAGTTCTGGGCTCCCCAGTTCAAGAGGGACAGGGAACTGCTGGAGAGAGTCCAGCGTAGGGCAACTAAGATGATTAAGGGATTGGAGCATCGCCCTTATGAGGAAAGGCTGAGAGAGCTGGGACTCTTTAGCCTGGAGAAGACTGAGGGGAGACCTTATTACTGTATACAAGTATCTAAAGGGTGGGTTGAAGGAGGATGGAGCCAGACTCTTTTCAGTGGTTCCCAATGACAGGACGAGGGACAATGGGCACAAGTTGGAACATAGGAAGTTCCGTTCAAATATACGGAAAAACTTCTTTACAGTTAGGGTGACAGAGCACTGGAACAGGCTGCCCAGGGAGGCTGTGGAGTCCCCTTCTCTGGAGATTTTCAAGACCCGCCTGGATGCAGTCCTGAGTAATGTGCTCTAGGCAATCCTGCTTTGGCAGGGGAGTTGGACTAGATGATCTCTAGAGGTCCCTTCTAACTGTGAAAATTCCATGATTCCGTGATTCCGTGATTTTATTCTATATTAGAATATTCAACAGGAGGTTAAAAAGGAGAGATAAATTCCAATCCTGAGGACACAAAGCAATGAAGCATTTTGAAGATTCAATTACTTCCTCTTGTAGTTTTGTTGTTTTGGTTTTTTTTAGTTAATTTCAGAATATTCTGGTTTTGTTCCTGTCAAGCCCAAAGCAAAGTCCTAACTGGGAATTTTAACTGTTAGAATGAAAAACTAATAATGATATGAAAGAACATGCTGAACTCTATTCCGGCTTATCATAAAAAATAGGGTTTAGCTCTAGACATAGAATTAATGTAGCTGAAAATAACATACAAGCATGGTTTTAGATTCAAAGTAGACTTTTCAGGGTTTGAAATTAAAAAAAAAAAAAAACCAAAAAAACCCAGTGCATTTCAGAGATTTTTTATCAAAATAATTCCAAGAAAATAATGCCTGTGCTGTTACTTCACACAGCCATTCATCTAACTATAAACCTTGTTTCAACTGATTTGATTTCACTCCATGTCTGAAAAATCCAAAAGCCTTTAATGGTAATTCATCAGACCAAGATCATGACCAATTGTCTGTTTAACCTACTCTATGTTTCATCCAAACTAAAATGAAGTTTACAGCCACTTCGATTAACCAATGCTGACTCAGCAATAAAGACTCCCGTGATTTTACATGTGTTCATAAGGTGACTAGGAGAATGACACTACTCTTTGTGCTTAGTTTATTCATTGAAAGAGGTGTCAGCAACCTAAATAGGAAATTAATCTACACAAAAGCACACAATGCATGTTAACTAGAGATAGAGAGCTACTCCACATGTAACAACGCATTACTGCAAACAACGCCTGCCCATTTTTAAGGTTTTTCACTTATATTTTTGAATCATTCTATATTAGAAAATTATAATGCACACATCCTTACTATTATCCTTACAGTTGAAGACAGGGAGGATTAAGGCAGTCAATGAAGACAAATAAATCTTGTCCTACACTATAATACACAAACACTAACTCTCCAGCCTGTGGAACAGAGAAATATTTAAACCCTCCTTAGTTAACGAAGAGCTTCAGCTGTGCAGATGAATAAGCAGACTGCTGTGGAGAGCCTGGGTTTCTTTAGCAGGTGTGCAAACACACAGGCACAGGATCTTCACTTTGCAAAGGTAGTTGGTGGCAATTATAATCAGAGTGGAGATGTGTCACTCCAAATTTGTGAGCTGTTATTCATCAATACTTGCACTAGGAAACATTGGATTATTCTGCAAAATGCTGAATGTTCCTGTTGATTGAAACTATTTGAGGATGTCAAATCAAGGCTTTTCTCTATGCTGCGCCACACCTGTTCAATTTCTATTTCATTGTTATCACAACTGCAACAAAAATAAGCCCTTCCTGTACAAAAGGCCCCACTAACACTTCCAAAGATGAGAATTTGGTTTGCAAACTAGCTTGATTTGTAGAGTAAAAATCACAAGGGTTCTTATATGTAATTTTCAAACGTAATTATAGGCACCTTAGAACAAAACTTTTAATGGCATGTAGGCAAATTTTTAGGTAAAATGAGATCTTTAGGAAGCAGCTTGGCATCAAACACACATTGTTTAAATATCTGATCATAAAAGCCACATTTTCAAAAAGGACAGAATCCTATTGCATGCCAATGTCATTTCTGCTCTCATGACATTAACATTCCCTCAAAAATATTCCAGCGTTCCATACCAGGCATTTTTAGGTCACTGACATTGGCATCTTTACTTTTGCAAAACGTGCCACAGAACCAGTGCACTGGCAAATGCCTTTCTCATCCCAAACCTACCTTCAGGACAAAAGCTGTATGAGCAGCGACTGTTGGACAATTCATCTAGCGAAATTAGGTGTGAGGGAAGTGGGATGGACTGAAGGGTATGTTTTGGAGAGCAATCCCCTTGCAACTCTGATGCTTACGGTTCATGCATCTTCTGTAGGTGTACAAAGTACTTCTAAGGCATAATCCAGCCTGTACCCATTTAGAGAGTCCTGGCTTTATCTACGCATGGAGCATGTTGTGTAAATGGACATCTAGCTAGTGAGAGACTGTTTCTGCTCCCAGGCTGGATGACTGAAGTTTTATAATTAGATTGGTGATGACATGCAGTATAAATAACAACTACCTCTCCAGATGCATATTGAGGTCTGCATATATTTATGCAGTCAAAACACAAGACTGAGAAAACAAAATCAGTAAAAGCTTAGGAACAATGAAAAACCTGAGCTGTACTAATAGACATTTTCCAGCAGGTGGAATCTTGCTATTATATCATATCCAAAATACAGCAGAAATTGTTTATGCTCTGACATCTGGGCTGTAACAGCATGACCTCTAATACCATTCTGGACATAACTTCAGTGCAGGCTTAGAAGAAATTAGGAACATGACTTACTACAGAAAATAGAGTTAACATTATCTGGCTTATAGAATCAGAGCGAAGGGTGATTTAACTGCAAATTCAAAATACCAGCAGTGAAATCTTGGTGTATTTAGAGTTGGCCTATTTAGCTATTTAACTGATAGATGGTGATTAATGTAGATATGAAACTTTGAAATGGCTTTTTCTTGGAACAGAAAGTTGATAGTGGTTTATGTTCCAGTTTTTGGTTGTTTTCTGAAATGAAAGAATTTCTAGAAGCTGAAGAACATGAATGGGAATGACGAAATACAGCAGTTTTGAATGCTTTCAGAATAGCCGTGATGAGAAGAAAGTTGTTTTAGACTTTCATTTAATATGAGAGTAATAATGAGGGACAATCGTTTTGATTTTTCACCATGTTTTGCACAACTGAATGACAGATTCAAGTGCATTTTTTAAAATTAATAACCTGTTAACTCCATTGTGCTGCATTATATTTATATTTTCCCCAGCTACTAATAGAGTTTTCTAATGTAACTGCTGGGTCTCTTATTCAAATCACTATTTTTAATTATTGACACAGAAAACGACCAAATATGAAGCTTCAGCAGTTAATTAGCATCATATTAGAGGGAATCAATCTGAACATATTCTCTAATCAAGTTGATGACTCACCAACATGGCTTCAATCCGCACAATTATGACTGTTGAACTAAACAGTCCAGCATTATGTACTGGGACTTGCACTGAAAATGAGACTCCATGAAATATGCAGAGCTTTGCAGTGTGTTTTGTTCCTCTTGCCGCCTATTCCCTCTCCTATGAAACTGTTCTGCTCCCATTTGTGGTGATGTGAAATACAGAGATTTCATATTTAGTACACAGCCGCTCCACCCTGGCACGGCATTATACATAGCAGCTGAGAGCTAAGTGCCTCCGACACTCCCCCAATCTGTCCAGGACCCTGATGCAGCTGGAGTCTTGGCAGGTCGGCACTTTTACAGGCACCGTGAGATGCAAGTTTCGATCTGCTTGTTCCAACTCAAATGTTAATGTTTTCTCCCCGTGCTTTTCAATCATAAATAATTATCCATGAAAAAACAATGGGTAAGTTATCAGATTTCTCTCACCTTTCTACAGTGTTTTGAAATTGCTTTTACATAGTCTTTTGGTTTTCTGCTCCGTCTTCTCCTGCTCTTCCAACTGCTGCTTGGCAACACAGATTACTGTGCAAAATATGAGCTCTCAAAGATTGCTCAGTTGAATAAAATTTTAACCAGAGGCAAGCATGCAATGTAATTGAAATGCAGTATTTCAACAGAATAATTGTGGGTTTGGTTTTGGTTTTTTATTATGGCTGAAAGATTCCATCTTGATGAGACAACATGACTTCTGCTCAAGTGGACCAAACAAGGCATATGCAAGAATTTGCAAGATTAAAGCCTTGTTGGTCCGGGGACTGTTGTAACATCTCCATTGTGAAAGGACAGTATTCATTGTTCACCTTACACACTAGCTCCTAAATACCGTCCAGTCCCCTGGATGGTATGGTGTAAACTAATTCACACTGTTTAATACTAAGCATAGGGGGGTGTAGAGGACATTAGTTAATAGGTAAAAATTAAGAGGCATAAACAGTCCACTGCATATGCATGGTAATTTAATATGGCCTGGGGAAATTTCCAGCACCATTTGAAAACGCAAAATGAGTTCGTTTCACAGAGTCTTGACTACTTCTTCTGTGATACAGGCTTTTTCCTTTGTACGACCAGTTTTTCTTTCTGAGAAATCAGTTTTTCACTCTACCTAATGAATGCCTTTTCCAGCAAAATCCTGTTTTTCCACCAGCACTTCTTTTCATTAGATGACTTGCCTTACAGATAGAGCTGGCATTAAAAAATAACCAGGGTTCAAATGGGATAAAATAGCTGAGAGGCTTTTTTCTTAGTTTTTTTGCTTTTTTTTCTCCATATATTCTCCTATATTCAACTCATTCCCCATTTTATTTTTCACTGAGTTTATTATCCACCTTCTGAAAATATTATTTTTATATCTCCCTTCTGATATTTTTGTACTGTTGCCCTGGGGTTTACAGTACAGCGTGTGCTAACTGGACCCCAAAAAGGTGAATTGTATTCTCCAGGTTAGTTGGAGTTATGAGAGAGTTTCTAGCAGAGTCTCTTTCCCTCTCTCTCCTCTCTCTCTTTTTATTAATCTTTGATAACCCTCTTTTTCATCTGCACACTACACCCTTCTAATTTACGGATGCTTTTAAAACTCAGGCATGGGATTACTTCATTTGATTCATGGAAGGCCATGAGCACTTCAAATTAACCTTTTGCTTCCTTGGGAAAAAAAAAAATTTACTTTGGGGATTTGGTTCACCTGTTGAGAAGGAAGCTGTCTCTTCTTATTTACTGAGATTGCCTCAGTACCATGGAGATGACTCATGCATACTCTGCAGGGCTTAGATGGCACCGTAAATTCACTGCTGGACACCATGGACCCAGTCCAGAGCAAACTGAGGTCAAAAAAATCATTCCTATTGACTCCAATGCCAAACCTACATTATACCAAGTGCACTTTGTTCCCACAGAAATTAACGGAAGAAGATGGTGTTTAGTATATAAAAGAACTATCTAAAGGTGACACCGTATTGTTTTATCTACTAAAAAACAACAGTATGAAGTGACATCATCACGCCACTGATAATTGTATCCTCTGACCTTTCCATATCTGTTTATCATAATTTTTTTAAAAAGGTGTCCAGAGAGAGATGTGGTCAGTGTCCAAAGCACATGTTAAGCCCTGTTTTTCTACCAGCCCACCAAGGGGGCACAATATTTGCAAATACCGCAGTACGATGAGAAGAATAGCTCCCTAATGGAAAAAGACATAGAGACGACTTGAAAGGAAAGCTCACCCGGGATGGCAGGTAAAGGTCTGCAGGGCTGATATTCAGTATAAGGCATGTGAACTTCTAAGACTGTGATGGACTACTTCATCAGGGTCTACACAAAAGAGCTAAGGAAAGCATTCACACACACATCACAAAAATGCTGAAAGAGTTTGCCTGTGAGCAAAACAAATATGATGACTCCATTTCTTGATATATACATCAGAATTGGAGTACAAACACTTTCAAGCACTGGATGTGGTTGCTGTGTTTGAAAAACAGCTAGATCAGAGGTTTTTCATTTCTGTCTCTGGCCATCAGACAGGAAGCGTCACACCATAGTGCTGAGAAAATAAAATAAGACGGAGGGTGAAAGAAGAGCAAACACTGAATTTTGTTTCTGCTTTTCTAAGCATTTTACAAACAAGAACTTGGCAATTAGAAAACAAACGCAGAAACTCTGTTAGTATTAGTTTGACACTATTTTCCTTCTTCACAAGTTTCTCCTCTTGCCCCCTCAGTATTCAGAGACAAAACTGAATCTTTAAATCTGGTCCACAGCCCTGGTCTAATTGCTTGACTGCAAACTACTTTACATAACTACTGTAATAAGCAGCATGACTGTATTGTTCAAATACTGTTCATGTGCATAACATTTCACAAGCTTGCAAAAAAAGCCATGAACCTAGGAGGGCAACAGTACTTTGTGAGGGTTTAATACAATGCCACATTGTGCATACCCAGCAGGGCAGAACAGCGCAGTAGCGGAGGCCATTTTTGTTAGCCTTTCCTCTCAGACCACCCATTTTCTGGGTAGCACAGTTTGCCACTATAAAAAAAATAATCCAGAAAGCATGAGAAATGTCAGGATGCATGTTGTCTTTTCGTCTTCACAGAAGCTGCTTCCTGACATTAAATTTGAGCATTACACCCTGCATGGCTTATTCTACTTCCTAGCTTTAACCTATCTGCCTCTCTGTCTCTTAATGAATCAGGACTCAATAAAACCTGACTTGGTCCCTTATACTTGTTCACTTGCAGCTATTGATAATACACAGGGCATATCTTCACCTAGGGTTTATTGTTTCAAGTCATGGTGCAGATTAGTAGTTCATACAAGACCATATATGATATTCAAGTTATATCATTTGAACACAATTTTCTTGCTCTTGATCCCGCAACGCGAGGGTGTTTTGCACCAGGAGGTGCTGGTCTGACACAATTGCAGTAAGAAAGGCACTCGGGCTTTGTAAAGTACAATTCACAATGCTAAGAAGAGATTAGCATAGATAATCTCATGTCCCTTTAGATGGTGGGAACCCTGAGTGGTGAAGCATCGAAGAGCCCTCTGAGCTACGTGCAGCACACCATGCAGACCCTGTCCGTACACGAGATTCTCCCCTTTCAGTCATTCGACTTATTATGTGATTTTCTTACAAGGAAACAACTCTATTCATCATTTCCACTGTCAAACAGGAAGGATGTTCACATGACGACTTCTTGCTGCCCTCCTACATAAAGGCAAAGCCATGCAGGTGGGGCAATCATGGTACCGAGTGGGACCTGCCACGGACTACTCTGTTACAATGAGTTGGGTGGGTTTATCCTGCAGCTGAAACACGTGTGTGGCAGAGCACAGGCCCGAAGGTCACGCCATGTGTGCAGCAGAGTGCAGCGCACACCGCATGGGCCGGGGTCCACTCGGGTCAGCTCAGTTGTGGATCGCTGGCTCCTCGATGTATGATGGTCTCCTGGTCACGACCACTACAGAGGGTAACTACTGTTCATATTACTGGGATCAGCACACCACATTACACTGTTCATTACCCTCTTGCAGACGGAGACTCTGTCAGGGCTCAAGAGTCATATAGCAGAAGCAGTAGCTTTGTTACCCTAAAAAGCTACAGAGTTCTGTAGGTTAAAGTACAATGGAAATACTAGCAATTTCAGGGCTGTAGTTTAATTCACATTAACAAGGAAGGCACGGGATCAGGGTGTTTTTCCTGGAATTGCATTGACTCTTTTCACATAGAGACCTATCTGGGCACATAACCCAGCTTCTTCCTCCCTTTCTTCCTCCTCCTTTGTTTCTCTGCATAAGCCAAATACTTTCATAAATCAGTCTTCTCAAGTTCTCCAGGAAATAACTCAAAGTGCCACAGGGACCGAAGAAACAGCAATAACTATAGTGACACCAAAAGCCGCAGCAGCACCTGGACCTGCACTAGCAGCAAAACGTGCAAGATTTATAGGCATCACTGAGCCAATGCAGAAAACATAGCTGAAGCCATCAGCCTAGAGCAAAGCAAACTTACTGGGCTGTGGCACTGGTGGAAGATTTTTCTTCAAGGTCAGTTGATCCGAAAGGTTCCAGAGTTTTTAGGAAGAAAATGTCTGTAGCATACACGAACGATCCTAGTTTTATGCTGCTCTTCTTTATCTTCCTGCCGGCCTAGTGAGAATAACTAGTGTGTCGAGACATATGAATGGATTATACGCAGCCTTAAACTGCCAAACTCTTCACTGCAGTGAAAAGCATTAAACCTCAGCACCGTGCAGAACAGATGTAGGAAGGAAAAGGAGGAAAAAGAGAAGGAGAAGGAGTGAAGTATCAGGATGACCCATTTTATTCTGCATAATTAGAGTGACCACAAAAGGCAATATGTGTCCTCCTGACATCTTTGCTACCTAGAGTAGCTCTTTAATATGATAGCTATCCCAGCTAGCAAAATCAAGCCTAGTGCCAGTGCAGTTAAAGAAATGGAGCAGAGTTGAGATAGTCTCAATATTCACAGTCAGACGCTTAAAGAAGATGTATGAATGTTTATTTGTTCCTTGCAATGACATAACATGCCAGATGACTGGTATAAAAGTGTTTAGTTGTGGCTGACCTCTCTTACAAAATACTACATGGCTATGGTTTATGGGGTAGCTGTGCTTCAACCTTGTGAGTCATGACTTCATTCATTTTTGATGAACAACTGCTGTCGTTTCAAAAGTTATTTCAGGAAGTGGAAGAACACAGCCTCTCTTATAATCAGCGCAAGCAGTCAGTAGTGTCAGTCACACGTAGTCTTATTTTACAGTAAAAAAAACCACAGAGTAGGAAAGAATAACATGAATGTTTCCAAGTGCAAACACAGATAACTTCTTTTTGTCAGAATCATGGCAACATTACGAGAGAAATCAGGTCCAAATGCCAGAATCGCATAAATCTTCAAAATCTCCAGCAATCCAGTATTAACACTTTCTTAGTACAGCGTGACATTATACACAGACGTCCCAGCAGCAGAGAGTAAGCTACTTGTAAGCAGAACTGCCTTTATCTTTCACTTAAATTATATTTTGCAACGAACAGGTTAAATTGTCTCTGTTTGGCTTCACTAGCAGTGTGCTTCAATGCAAGCACAAGCACAAGCTGTACAAAAAATGGACTCTGTTGCATTATTTACAGCACTTTGCACAAGCCGCTTTGCATGAGCATTTATTAATTGCCTGCAAAATCAGCGAAATATGTTCCGAGTATGTCAGCTCAGCATATATTGAACATAATTGCACATTTGAGCCACACGGTTGTTTATGTCACTTTGTAATCACACTAATAATTACCAAACAACCAAGTAATTCAATGAACAGTAAATGTAACATTTAATTACTTTATTAATTTCCACATAACATGGAAGAAGGAAAATACCCGGCTCAATCTATAATTTCACTCTATTTGCAAACCCTATCTTTATGCAGATATATGGGGGGAATTATCAAAACACAACACAGGAGATGCACAAACATAACTCAGTGTTTGCTTGATGTTTTGCATGTTGGCATCTCTCCTGCATGGAGCTTTGAAAATTTATCCTATAACGTCAAGCAACTTCAAGGCATCCTGGGCTTCGAAAATTAAAAGGAAAAGAAAAAAAATAAATACATTCTGCACTGAGATACAAATTCCACCTTCTGTCAGGAACTTACTGATTAGAAAACTCTTTATAGGTTAAGCCAACCATTACATTTTTATGTTGCTGTATATTTCAAAACATAAAAAATAAAACATTTTCTCCATAAAACCTTTCAAAACCGTAAATACTAGCACAGTCCACAGCTCCAGACGAAGTTGCAATTTATTATTTATCTGGTTTTATATTCTGCTATGGTATCTTTTTCTTTTATAAGCTTGGCAAGTTTCCCACAGAAGTTTCTTCATCAGCAGTTACTTTAAACTATAGTCCTTCATAGTCCATGCTGCTCATATGCTGAACCAGTCCTCAAGAACTGAGCATGTTTTAGCAGCAAAGTGTCTTGGTTTGGGGACACTCAACAAAATCTCTGCAGTTAGTGAGCATTAAGAAAGCTTTTTAAAATTCAAATACATCATTCTGAACCACGCCTGAATTCATGCTGAGCATGATTTTTTTTCACAAGTGTTTCTGCATTCGCGCTGCCTTCAGTAACAATGCTCAAGACAAAGCTCAAGTTTTCAGTGTCAATTGTGCAAGCCAGTTGCATGCACCCTCAGAGGAGAGGATGAAATCCTGAACCTGAGTTTCCCTATCTAGAACCTCTCTTATCTAGAACAAGAGCCAAAGAGTGAGCTATCTTTATAGTAATTTTGATGGGCCACCAGAAGAAGTGCATTTGAAACCTACACTAACATGGAAATATTTATGTAACCTCTGATGTGCATAAGGCTATTTTTCCTAGGAACTGCCACTGGACGTAACTAAGTATTATCAGAATGTGGTGTCCTCCCTAGAAAACAGTGTCTGCCATCTCTCACCAGCCTATTAGGCAGAAATAACTGTATTGCACAGCTACCACATAATGTGTGTGACTTTCAGTGACAATGGCAAAAGGTCTGGGCCAGCTCTCACAAACATGCTGTAACCAAACCTTCATTTGTCCTGGCCTTCAAGGCATTGGGAACGAGCTGGTCATTTGTGCTTCCTTAAAGTTGCACAGTGAAGATCTTAAAAATGGAATCTTTTACTGAGGTTGCTATTTAATAGTAGGGCAAATGGGAAGGGGTTAGCATCTCTTAAACTACAGCTTACTCCTACTGTCTAGATAACATACCCCAGATCAGAGCTGAGGCTCACCTGTATCTACACAGAAAAATGGCTCCAGATGAGCCTGGAACCTACCTCGTCTCTAAATAATGTTTTAGTGCATCTGTTCATTTATAAAAATAGTGCCTACTTCTTTCATAATTTTTATAAACTTTCAGACATTCATTGACAATTGGCCACCTGGATAATTTACCAAAAGATAGAATAAGAAAGTAATGAAATAGACTGAATATAAAAAAAGGTTTCAATGCAATATGTAAATCCTTTGCTTTGTCCTTGATGCTTAATACTCGTATCTTTCAGCTCATCTACTTTATTTATTAGACTTTCACCTTATCCCTCACATTTACTCTGACACACAGAAGTTCTTAGTTCAGAGAGTAAATATAGTACAATGCAAAGGGTTATGAACATAAAAAAGGCATTAAAGGAAAATGTAAATGCTCAGATTTGTCCTTGATATTTAATCCTCAATATCTCTCAATTCATCCACTGTATTTATTAGACTTTCACCTTATCCCTCACCATTGCTTTGACAGTAAAAACTTCCTAGTTCATCAAGGGGTAAAATTGGTTGTGCTGAGTTCTGAATAGTACTCCTGCTGCAATTGTTAAACTTACTATAGGTATTGTAGCTGGGGACACTGCTTCTGAGGGAATAATTTGAAAAATTTTGAATAGTCATTGGTGCAGAGGCCCATATAACATCAGATTGTTCTTGTATCTAAAGGAATTAGAGTCATTTCTATTCGAAAGCCGCCTACTGAGAGCTCTACATGCATGTTAGTACTGCTACCAGCGAGGATCTGTGACCATTTTCACCTCTAACCTCACCAAAGTGATGGATCTCATCTATTTCCAATTGCATTATGTTTGATAACACTGAGATGTAACTCACCTTGGCTTCAGTGAAACCTTGAGTGATCAAATGGTGTCAGTTGTTTTACTATATGTATTTGTATGTGCCAGTGCAATACCGCTCATTTTTTTCTATCAAGTTAATAATTAGCGTGAAACACAGGCCTAAAGAGTTTTAACAAGACAATCAACAATTATGAGAGTGGAGCTGTCCTGGTCAGAGCTGTCCTAACAAGCTACCCCTTCCACCCCTGTCTGGAGTAATTAGGATTTCGTACTGTTACCAACAGTCATTCAGCTGACTTTAGTTTTTAAGAGCTAATTTTCAAAGTCCTTTGATAATGTATCTAAAGATACCTCAGTGCTGATCTAGAATGAAAGCTTAAACAAAAATCCCATTAGTTTCCCCAAACAGAGAACAAGGTTCTCTAGAACTGAGACAGTTTATACCAAATATTGTAATCCTAGGAAAAAGAAAAAGCAATGAAAAGATAATAATTTGACTAAGATATGGTGTTGAAATGTTGATAGAAATCTAACTTACATAATACAAAGACAAATGCAAAGGATTAAAATACCATATAATTTTGGAACCATTACAATGTGGCTGAGTGATTCTTTACCGGAGAGTCTCAAAAGAGCATGTAATTTCACCTTCCACGAGAGCTGTAATCTCTCTGTTGGTTATGTTTAAAATGGCATTTCAACCTCCCCTCTGAAAGGCTTTGATTTTGTGGGTTTCTGTCAGGCTGCTGTCACTACTTTAATGCCTTTTCTGTATACTGTAATAAACTAAATGTTTTAATGCATTTTTTCTCAGATCAATCTGAACAGGTATCTCTAAATCAGTCTTGTGTAATGTTAGTTAAAGAAGTTATAATTGGATCAACGAGACCTATTAGCAAGGAAGAAGCATTTAAACTTTATTTTGTTCCTTTCCCCATAGCAGAACTTGTAGTAATAGACTTCTGAAAACTACTCCTACTTATATTTTTAGTTCTTGACTTTTAAAAAACACTTATATGAGACAAATGAATTTGGAAATGCACATGAAGTGCAAGCTATAATGCATATCTCGCTCACAAATCACTTGCAAACCATTTTTATAAAACTCAATAAGCCATGTACAATGATGTCAAGAGAAGTACTTTTGAAGAACTGGAAGCCATCCTACTGAACCTGTCAAGAAATAGCCTCCAGCAAACATGGAGCTGCAGAGGAGAAGCCTCACCGCTCCTTAAAGGAAGGTTGATTTCCTAGAAGTATTAGAATGAGAAATTTTGTTTGGCAGGTGGCATCACCATGCTTTACACAAAATTTGTAACTCAGTATTATGGAATTGAGTCTAGTCAGAGAGAAAAATCTCTATCAGCTCTTGGGAGGCCCCAAACCTGCAATTTTTTTTCTCATGTAGCCCTTTATTGAGGTAGCTGGAATATGTCTACCACTGAGTAACAGAGCATAGTGTTAGAAGCACGGCTCGGGCCTTGGAAGAAAGTCATTCATCACAACGGCCATATCAACAGCAAAGCATTATCATTATTTGGGAGCAAATATCACCATTGTAAGGGTTTCTTCAATGTCTTATACTTATATATATAAAGGTGATGACAACCTGACAATACTTAACCTCCTGTCTTGTCCATATAATTGAAGGAATAATAATAAATTAATTCATTCAAGAAGGATATCTTGAAGTTCCATTATAATCACCCACATGCCATTTTACTTCCATGTGGAAACCCTACTTCTGTAGGTATACCATCATTCTAATGAAGTAAGTAGCTTATTCATTAGACAAAAATAAAAGATTGAAGCTTTTAGAGTTCAGCTGGGCATCACTTACTGATAGTAGCAAGAAAAAGTAGAAAAAGGTCAAATTTATTACTTAAGCAGAACCATCAGGCAATCACTTAATGGTATATCAAATAACACCACCACTGTCCTCAAGCAATAGAAAGTTTGCATATATTAACCAACACCCTTAAACTAGGTTGAAGACATGTGAAAACACAGTTACTGGGTTCAACCCTTGGTCAGTTCAGAAGGCCCCTATTCCAATCGACACTGCTTTCAGTAGTGTAATGAACTATTATCCAATTTGAGTACTGGAATCAGTATTTAGCCTACTGAATGGCCAATGCTCACCCACATCAGATTCTTTCTTGGGGTTTTTTTTAGCACTTATTTATGCAACCTCTTGAGTACTCCCTGAAAGGTTCTTGAACTAATGCTGATCAATAACCGTAAAAGGATTTTAAAAGGGATAATTTAACACTAGCACTCTCTCACAACTGTCAGTGAACCCCCCTGCCCTGACACAGAGTCCAGTGTTCAACCTGATCTAACCACAGTAATTAGACACTTCAAATGTGAGCCTTATGCACATGGCTTCTTGCTCAGTAGAAACAAGTTTAGCCTTTGGCTTAACCTCTGGCTAAAATCAATCTGAAACAGCTGACATGTAATATTCCTGAGCATTGTCACTTAATTCCACAGATTCATATTTCCTATCATCAGGGATATGCTGTACAATTTACAGGAAATATCACTTTCTGAAGCTCTGTTGTTCTGACTTTAAAAGTTTTGTGATGTTGCCAAAGAAGTCTTTCTTTGCCTGGAGACTGGCAATAGGTTATCAAACAAATGGCCTTTTGGATCCACTATTTCGTTCTGAGGTTTTGTTCTTATCATTTGGCCAGGTTTCCACTTACACTATTTATTAGGACAAGGGACTGGGTTTTGCTTCACTTGGCAATTGGTTTATCCAAGCAAAAAGCTGCACTGTGGGCTCAAAAGAACTCCTGTCCAGTTCTCCTGGGCTAAACATACCCATCCTAAATACGGAAAGATCATTAGGAGATACCTGAGAAGCCAGAGAAGAGGAAAACTATCAGAATCCATAATCAATATCAATGAGGCAAAATCGAGAGGAGAAAATTTTCTTCTGTATGAAGCATTTATTGTTGTAAAATACTAGACCTCAGACTTGCAGTAGCCAGTCTCAGACTTAGCTGAAGGAGCCCAGTGTCTGAGCTCCCAGAATAGTGTAGGAGATACACACGTACAGGCAGCTGCACAGGGAAACAGGTACCTTCAGCATACAACTTCAGCAACTGAGCTGATCAACAGAAAATTACATTGAGAACTAGGTAAAAGATTGTAAAATTAAAAAAAAAAAAGAAAAATAGAAAGGGAGGGGGACCTAAAGTACACAGACTGGTGGCGTTATGTCTCTATTTATAGAATCATAGAATCAGGTGCTGATTCTAGATCATCAGACCATTAAGATCATCAAGTCCAACAGTTAACCTAGTACTGCCAAGCACTGCCAAGCACTGCCAAGTCCACCAGTAAACCATCTCCCTAAGCATGACATTTACACATCTTTTAAATACCTCCAGGGATAGTGACTCCACCACTTCCCTGGACAGCTTGTTCCAAGGCTTGACAACCCTTTTGATGAAGAAGATCCAATCTAAACCTCCCCTGGTGCAACTTGAGGCCCTTTCCTCTTGTCCTGGTTACTTGGGAGAAGAGACCAAATCTCACCTTGCTATAACCTCCTTTCAGGTAGCTGTAGAGAGCAATAAGGTCTCCCCTCGGCCTCCTTCTGTCGCGGCTAAACAGCCCAGGTTCCCTCAGCTACTCCTCATATGATTTGTGCTCTAGACTCATCACTGGCTTTGTTGTTGACCTTCTCTGAACACGCTCCAGCACCTCAATGTCTTTCTTGTGGTACGGGGCCTGAAACCAAACACAGTATTCGAGGTGGGGCCTCACCAGCACCGAGTACAGGGGGACTATCACTTCCCTAGTCCTGCTGGCCACACTATTTCCAATACAAGGCAGGATGCTATTGGACACCTTCTTGGCCACCTGGGCACACTGTTGGCTCGTATTTAGCCAGCTGTCCACCAACACCCCCAGGTCCTTTTCCACCAGGCAGCTTTCCAGCCACTCTTCCCCAAGCCTGTAGTGCTGCATGGGGTTGTCATGACCCAAGTGCAGGACCCGGCACTTGGCCTTGTTCAACCTTATACAGTTGGCCTTGGGCATTGATCAAACCTTTCCAGATCCCTCTGTAGAGCCTTCTTACCCTCAAGGAAATCAACACTCCTGCCCAACTTGGTGTCGTCTACAAACGAGGGTGCACTCAATCCTTTCATCCAGATCATTGATAAAGATATTAAACAGAACTGAATTTAAGAAATTATTGTCAGGTAGAAATTGTAGAAGTGATCTGGATCAGATTTGCAAAGGTTTCTGGTTACCTGCGATGCAGGCAGCAGCTCTGTGTAAAGTACTCTGACACGTAAGAAAATGATTGACTCCTCCCCTTCTACTGGGGGTCAGCACCTAATCTGCTAGGGAGCTTTTTAAAGCACCTTTTCTGAACTACCGCATATTTATGCATCTAGCCACTTTTTCACACTGAGCTGACGAAAAAAAGGTTTGAAAATGGAAACGGGCACTTAAAATAGTAAGCACTCTTCAGTTAGCAAAGCTTTATTTTCCTATTCCTGAGCTCAAAGTATTGACAAATTTGTGGTTTGGGGCCAGAACATGCATAGTTCGCTGTGCAAAATCAAGCTAAAGTTACTGCTAGTCAAGGTGTTTTTTCTGATTGTTGTTTCTTATAATTAGCTAAGATTATGACTCCTTTATATACATATTTGTCTTTTATTTACACAGCTCCTAGCATAGCGGGCAATCTGTAGACTCTGCTGGTCCATTGGTACATTTTCATGTATCAATCTACAGCACAGAAGTTAATGATTTTGGAGTTATACTACTTCTCATTCATTTCTGATATGGATAGGAGCAAACACATTGGAGAGAAACTGGGATCGGGAAGAGCAATAAGCTATGGATCAGCACAGCCAAGGGCCCAAAAAGCACCAGACTGGGGAGAGTGGCCCATATTAAAGTTTATCTTTTCTCAGCTAGACCATTTCCTGGATTTTGCTAGGGGGCCCAGATGCTGGGGGTGAAGGGGAAAGGTAAGCAGAGCAGAAAAGCCTTAGCAGATCACTTAAACTGTCCATGAAACTGTGGCCTTAACCTTTGCTGAATATGTAAAAGGCAAAGATGAGATTGAACATGGAAGGAGCAAACATTGCAGAACCTTTTTGTGCGCTTTCACAAGAAAGTGAATATGTGCATAGGTAAAATAAATTCTTTTTAACACTTACAACAAAGGAGCAATGTGCATGCTGTCAGCCTGCTAAGCAAGACAGTTCTCCTTTTATCATGGGTTAAACTGTATCTTTAGACTCCTAGGGAATTTTTTCATCTTGCTGTATTCCACAAAAGGCTTAACCTTAAGGGTAACCAAACGTTATCTTCTTGCAGAATAAAGATTGTAATTACAAGAAATGTAAAGAATCCTACTTGACCTTTAAAAACTGTGTACTTAACAAACATATTTATGACTGCAGACACGTCAAAAATTCTACAGTTTGTAGGTATCTATTAAAACCATGGTCACACTAAAAATCTTTTCCTTTCTTTCTGCTATAACTTGGGACAATGCTTAAGTATGTGTGGGAACACTGTATTTTCCAGATAGGAAAACTTTGCCGTTTTTTTTTTTTTCAGGTGTCAATGTGTCCTGCTAATAAGACATAAGCAACAAAGACTATTGATATGCAAGGTAACATTACTGTTAGTTAAAAGAGAAAGCTGGGAGCTTGAACATAGATCTTTCTAAAATTTGTCTGTGCTTCGTTAGCCAACAAACGTTCCTGGGAGGGATGTGGGGAAAAGAAAACCCCTGCATCAATTCGCTCATTCAGTACATCCTATTCTTTATGTATGTTAACAAATCAGTAAGAGTTTCTCCTAGAACAAAGTCATGGGCCTTGGCATGGTCCAGTCCTTTGTAAATTGTAGCATTCAAATGGCAGACATTTGGAGCGTAGAACTGCACAGAGCAGTCACTCATGTAAGCATGTTATTTTCAGTCTTTTCTTCTTGAAAAGGTGGAAGAATATTTCTTCATACTTTAAAATCTTGACATTGGCACAAATTAAGGATGAAAATTGCAGCAAAAAAGGGAGTTGTTTCATAAAGTTATGAGTGATTTAAAACAGGGAGTTACAATGGTAACTACTTTTCAACGTTAATTATAGAAGCCACTACCAGGCATATTCTATAAATATGCACCCTCTTCTCCAGAAGTAACAAGAGAACTTTCTGTGATCCTGTTATCACACTGAAGCAGGAATTCTCATAGTTTTGCATTGTTAACTGGATTTTGAGACAGAGATTTGTCTCACATGCAGAACATTTACAATTCTGCAGACCAGAGGAGGCTGTTTCTGTTCATGACTGCATAATAAGTCTGAAGTAGTATAATTATAGCAATGTTTCATTAATTTGACCACCTCCTAATAGCCAGAACTGGGAATAGTCATTTTTCTTAGACCACTTACCCACAACAGAACAAAGGTTGGCAAATTCTGCACACATTTAAAGTAAGATTTTCTGATTGTTTGGAGCATTTCTTGAGCTAAGTTTCATAATTTGGTTTGAAGAAGAGGAAGCTGAGCTCTACACAGGTACAAGAACCCAGCAGCAGAACCAGAAGACCAGTATACAAAAGCAGTACCTATGTTAGTGTTAGACCACAGGCAGGGCTCTGAATTAACTATCTGGAGTGAGTTTTCCTATATTTCAAGTTATTCTTGAAATGACTTCCAGTAATATTTGAATGTTCACTCTTTATGCACTGTTTTAAAAACTTCAAATTAGGGATTTGAAATTGCCTGGTCTTCTTACCAATAAAGGTCACATAGCATATTTCTCTTCTATGATAATGAGATTGCTTTAGTAAGCTTTGCATTTCCAGAGCAAACATTTGCAGTTATAAATTCTGTATTGGTTGTCTTTGCTAATCTTCGTGGGAAAATTTCCACTAAAAATTTCCATCAGGTAAAAAAAAATAAATCCATGTATTTCTCAAAACTTATGAGAAACGCAGCTTCTAATGGTGGTTTTTGTCCGCTAAATGCATTAAGGTGACATCTCAGGACACTCCCAGGGTGTTTCTAGACTCCTGACTCGCCACTCATCGGGAGCTAATCATTCACTATCTATACAGGGTCACTGTTTTGCTTACAAGTTTATGGCTATATGCATGTAACTATTATTATTATGATGATATAACATTTATTTTATTTATTAGGTTGGAAAGTAGGGTAGACAATTTGTGACAATGTCATCCAATATCACATGTGAAATTTTTAAGCAAAATATGTTTCAGGGGATGCTATGGTAACAAGGATGTGATGGCAACCTGTGATCTTCACAATAAAGCTCCTTTTCATAATTCTGGGAGCCAAAATGTCCAGTTCATTCCATGAATTTCACAAATGAGGTTATTAATATTTCGTTTGCTCTTGTTTTGTATTTGCAAGTGATCTGAGCATAAGTACAGAGGAGCAGTTTTAGGAAAATGAAATTTTGATTGGATGCTGGCAAGTTCAGTTTAAAAACTATCAAAAAGAAATATTAAGCTTACAGCAGACATCATGCTATAAACTTTGGTGAGACAGTCTGAGGTAAATTACTTAATAGCTATCCTATTTTAGACTTTTAATAAAAATGCTATAGTCTGTATGTGGAGTATATTCTGATTTTTGCTTCTTCCTTCTGTACAATTCATTTAATGTGATATATGTTGGTTGTAAATATCTTAATATCTTTCTACCAATGGAAAAACTTGCATAAGGGTGATTGATCTAAAAACTAATAACCATTTCAGCCTGAAGACATGTTCTTTTCCCATCCTCCATCATAAAAATCTTACATTATCTTTCCTTACTACAGTAAGTGCAGTGACTCCCATTGAGTTGGATCACCCTGTCTGAACAAGTCGTAATTAAATAGGTGAACCCTTCTCCCATTGCACTCTAAAAATGTCAAGAGATCTTTCTGAACAGCCCATAATTGGTCTTTCACGTATTTCCTATGTCAAACATTTATGACTAGCATAAAGCTCTTCTGTAGTAAATTTTTGCCAGAACTAATATCAGAGTTTTGAAGCACAATAGTATAAATATAAGATCTGTTTTTTTACCATTTGTTCTACTTTTACATAGCACAGAGGGAAAAAAAATGCTTAAAATAATGTGATCTAATGGAAAGATATTCACACATATACAAAAAGTAAAAGTCAGCGTGAATTATGTTCTTAAGCCTCTTTATATCTTTTAAAAGCTTTACTCTCAACATGTAACTGTTTTACTGGGAAAATCTTAATAGCAATGCACTCTCTGAGAAACTTGCAGCTCTGGGATGTTGGACACGATCTCCCTGATTAGTATCAAAAACCTGATTAGAGATCAAAGCGTGTGTACATTTCAAGCTTAAATACCCGTTAAAAACAAGGTTAATTGCCATATCAGGCTTCTCATGAGGTGGGAGGCTAAACCAGAACTCAAATATTTTTGTTTTATGGAGGGTTCACTTTTTAAGGGATTTATTAGAATGATGTTCTCAGGTCCCATACAAGAGTGGTTCTCTCATCAGACTTCCATGGCTGGCCATTTTTAAGAAAGCTCCACAGAAAGCTCACTACTTTCAAAAAAATCAATGACTTTTTTTCCACAGAAGTGATTAAATATGACCTAAAATTATTCGAACCCCCAAAATATGGCATTTTTGAAACTCCAGTGAAGGAATATTAAGACTATATCATAGAGAACTGTCCTGTTTTTTCCTTCTACCCTTTCTAACTACTATTTTTTTTTTGTGAAGAATTCCGTGATTTCTTTTTCTAAAGGGAGTTTTTAGGGATGTACCTGACAGCATATCTTCACAGGTATTTTCCAAGAAATTTTACTTTTTTGAGCATTTCCATATACTCAGACTAAAACTGTGTGAAGATGATAGATTTATAGTTAATATATACTGCCAGGATTATCCAAAAAAAACTATTTTAAATCTATGTCTGTTCTGATTTCTCTCTAACCAGTTTTCTNTAGGCTGTAGATCCATAAAGGAAAACATCAGCAATTGTTCCCTGGGGTTAATACAGTGCTTCAAAGAAGCAGCATTTAATTCCCATAAGTACAGAGCTGATTCAAAGAAATCCTGTAAATGATGAGCTGAAAAGAAAGAAGCATTTAACCATGCAGAAATAACATGTTTCATTGCTCCGACACCAAGAAATTATGCTGCGCAGTCTGGAGCTCCATCTCCTGGTGCTTGTCAAAGAACTAAAATAATTTCAAAGTGTCTCCTAATCTATACACAGATAACTCAAAGCATGCATCCTATATACTGCAGGGATAATTGCAAGATTGCCCACCCCACAGTGGGTCCAGCTTTAGATTTGTAACCCCTGCATGCAGGGAAATGCAACTATGCAGAAGGCTCTTCTGGTCGCTCTGGACTCACTGGGTCTGTTCCTCAGCTGCTTCACCATGGGCTACACTTAAATAGCATGATCCTGCTTTCAATGAAAAACATGGGACTTTGTGCATATTGTCCCACTCACAAGTTTTTTATAAGGGTGGAGACTGCAATTATGCAAAAGCGTTGTGCAAAATAGAATAAAAACTATGCGTTCTAAGATATTTATTTGGTTCTCCAGCTGTGAGATGCTGAAGGAACTGTCATTTGAGGGTCAGAATATTGTCTAGGAAAAACCTATATGAATTTCTCAGTTAAAGTGGAAACTTTTCATTTAAAACTTTTTTTTTTTAAATATAAATATATGTAGGTAGGTAGGTATGTGTGTAAAATTCTACATACAATTTTTACCAGAGATGTTAAAACATGATTTCTACTTGGTGAAATACAACCTGGCCAGAAGAAATACCATACAAATGGGTGTACTAAACGTACAATAAACAAGTGAATATAATACATGAGGGAATATATAAATCAAGGTTAGGATACCAGTTTGGAACAATGCATTATATGGTCACAATGAGAGGTTAAGTTAATGAATTTTGTCTATGCATCAGCCACAAAAACATCCATAATAGAAAAGACACCACAAATAATATATTTCAGAAATATTTCTGAAAGAAGAAGAAAATAAACATTGTTATGAATATTAGTTATTTTATTGGAACCTTTTTCTATCATCTTGCTGGTAAATGTACCCATTCTTGTCATACTTGTATTAATTTTTCTCCATGAATAGATTCAGAAGTGAATATACCATCATTTCTTAAGAAAGATCATTATATGAGTCATTTAGAATGTTTTTGCTTCTATTAAAGTATTTACAAGTAAATAAGCTATTTTATTCAGCCAATCAAAAATACCATAACTAAAACATATTGTTACTGCTGTATGGTAGCTGGATCATTAATTTAATATACTAGCTTCATTTTATACACAGGATTTTTATCAGCACTGCCAGTGCAAGAACAGTCAGCCTAACAGTTAAGTTTATAACTTATCTATTTTTACTTTATTTTTTCATCATTTGAAGGCTGACAGGATCACACGAAAATCTTAATCTGTTCAAGTGAGGATTTGCATGAAAGAAACAGAACATATAATGCAGGATGGTGATTTCTTTGGGAACGAGTGCTAGCTGTGATCTGCTTTTAATTTAAGTAACTGTCACTTGTGCACTTTTGACCAAGTGCTCAACCATTGCTCTCCCCATTTCATTTGCATTCTGGCTATCAGTAATTGTTGAACCAAAGTCCTGTTTTGTTATCCCAGTGTAAACAGATATTAGTCTTATCAATTTAAGCTAGTTTATTCCAGATTTATCCCACTGCGAGAGCAGACATTCACCCAAAAATTGGTGAATCTCTACTCAGCTGCTCGGCAAAGTATGGTGCACCCAATTCTCTTTCAGACGGCCCTCTTAAATTTCATTAACTGAATAACACTTTAACGTGTGTTAAACATAAAGAGGAAAGAATAAAATATGAAGGGGAATATGAAGGGGAAAGAATAAAACCATGGCCAAATAATATTAAAGAGCTTTTGCAATATTTTTTTTAAGAGTAGGAGTAGCATACACTCATATCTACTCTTAAGTTTAATCACATGTAGTCTTGATCCTAAAAAGACAGATAAGAATTGATTTGGGACTATGAACTGCATTTCTTGTGAATCATTATGCAGCAAATTCCAGTAATATATGTCCATCCTCCCACAGGGAGCAGAAAATACTAGAAATCACTGGCATTATGTATGTGGCAATTCTCTTGGAAACTATTATTGCTACTCAAATTATTGCAGATTCTTATTACAAGGCACATGACTGATCAATAACAGGCTTTTATTAGTTCCCTTACTGACCTTTCAATATATTAGACATGGCGGATGTTGTAACTTAAGACTTGCCAGGAATAATGCAGGAAAATTTCAAAGCATTGGTTTGAGTGGGAAAATTCAAGTAGCTGTGGTTTTCAGCTCTTCTCTTGCAGCAGTCTGATAATACTTAAATGAACTTTGGCCTTAAGCTCAGACTGTGACAGCACATAAACACATAATAATTCTTTCAGGTGAGTTTGTAATTCTACCCTAATATTTCTCCAGGCATTTGTCTCTGTGACTCTGCATGGATCGCATTCAGCCCTAGTATGCACAGGTGAATGTAACAGAGCATGATGGTTGATCTACATCAGGTTTATTACACAACCTGTATTTTTCAATTTTGATAATATAATTATAATTTATAATTATTTTTATAAGATAATTATTACACAGCCTGTATTCTTTTGCCTGTTGGTGCAGCCACTAGGGAACTGCAAGAGGTTTTAGATTTCTAGCTGGCGATTTCCCACAGTAATGCAATCATCTGGACCTGAACATAATTAGGCTTGTATCCTAAAAAGGAGAGCAGAGGGCTGGCTCACTCTTCTTGTTGAAGGAGGGTCTGCTTGTTAGAATTAGTGTACGGAGGATTGAGCTGTACAGCTACTCAGTAGACTTTGTGTGAGGCTGCAGGCTTCTACGCTACTTAGAAAATGCAGGCTGGGCTGGATTAGTATTATCTTAAATGTGTAATATGCTTGTAAATACACCAAGTCTGACTAGCCAAAATAGTTCTGCTTAGCCAAGCAATCTGTAAGCTGCTCTTTAGTCGCTCAGCCTCACTCACTGCTCTAGTGTGCTAGTAGTGTTGTACCTGGTTCCTAGGAAGTATGTGCTAATTCTTACAGTGGTAGCATGTACTTAGAGATCCACAGAGATCATTACAATTATGACCTTTTTAAATGAGCCAGTATTTCAAAATACTAGAGCCAAAGACCTTTTAGGTATTTATGATTCTGGAACCTAGTTCCAATGAATCTCAAATACAACACCAAACTGAGTGATCCTGAATGAGACTATCATTTTGCTAAAATTAGTCTGGGATGGAAGAAATAGCTTCTCGTAATAGAAGACCTCCTAAGCGAATTCCTTATCCTCCCAATGTTTATTTCCTGTGTTGATGAAGATTTCCAGCTTCACATCATTAGCAATTTCAATAGTGTGTTCTTGTTTTCTGTCATGTAATTAATGAAAATATTGACTGGTATCTAATGCAAGGTCAACTCTACCACTAATAACTTCTCTGCAACCCAATTATTCCCTCTCTTTATGACTTATCATTAGCTTCCCATTAGCTAGAAGCTTGCCTTCCTTACTATCCTTGTGAACTTCTTCAACTTAACCCACACAATCTCATGAGATAGGTATCAGTTGCATTTGTAGAGCATAGAGAAATTAGGTCTATCATTTTCCCTAAACCCACAGAGCAGTTCTTCTCACCAAAGAAAGGCAGTAGCATGTTTTGCCACCACAGTCCTTCGTGAATCAATAGTGTACTTTACTAATTGTATTTCTGTGATTTTAATTAGTCGTTCCTTCAAACTATTTTAAACATTATATGATACTGAGTCAGACTCAACTAAATCCAGTTTGCATCTTAACTGCATAATCAGAGTTGGCTATTACTCCCACTATTGTGCTATGGCAAGTCCTACAGCTATTGTCTAAAGGTAGATACGTATTCAGATTTGAACAGTTAAATGACAATGTCTTGGGTTTTTTAGATCATGTTTGAATTACAGTGCCTAATGTTACCAAGCTCACTGTGAAAATATTAGCTTGTAAGTTTTGACCAGATGACTAGAGAGAACTATCATCTTCATCTACTACTACTACTTTAGAACTAGCTGTTGCTTTTAAGCCTGTATTTAGTGTACTATAGCACACTGACAGAGTACTTTTTAAGGAACACCAGCACAATGTCCTTACCAAAGATGTAGTAATGATTACAATAAGCAGTGGACCTGACTAAGACAGGGTGACTGACAAGGAAACCACTGGATGAGTATATAGGAGACCTTACATGCTGCGTAACCTTGGGCATGCTACAGCCTCAGTTTCCCCACCGCTATGTAACAGAGGTCATGCAAACTGCTTTCTTTAAGATGTGCATTGAGATGCATTAATGTTACATATTAAGGAAACCATTATTAACTATTTTACTAGAGAGCAGAGGCCAGGTATTTCCCACAACCTCATTAAGTGAACCCAACCAAAATCCCACAGGAGGTCTAACAGCACACTCCTTATTGCATCCATTCCGTGTGGTCGGCATCATTCTTCTCCAAAAGGGACCTCCAAGTCTTTTCATGGTTAGAAATTCAAATTGCTTTCATTAGGCTTTCCTAGAATGTAGGACCTCGTGACATGACTGGATCTCATATATAAATATATCCACTGACGCTAAACAACGGCTTACCTAAACAACGGCTAACCTTTCCTTCTTTTAGACACAAACTTCCAATGTCAGATTTGGGGACAATCAAGACTTTCCACTGATTATGCAGTGCACCTGCAGGCTTAACACAACAAGTTTGTGTTGTGGGTTTTCTTCTTGTTCCTGTTAAATTGGTCTTTTGAAGACTAAGGGCTTGTGAGCTTTGCATGTTAAAGGCTAAACTCTTGTTATAGTGAAACCGATTTTTTTAAGGCTTGAGGGAGATTGAAGGTAAATTGAAAGGAATGACATGGAGTCCTTGTGCAAGTCATTCACCTTGTAGAGCTCTAGGCTGAGAGAGCTCAAATGCCACTCTACATAACAAGCTCAAAAATACTAATTTAAATAACAAGCAGAAACTCCACTTGGGATCCACACTGAGGCATTTGTGGATTGTGCAGCCTGAACTCCCAAACAAGATTATTGGAAGAAAAAAAGAAGAGTAATTCCATTTTTAAAGTGGTAATTCAGGGACCAAGTCTCAAAAGCATTTGAACATTTCAAGGACTATTGCTATATCAAATTGTTCTTAACTACAAGTATTAAACTTTAAAAGGGACAGAGTACTTTTTTCAAATTCAAATTATTAGCTTCAAGTCTCACAAGAATAATAAATCTATGCATATTCTTGTCACTTCAACTTTAACAGAAAGTACAATATTTGTGCTTTAAAAAATGAAAGGTTAATGCTTGCTAACAAGTAATGTAGAGGATGTCTAAACACCATCTTAATGGCTCAAAAATGTTACACAAGAACAAAAACTAAAACTTATATCTGATACCGATCAAATAAAAACATTTGGGAGAGTGTAACACACAGATTTCATGGAAGAAAGATGCAACATGAACCACTAGATAAAGAGATTTCACACCTGGCCAGTAAAGTCCTTTGGTACAGATCTTCATTAACTGGAAAGCCACATAAGTACTCCTATATATTTGTCCAGTCATTATAACTTTCTCCGATATGTTAAAAAGCTGTAGTTAAACTTCAGTGGAAGTGTTTGCAATTGGTTTGGACACCACTCCATATTTTAAAAGTTTGTCATCATTAAAAAACAAGGCATTTTCAACAATATGGAAGAATATTTGCTGGTTTTTTTTACAGAAAAACTTTGTATTTTGAATGAAAATATTTATTTATAAGACCATTTAAGTTCATGTAAGAAATTAAGTTATTTCACCTGATCACCATCAGTTTTAAAGATTTTTGGTTCACCAAAAAAGGCAAGATGCTATTTTCACTTCTTTAAAATGAAGAAAAAGGTGTATTTTGGAAATGCATCCTGGGTCCTCTAAGAGGACATATTTTACAAAAGTCTTTCCTTAAGTCAAGTGAGCTCAGTATTTTGCTGGTTTTAACAGATCTTTTTTCAATTCAAAAGTTATTTGAAAATCCTTTTTTAGAACAGAATGGTACTCTTATTCAAGAACTAGATCCTATTAGAAAAAAGAAAGTACAGTGAGCAAGATCTTCAGAGGTATCTTGGTTCCTCTGAGGATTTTTAGAAGTACTTATGTTAAATAGGCATCTAAATACCATTTTTTGGAATATCATTAAGTTAGAACTGGATGTCCCCATTTTAGCTGTTGTGAAGATGATGAATTTTGCAAGAAATATATGCAGATGTAATGCAAGTATATGGCTTAAGGCAAAAGCAATAGGTAAGAAATGAAATGTCTGTTTTCAAATTCAGTAGTTTCAGTACAGTGTAATTTTTCCTTACAGTTTTTCAAGCTAGTTTGAGATAAGTCCTACAATTCATATACAGTCAAAACTCCCATTCAGTCAGGGTGAACTTTGCCCACTTGCAGGAGTACAAGCTGCAGTACTTGGCCCTAAGAATTTAATATAGATATAATGACTCATTATTGAATGTTTACTTGAATAACAACTGCTTATTAAGTGTATTAATCTCAGCTGATGAATGCAAAAACAGTTTAGTGAAAAGCTGGTTTTCTTTACATTAGTATGCAATTATTTAACTGAAAGGTTCAAAGAGACACATCTAATTACAGAGTTGCTTTAAAAGTATTTAAGCATCAATTATTAAAATATCATTTGAAATATGCTTATGGACCTCCTGTAGTGTTGTTAAAATGCAAAATTCTCTTTTCAGATTAGTATTTACAATAGGCTTCCTTTCAGTACTGAACAAATTCTTACAAAATCTGCTTAAAGGATTGAACAGTTACCTGTAAAACAGAGCAAGAAGATTCAAGAATTTCAGTGTGTGCAGAATGCCTATGTCTATGCTTACGCTGAGATTACTGATTGAAAATCAAAATTAGTGATGCACATTCACAAACAGGCAGTTAAGAATCCTGTTGCTGAATTGGCATTCATGGGGAAAGCATCTATTCATAATAAAAGTAGTTGGCCATGTAGTTGTCTGTTATTAGGGAAATAAAGATACTTATCACTATCTGCAGCAAAACTAATTCAGCTTGCCATTTAGCATCTTCAAATATTTGTCCTCAGACTGCTTCTACTTGCCTATAAGAAAATATCTTGGCTGTGGTCTGGTGTTTTAGTCACCTATTTTTGGGGGATACTTGTTCCTCCATCACGTGCTTCCAATGGTCTGTAGAGGACAGATAAGCAGTGCATATTACTCCTCAGAAATTCCTGCCAGGCTCTGTACCCCTGATGCATGTGAAGAGAACAATCAGAGAAGGTATCTTTGGTGGGTAATGTAGCATGACAAATGTCTAGCAAAATTCTGGCTGGTCAAAGACATATAAGGAATTTGGATAAAAGGAGGCAGAGCCATAAACAGGCATATGGATGATAAGGGCCAGGTACTTTTCCAGCAACTTTATACTACAAAGAAAGCGTGATGTGGTAGAGCTGCTCATCTGCTGAACTTGAGCAGGAACAGTAGAAGTCTGAATGACAGTTCCCAGCCTCAGAACAAATTCTCTGCCCTATGGCTTAGGCACATAATAACTATCCTTGCTGAAGTATTAAAGTACAGGTTTTCAGTCTTTCACAAATGCAAGGCAGTAAGAAAGCCTGTTAGAATCTTTTCTCACTAAGCCCCTAAACTGCTCAGTTAACCTCTTTCCGCTCTTAAACTTCAAGCCTACATATTATTGCTATTGATTATTTCTTTCTCTCTTTTTCGTGTTAGTGTTAATGCTATTGATCTTTCTGACTCACGCTGTAATCCTGTCACTTTGTTTTCTTCTCTGCCTTCTGTTTCTTATTTCTCATGTGGAAGAGGTCTTGGTCCTCCTTGTTCAGGGCTCAGGTTGTGTACCTGCGTGCTGCCAAGGTCAGTACGTACTGTAGTTGTACTGAACAGGGACAGAAGAGTTGCAGACAAGGAAAGAGGGCAAAAAAGCTCCAGGGCAGCTTGCAAAGAGTACTTCCAGTTAATGTTAATTAGCCATAAACCTCCCTAGACTGCTCAGCCTAGGGACAGGCTATTGGTTTGTTCCTTAACATCTCTTGTTATGCAGTCAGCTTTGTGTAAGTAAGGACTAAACTTCAAAAGCTCTGAGATTGTTGCGTCTTTCACGAACTCTCTCCTTGATTCACACTGTCCCACGCTCCCTTTATGCATGCATCTGGTTTTTGCTACTGTAGTAGGATTGCTATTTTGTCCCATGTTTCTATTGCTCTACCAGAATCAGGGTATCAGGCTCTGCCAAGTATCAGGGTGGATTAGTAGGGCTGTGGGTTGCTGCTTCTAAATGGAAAAGCAATGATATGTCACGGCACTCATACATTACTTTCATTTATAGAGACAGTCACAGCAAGCCAAGCTCTGGATGGCTTCACAAGCCTTGAGAAACAGGACCTGTTTGGGGGACGTTCACATAGGAGGCAGGGAGGGGAGTCCTGGACCACCACCAGCAAGCCCTGCCCTCAAATGACAGGCACCACTCTCAGCTCCACACACATGAGATTTCTAACTCCCGCAATTTCCCCAGGTGGAATAGTCACAATACAAAGAAACACATAAAGGATTAAATATCACATGTGGAGTTTTCAAGGTTATTTTTGCCAGTCAAATAATAGCACAGTAGAAATATGGATCATTTTCTGTGCTGGGGAGATAATGCAAAAGCATTGGTAGTGACCAATAATAATAAAAGTTGTGACTGGTGCAGGAGGTTCTTATTCACCATCACTGTGGCCCAACAGCCTTGGTGACCTTAGCACAGAGGTTCTGGATCCATCACTGGTCATCAGCACTATTGAAAAAAATAAATTAAAATTTAAAATAAAAATCAAGTCTAGAACTTCACAGCATCAATTTAAAAGTAAACCTCCTTAACTTGTGATCTAATTGTAGATTCACTTTTGGGATTTGCAATCCTATTACGGTATCACTAGACCTGCAGAAGGCTTCTTTAAACAAAAACTGAAAAGCAGAAAAAAACCCAGAACCAAGAAACAAAACATCTGCAGCCTCCCACTTTCAGCAATGTCTTGGAATAAAAAAGTTAGAAATTTTCACTAATAGCATTATAACACTTGCTTTCCCAGTAAACAATTATTAGCCTCCAGCTCAAAGTTGTCAGCTAGGTGAAGGGCAATTGGCGTTAAGGCAACTCTGTGGCAGGTGCGGTGGGGAATCAGCTGTCAGACTTCAATCACAGTTGAATTCTATTTCTTCCCAAAAAAAGTATCTAGATACATTAATACTCTACACTAGAAATTATGGGCTGCTATTTTGCAAGAGATGTGTCAAGAATAGCATGTAGCATAGCAAAAGTTTAGAAGTATGGGTATGTGTATTCCATCTTTCCTTTGCAAAAGTGGCCTTGCTAATTCCTTGCCTTTTGTCTCCTACCTCTGCCTTCAGTATAAAATGACTCAGAAAAGGGAATAGTGAGACTTTCAGTCTCCTATAAAAATCCTAACCTAATCACAGTGCTGGTGCCTCTTTAGACCCCTACAGCGGGATCTAAGGGGCTCTTAGAGGTAATTAGGGGCAACTCCTCAACACGACGCATGAGAAGAAGAGCAGTGTAGCAACAGGAGTCCTGGTCCCCGCTGTGAGACCTAACCAGGGCTAGCGGCAGCTATCAAACTCTCTGCATGGGAGCCCAGCAGGAGAATGGCAACAGCTCTTAAACCCTCTGCAGGACATTAGAGATGAGTACTAAAAAATACTAGAAAATCACACAGGAGTACTTAAATATTACTTGATCATTAACATAGTAATTACATCAGTGCTGCTCCTGCCTGATGCCATAATTTAAAAGGTTTCAGCATTTTCATTATAATCAGTAGCAGTTATTTCCTGAAGTTCATTGCCCATAAAATGTTCACCATGAAAGAAAAATAAAGGAGAGGAAGAGACTTCGCCATGATGGCAATTAATATCCACTGTGGTGCTTGTGCATCCCTGAGCTACAAATCACTCTGGTGGGTGCTTCATCAGGCTTCAGGGAGCAAAACAAGGCACATTTGTTCCTGAAAGCTTTTCATGGAGACTTTTAACTAAGATTTTTAACGGAACCTTTTCTGAGGAAGCAGGACACATCTCAAGTATGCTTATGCCTATTTTTTTTTTCTCTTTTCACCAATATTTTAAAAACAACATTCCGTATTTACTAGGTCATGTGGAACATGCAGTAGTGCTTCTGCAATAATGTAGACCCCAGCAACTGTGCAGAATGCATTTCCTAAGGAGGCTATAATCTCTGATATAAGCATACAGAAAGTGAACTACAAGCTCTGCTGCCATCAAAATGAAACTTCAAAAAAGTTATCATATATGAATTTATCTAACAAGCTCTCACACATTTTGCAAATGGCAATGTAAATGGTGGTTCTTATCTACCAACCAGATTGCGTGATTAATTAATGCATTGCAAGACAAAAAAGTTTGACATTTAAAGCAAGATTGGGTGACTCTCAGTGCATTAGTTTTTATGGTTTTGATCTGAACTGGGCAAAGAATTACAACATTCAATCAACTTGAACTGTTTGTATTGATCTGCATAGAAGATTGGGAAAAAAAAAAGATATATTGTCTCACTATAAGCTTTTTCCTGGTTTTATTTGCTTTGCAAGAGAGCAATATTTTTCTGAGCACAGATTGAGTGCAATGGCTCCATAAAATGGCCCGGGAGGCTTCTACAGCACCATTAGAAGTGTGTTCTCTCTGCTCAGAAGCTACTGAGCAATATTGCTGAGGAAATGGAGTCCCCTGGTATATTATTCCCACAGCTGCCATGATGAACCAGCACTTGAAATTCACTTGAAATAATTCTGGGTTGTGGTGACTATGATAAAAGTAGTGTAGTGAATTTCTCCCCTAAAACATTGTCTGTCATATGAATGACTCCTTCAGAAATTAAATATCTTGGGAAATCACTTCAGATGAGAGAATTAATGTTAGGACTATAACTGTTGTATTGCAACTTCATGACACACAGTTTCTATTTATTTATTTTCCCCTCTTCTCCCTTCTGGGTTTTGGGGTTTTTTTTGCTTGTCTTTTTCTTTCTGGGCTCCAGTTTTCCATGAGCAGATTGTGGTTGCCTTGAATTCATCTGTTAACTGAAATTACCCTCCAAGCACTGAAAGGAGCTGTTGGACTCAGCACAGATATGGGCTCTGGCACACAAGGAGATAATTTGGGAAGTAGCTGTGACTCAGGGTACAGCTCCTCCTGTGCTCCCTTCACTTGCATAAGGTAGGGAAGAGGTGGCGGTGCAAAGTGCATTCTCTCACCCGTTCTCAGGTTGCAGCTGGCCCAGGCTGCCTCAGCAGACTGGGTTGCTTTCTTCTCCTTTGAAGAGGGTTTCAGTAACTAGAAAAGATCATGTTAGCAAGAAATGATAAGCCAAGCATGGAACAAATTCTGTCGTACTCTCTACAGAAAGACCAAGCTGGTGAGAATTAACAGACCATTTATGCAATACCCTTTGAACATGAGAAAAGGGAACCTTCCTGAGAAAACAGAGGCATTTCCTCTCAGATTAATCTATGCCATCGAACTGCTGTAACTGAGAGGACTGTTTGTTCCCAACTGTTTAACTTTGCCACATTTTGTACCACCTGCAATGACATTTCATTACTGTGGAGTGGCAGCAGCAAAACCACCATGCAGCTATCAGCAGGAAAGGAAATTAGTGATGATTATGATTAACAAAACAGCTCTGACTTAGCCAATGCTGAGAGAAGACAGCCTCCAAAGGAATCAAATACTGCAATTATCAGGAATGAAATATCAGCACCACCCTGTGGTTCCCTCGATCTGCTTCCTCCTTGTTTGGGTCAAAAGGGACTGGACGTGGCCAGGCAAACTTAGAAGGAAGAGCATCATTTCCTTCTGGATTTTCTCCAGTCCTCTTTCAAATGGCTGATACTAAAACTCACCCTGCTGCCCTCCTGACCTGAATGATGTCCAAAAAGCTATTCAGAAAGGACAGGAGGTTTTGTGGGATGTGAGGCAATCCCTAATGAATACCCTGCTTGTCTGCAGCCAACACTCTGTCCTATCTTCTTCATGTTTGCAGCTCTTTAAATTATTCCCACAGGGCAATGCAATCTGATGGCAAGCTTAAAGGAACATAACTGAAATCTAATTGTGGTTCTGTCATAGTTTTTCTAGATTTCTGTATTCTTTGTCTGATTCAGTCAATTAACTGAAAAATGGGTGTAAGTGTGGAAGAAAACCTTTCCTGTGAAGATCAACATATGCAACAAGTCCTGTCATAATCAGAGTGGTTTGGTTGTGCAAATCAGTACACAAATGCTACCCTTATTTTAGCAGTGTTTTCATTAAGGTATCAAATTAAGAAAAAAATGAGACTAGCTGCATATCCTTATGGTATAATTTTCTGTGTTGCAGCAAATACTGAAGTCATTTCAACCAAACTGATGGACTCATATAAAAGCAATAAATGTCATTCAAGAGATGTTTATGATGAATCAAGATGTAAGACTATTTGTGCTTCCCCCTATAAAGATACAATCTTGATAGTTAAAACAATCAACAAAACACAGACTGAGATTCCACGCCAAACATTTTATTAATAAAGAGGAAAAGTCCCTATATATATATATCACTAAAATAAATGCAAACTTTCTTTCATTTTCCTTTCATATTAACAAGTTTTCCAAGGACTCGACAAATTCTGTTAATCTTTGACTGTGTTTTTCTATCTTTTCACAAAATCAAAAAGTGACATATACATAACTAATAGCTGGGATTTAACATCCCCAAAATGACTGACACTTTCCTTTTGACTGAGTCATATAATGAAACCCAAATAATAAATTTGTCCAAAATATATACTAAGTTTTAGGATGCATGTGACACAGTGTGGTACAGGGTGTTGTTACCACCTCCACACTGGTTGACTGAAACATAATAAGGAGACACTACAGATGTGCTTCAACAAAACATCTTCTTACAGCAGGTGCTCGCAAATGAGCAGACAATCACAGCCATAGCAAGTCACATCATTGACCCAGTTAGCTCAGCAGGCTGTCCTGAAAAAGACCCACATCACCAATTCAAATGAAAAAGCAAGTATTGAACAGTGGACAACTGGGATCCCAGCGCACCCTATTCCTCACTATAAAGAGCAGGGGACTGTGTAACAAGCAATTTTTATAAAAGTTCAAGTTTCTAGAGTTACTTCCTTCCCACACTTTGAATTACCTCTAATTTGGGTGACTTCAAACTTTTGTTAGTTTTGGGGCAGGGTTGAGGGTTTTCTTCCCGCAAGGAAAGAACGAAAAGGAATCTGTGTAGGAGTCTGTCAGACTGAGTGATTAGTTTAATACTGCTGAGATTTTATTGTAATATTAATGATGTGTTATGGTGCCTAAGGTCCTGGGAAAGCATCATTTATTATTTTAAATCTAAATAAGTAAATAAATACAAGAATCATAGAAGAAGCTTCTTGCTTAATCTTATCAGCACTGTGGCATAACCACAGTCATAATAAAATTAACGTACATTATATATTCTACCCATTTAAGAAACTACACACATTGAAACTCTGATTTTATTTAAACACTAAGGAAAACAAAATTATGATGAAATTTATTAGCAACATGTATATTGCCACTCTGCTAATTTACTAGGAGAGTAAAGAAGGGATTCAGGACACCATATGGGATATGCAACTATCACTTTCCCTTGATTACAAGACAGATTACCGAATGAATATTTTGAGTCTTGTATGTGCAGCAAATCCCATCAAAACCAGTAATGTCCTTCATATTTTATTTACACATTTTAATCAGTACACTACTTCTTCCTTCAGACTACCACATATCAGTTTTTAAAGTGTAGTAAAAAGAAATAATTTGCAGTCAATCTAGAAAATAAATCTAGCTCAAGGTTTACATTTTTCCATTTTTTTCTAGCTTTAAATTTGTGGAGAGAGGATTACTGGTTTTCCCACTACCATAAATA
>VUYV01000043.1:5488196-5564558 GCA_008711295.1 Anarhynchus alexandrinus | reverse complement strand
ACACCATAAAAATTTTTTCCCTTTTTTTTTTTTTTTTTAATGAGAGTAGAAAACCTCTGGCTAGCGACTGTCACATATTTTACACATTTTGAAAATCCTCTGGGCATTTCGAGTGCAGCTGTAAGTAAGCAATTGGTAATGCAGCTGGTGAGCATGACCCATTCTGTATTTGTTGGAAACATGTATTTTCGGGAGGTAATCTGATCTTTCATTATGACAGAAAAAGTATAGCAACAGTGAAGTCAGAAGTAGTTTAATAATGAATTTCATCATAGAACTGATTGTATTAATATATTAACGTCATTAAATTCCATATTAGTTATGGGTAGGGAAATAGCTTTTTTACACCCACTCCTAAAACTTACTCATTCTAATACCATCTCAAAACCAGACAAATCTAAGCAAAAAAAATTGGGTATAAATGCTAAAAATAACAAAATGCTCTAGTCCATGAGGCTCTATTCTACACAGGGTTTTTCATTAAGCTCATTGCAGAGTATCTCGGTTTGTCCTTCAAGAAATATTCCTGTTGAACCAGTAAGATTTCTTGCCATATAAAGGACAAAGAATGACAGACCTGACCCACACACAGTTACATGTCATCTAAAGGTGGGAGTTAGTCAGTTTGGTTGAATTGGTGCAAGATGCCCAAAGGAAACGTAAACAGATCCCATTTTCCCTTGTTTAGGCAGAGAAAAAATTTGCCTCTTTAAACTGTTTTAATTCCTGTGTTCAAGCAAGGCCTTTATTTCTATTTTTTTCTCTCATTCCTCTTGTCTTTGTAGAATGTAGCTACCATGAGAATTTTCCATCCAATATAGCTACACCATGGATAAAGGACAAGGTGCTATGTGACTATGGAGGGCTATAAAGCACTGCAGTTTACATTTCCATTTCCTCTCTGTATGATTCAGCTTACTACAAAAACTTCAGGAAAAAAAAAGTCCTTTTTTTCTTCTACCATCTTTCCCTCTATGTATCTCATGTAGTTAGAAGCAGGGCCACATTCTTGCCCTGTACACGCAGTGCTATGTCTGCAGTGAGATCAGACTTTCGATTATGCCCAAAAGTTACATTTTCAGTAATTACTTCACACATCTATGCATATGGTTATCTAGCTAGCTGAAATTCATTTCTGATTGGGATTATTTTTCTTTCCCTGGCCTTAATGGAACGATGCAGGGAAGCAGCTTTAGATCGACTTTCAGAAATGAGTCCGTCTTATCAGGAATTAGTGTTCTGTTGAATTTCACCAACAGGGTCATTAAAGTTTGAAGAATATGAGATGCTTGAATGCAGCCAGATGGCCCATGCCAAAGGAAAAGGTGATGGGGGTTCTTTTTGGTCTGGTGTCATTTTCAGCAGATACACAGGATTTTTACTTGCCATTATTACTATCGGAATTCTATTGGAAACACTGTTACCTTATGCAAACTCACTTAGCAGGCCTACTTTTCTAAATATGACACATCTTAACAGATGAGGTACACTTTTCATGGTCTGAAAAGCATTTAGAAGTGAAAGGAAGGCTTTTTATTCTTCAGATACATTTTTATTTATTCCCTCTGGAGCTGAAAAACCCCAAAACCAAAATGGCAGCCAAGAGATAATCAATATCCATGATTTGGGAATCTTGGCTATAATCTTGAACTCCAAGGACAGGGTGAAATCTGAGCCTTTTAAATTTTCACCTGCCAGCAGACCAAACACATTACTGAAGCACATTCACTCCAGTAGTTGCAGATGTTTGCACTTTCAGAGAACGAGGAAATATTTACTTCATGAAAAACAGGAAGAGTTTGTGCAACACTCTTGAATTAAGCCGTAAGTCCAGGCTGTGCCCAGTGCTGCTGAACAGTGGGAAGGAAACACCAGGCTGTGTAAAGCAGATGGACTTTTGTACTAGCTGGCTGCCACTCGCTCCGGGAAACGCTTGGCAGACAGAAAAGCATCTGAGGCGCAATTCCCTTCGACTTGTACTCAGGGCCATGCTGTGCCCCCGAAAGGCAAACAGGACTGACAGTGCCTGTCTGTGTGTAGTTCAGATTCACTCCATTCCTTTAGATAAATGTAGATTTAAAAGAACTACTTATTCCTCAATGTAATTGAGCCAAAACTACAATACTCTCAACTTTCAAAAAGCAAGACACTGGGTTTTCCTAAATCAGAAATGATTCATTACCCAGAAGTGTGTCTAATGTCACGGTGGTAACATCCACTGGCATCCATCTAATGGAGACTCCCAGACCCATCTTACATTTAGTGAGAAAAAGCAAAGAACCAGTGCTTTACTTTGATATCCTCTCCTCAGCTAATTTTCTTTTAAATTTCATTTTCAACACTTTCTGCATTGCAGAGAAGTATGTGTCAACAGACCAGAATTAGAAAAGTGACAAACTGTGAAGAATTAAAACTTCTAATTTAACAGATGAGCAACTGCAAATAACAAAATCTCAGACAAACACAATTTTAATGAAAGGTGACATGCTAGAGATAGGAGCTTTTTTCCCTCTCTCTTCATCAGGTAACGACAAATTAGTTTAGGATGCCATACAATAATGCTGTGAATGCAATAACAAATTCATATCCTGTGCTGTTAGTTTTGTTTGCTTGTTTGCTTTCTGAAACCATATATGACATTTCTTTTGTAATAGTATATTTTCTTCACACTAGATGTGTCAACATTTGTTCATGTCTGGGCTAGCTCTCATTCTTATTACTATCAGGTATAGCTCTTATTTTTCATCTCCTCAGTAGAGCTTTACATTTTAGCCTGATGAGTGATGGGGGGAGGGCTGGCACTGCAGCAGCCTTTCTGAAGTTTCCTAGCACCTTGTGACATTTCACATGTAGAGAACTGGCTGGATATATGTTGGCCACTTGCTTGTAATGAAATTTTCCAGTGTAAGAAGGAAAACTAAACATGTATGAAAAGGAACATACTGAGCATGAAGTAACACTCCTTTACCCCTTTCAGTGGGGCTAAATCCAGGCCAATAATAAATACAAATGGTTTCCCTGAAGTCGACAAGCCAAATCCAGAATCAATATAAAGCAACAAACCTTTGTAGAAGTTAATGAGTAGCCACAGTGATTTACACCAATTTGGGATTTTGGCCCAGTCAGATGCAAACTACCTATCTTAGAGATGAATGCAATGCTCTTCGACTACACCCAGAAGTGAATTAAAAGCCAGCAGAGTGCTAAAACCTACTTTAAAAGAAATGGCACTACCTCCTTTACTCAAAGGGTGTAATTTAAATCAATGCATGTGGATTTTATAGGCGATTTGCCTACTGTTGGTAAGCATCATTTGGCTACCTCTCTGATGATCACATTGAAATAAGTTTTCAGTTGTATCCAATTAAACTCAAGTAAGCACAAAGAAAGGCTGAGTAACTTCAAATGACTTATTAACAAAATACTGTGTTTACTGCATAGCAGGTGGTTACAACACGCATCATGAGGAATGTCTTAACCTAAAATGCACTGTCATACGTAAGATCACTGAAATAGCTTTTTTTGTCATGCTGTGCTTCCAAGTGTAAAGCATGACAAAGACTTTTGTAAGTTATAGTTATGTGAACCAAATAACCACAAATTTGTTCCAAATCCTATGAATGAGATTTCCAACTCAGTGACTGGGAGTCTTTGAGGCATCAGAGTCAACTCCCAGCATGACTTCCAGCTAGTAGTCCTGCATGTAACTTCCCCAACAGTTCATAACATGCATGGTATAAATGCCCCTAGATAGCAGAGTACCCTAATTTTTACCTACTCTCTACTCATATACGCAAAAATAACTCTCTCATTTATTTCCATACTCATGGCAGGTGCCACAGTAAATTAACCACTGGGAGTCTCTCGTACGCATCTCTGCCTCACTGGGTATTAATGAGGTTTTTCATTTAACTTCCATTAGGGAGTGATTTCATGAATTCAGCATATGGGATTTACTGTTTAAATTGTTTACAAGTGACACTTCGGCTCTGCAAATGTAAAGTATATATGACAATGGAGGCTGTTTGCCTAAGTAACCCATCTGTGATTAATTGTTGAGAATTTTATGTAATAATCTGAATTTAAAGCAAATGCCACAACTTACATTTTTCCCCTCTGACACATAATATAAGTTACTGCATGAACTAGCCATGCATTTTTAGACTGCAGCTAAATTTCATCATAAATGAGTCTGGTTTATGCATGTTTGGGGAAAAAGGACTTCAACGGTTAACAACATCCTAGAATAAATAATGGCACTGAGAGGTCATTTTGCTTAGATTATACCTGGCAATTGAAAGGCCAGGAAGTATTAGCAAGAAAATATTGGAAATTATTGGAAAAAATAGCTCAGATGTGGCCGGTGTAGGCAAAGGAAAATTATCACTTTTAAATTCACATGAAGTCAAATGACACCCATTCATTTTACGCCACAGTTGAACTAAACACATATATTTCTTACAGCAGTTAGGGGCAGTGGTCTGGACTGTTACGTCATTGTGCTGACTTGGTACAAACACAAATCAGCAAGAGGCAAACACTGTCCCTAATATTTACCATCAAAAGATAAAAAAGAATTAATGCTTTGGAGGAGAACATGAGAACATCATAGTAATACTTTAATCAGCAAGATAAGCAGCTGTCTTTGCACACTGGGAAAATTAATGTCAGGGTTGGGGAGGCATTGTGGAATGGGGAAATCTGATAAAAACAAGATCTTTGATCATGACAAATTTGTTCCAAGTTGAAGGCATAGCATGGCAGAAAACATTAATGTCCTTGTTTGAGACTTTAGCAAGAAGAGAAGGAAGACTGACACCATAGGCTAGAGACAGCATTTTAAAGTACTCAAAAAGAGTTGGTAGGATGGAGATAGGTAACAAAGTGCCCGGTGACAAAGAGAAGCAAACACATGTTTTTTAATAGAGGAGGGAGTTAGAACAAAGGTAAATGCAACACAAAAAAAGGACATTATCAAAGGGGCAAGGTAGGGAAATGATATTTGCAGCTGCATTTGGGTAAATAAGAGCTGGCAAAATTTAGATTCATTGAGTCAGCTGAAGGACCTTGCAACAGATGAATCAGGAGTTAATGTGCTTCCTGATATTAAATGTGACAGAGAGGAAGAAAGAGCAGTAGCTGGAGATCTGGGCTAGAACAAGAATGGTTTGCTGGGTGGAAAAGTGTATGAGAGTAAAATCATAGTTGCATTATCTAGAGACAGAGGTTGAGATGAGTGAGCAGTTTAGAGTATGGAAAACTGGATGGAATATGACCAGGAAAGATCGGGGGACAGGTCAAACAGATTTCTCCTCTTTTTTTCTTCAGGAAGAATGCAGAGGAGAAACCTCTTTATATTTCTATCAACTTCAGCCCTGACCTACTGTTGAAATCATTCCTGTCACACTAAAAGAGAATCTCAATATCTTGAGAAGGAGAATAATCAGTCAAGCAAAAGAACTAGTCAATACAAGCATCAAAGACAGCAGTTCTGATCCTTGAGCAATTTTCAGCACAACAGGTAGTGCCAGGGCCATCACTGCACCATCTTGGTGACTTCTCAGCTCCAGGCAAACGAGGAGGATTCACAAGACTAAGTGATCTGATGTGACCTGATTGCACACCCGTCACATGGTGTGCAAGAACTGCCCCATTATATTTATTCCTCTTTAAATAAAACAGAACATCCTCCCTGGGAAGTACAGTATTTATTAGCTGTTCTCATGAAGATTGCTATTTACCTTCCAAGCTATCTGATTTTGTTGCAGATTCTTCTTTGAATCTGCCTATTGACATGTTCAGCACTTCTTATTCCAGATTATTTTTTTATCACCCCTGTAGATCTTTTCAAGTTGGTGACAGAGCCTTACCATATGCTTTCACTGCCACATAAGATTTCCTCCTAAATCACTGCTAAAATAGAAATACATATTCCAGCCTATAGAAGAGCCTGGATCCAGGTCTTATTTGTAAGATCAAAATCTGGTAACAAACTCCCACTTACTTGGAAAATCAGATCCTGCAGCAGGGGGTCCTGGCTTCCCTGCCTCTAATACGGAAGGATCTCTTTAAATCAGACCTTTCCTTAAGAAATTAACTATCATGCTGGCTTTATCAGAAAGAGGAAAAGAATAGATGTCCCACTTGTTGCAGCTTCTTTCTGTTGCACACTAAATTAAATAATAAGCCTGAGAATTAATTCAACAGGGACAAAATATGTAGAAATGATGTATAAATTAAAGCATCCATTCAGATTAATAAAAATACTGATGGTACGATGGAGAACCATCTGTACTGTGCCATATGTCAGGTAGAAGGACAAATAAAATCAAATAACATCATTAATAATCTTTCAGGGAATAGTTAAATATTTTCAATAAATTAGACTTATGGAGATCATTACATTTTTTAAGAAAGACCATACTGTCGCCATTATTTATGAGTAAGATGCAGACTTAATGTAGAATATGTCACTTTATTATCTTAAATAGCACTTAAGTAACTCTACAGTATTTCATGAAACCTTCTCTATTATTTAGTAAATTTAGAAGCCTGGGAACAAGCTATCCAAGTTCCAAACTCTCTTAATTTCAACCAAAAGAGGAAATAGGAGCCCAAGTACAAATTAGGATCTGGAATCCTTGGAAGTGTTGTGAAACAGGTGTTCCTCAACTCTAAAAATCTAAAGGTAAAGGGAGGAGGGAGGTTGCAAGTCACGTAAGCCATAACTGCTCTTTGGGGGGTTTCAAGGACTCGTGATACCTTTGGAAGCAAGGAGGATCTTTCTGTACAAAACTCTTCCTAAAAATCAGGTCTGTTCACTATAGCTAAAAATAGAAAGTACCATCACTTTGATAAAATAATCCTCAGAGAACATGAACAAGGCTGCGCATCTGCACAAGTTCCCTGAAAACAGAGTTGTGGGAAGAAACCAAGAAAATTAGTTTGCAAGCACCTGCAGAAGATGGTATAGAAAGACCAGTTAGACCATTTCCAGCCCAGACCCTTTCCTGCCTCAACAAGATTGAACAAAGCAGTGCAAAATACTCTGTAAGGAATAATCTGGTTTGAAAATTTCTGCATTGTCCATTAACATGAGGTTTCCATTGACACCTTTTGTTCCTAACTGTTCTTAATGTCCTAGAGATTTTCCCAACAACTTTTTCTTAATCACATGCCTTCACGTTCATTTGTAATTCTAACATCTCTTCTTGTGTCCCAAACAAACCACATTTCAGTTTTGTAATCCTTCATTTTAAGTAAATCCCTCCAACTATAATAATGGCTAATCTTTGAACTCCATTCAATTTGACAAGATATTTATCTCCAGTGAAGATGCCCCTACATCTAAAAAGCCCCAGAAGGGAACTTTATTTTTCTGCTCTGTTTCCCTAACTTTTTGCTGCTATGCTGCAAAATCATCTCTAATTTCTGATCTGTTATGTCCCTGAACTTTGGTAGTGCTATGCTTTGCTAGGTCTTTTCCTTCCACTGAATGTCTTTCATATTAATTTCCTCCACATACATTTCATTTTCAATGGCTCTAAGGCTTCTAAAGCTTGCCTGTTATTCTTGGTATATACTTTAAGCTCTTTTTTCTTTGGTTTAGATCTCTGGTATTTGCAACTCTTCACAAGTTAATGTCATCTATGGATTTCATTAATTTTATTTTTCTGCCCTTTTTATAATTATAAAAACTAACATAAGTATCTTATAAGATGAGATTAAACACAAGAAACATTCTTGTAGCAGCCTGTACACTGCTACTATATAATTTAGTGATTCATACTTCTTCCAGATTTCAATGTATATTGCATGTCCATACACAAACCAATTGCTTCTTGTTTATGTCTCTAGATCATTAAGGGCTTTCATCAGTACTCACTTTGTTAATTGGGTTGGGGGGAGAGGGGGACTAATTCCTTTACACAGTTGAATTGCACTGGTAGTCTCTCTTTCTGGCATCACAAAGAGGAGACACTGCCATCTAAACAGTGCTGCTGCACCTCAAACACCACTCTGAGGCCACTCAGAGTCCCATGGAGAGATCAGGGCTTGAGAGGACGACAGGACAACACTAATACAGAGGTATAGTTTCTGGACCTGCACTACACAAACGCTTTAAACAAACATATTTGTATGGGAGAGTATGCTGCAACCTACTGTATGTACAAGCTGTCCTGGTGCAGATCTTTGCTATTCTGCTTAATTCACTGTAACTATTAACATTCAGAGCTAGTTGCAAGATAAAGACCATAGTCAGGTTGTCTGCAGATATAAGACAGCAGAAAGATCAGCCACAGAGAAATGCAAGCATTGGAAGCCTGTTGGGGAAATTACGGCATCAATCCTGCAAACATCCACACCTGTGACATACAAAAAAGGAGGGACACACAAAGCAGGAAAAGTTCCATTGTATCTAAAAGCTGAGTTTGTTAGGCATTTGGAGCATCTCTACCTGATGAAATTTCCTCTCCAAGGAGCAAATGAGTTTCCAATCCAATTTTTTCAGAAGCAGGGACTAAAGAGCACTCTTAGAACCTACTTTCCCTGTCTTTTTAGCCAGGTGAAGATGACCCAAAAGTTTGTGGCTACAAACATCTGACAAAATATAAGCACACAAGGAAGTTTTCAGCTCTTGAACATCGGATGTTGCACTAGCAGCAATTCTCTGTCTCCTCCAAAGATGGGAGACAACAGGCAGATACAAATAGAGGGCAGCACTGGGAAACTGTAAGCATTGATCAGCATGGTAAGTTCAGCATGACAGATGGGGGGTATAACTAACAGCCTTGCAGTAGGGAGACTGGACCTGATTCAGATGTGCAGGTGTTTATTGGGGGTTCTCGGTTCTTCCCATCCACCAGGAGCTCGCTGGGAAAAGTGAGCCGCTCTCCTTGGCAGGAGCTGGGGAACAAGGTCTCAGTTTCTAAAATAACAGTGAGGAAGAGCTGTGAAAGTGAAGTGGAGTCTTACTGCTTATTACATTCGTAGCTATTTCATACAGTCCTGGGAATACATGTACCTTAGAATTTAAAGTTTAAAATGTTAATATCAAAGATTTGCTCAATCTATGTAGTTTCTCCCTAGCTGGTGTTTATTTTATCTAGCTTGGAAAAGCAACTTTGTGTTCTCTCTGTGAGTGTATATATATGTGCGTGTGTATATGCATATATATAAAAAATGCATATGTTTATAAAATACATATCTAGTACTTCCCTTAGTTTCAGAATGTCATTCCCTGTGGCCTTACCTCTATTACACACATCATTCATTAGATTATGAAAACCATTAATGTCAGGCAGCAGAACCAAATGAATTCACTAAGGGACCACCGTTAGCATATCAAGTAGCTATTTCTCAGCTAAATATTCCTGACAGCCCTCATTACATATGATGGATGGGCTTTATAAGAGGTAGTAGTTCCAGAAGAAAATAAAATCTCAGCATTCTACCACATGTGGCCCGATAACTAGATATCATTTTTTGACTGTCTGTTTGCATTTCTTTCCTTTTTTTTCTTTCAGAATGAAAGAGTTGTAAAACTCACAAATAGATTAACTGCATAATTCAAAATTCATTAAAAATTGTGAGCCTAATTTAGGCTAGTTTCTGAATTCTGCAGGTGCTTTAGTCATGGGATATCAAACACTGTGTGTCATCATAGCTGTATTGCCAGCAGCCTGTCAAAGAGAGAGAGAGAGAACTGAAAAAGCAAGTGAGGCTGGATTTTAAAAGACCATGTATCACAGAAACTTTTTATGAGTTGAAACCCAACATTTTCTAAGGTAAGAAACCCAGTTTTAAAAGAAAAAAAAATAACCATAGCAATGTCTTCAGGAGTAGACGAATAGTTATTTCAGTGCCTTATGAAAACCAGGCAATTGCACATGGAACCACAAACAAGCACATCTAAATATCTGCTACCACTTGCAGTCTTCTGCTAGATGGGCACATCTGTGGCAACTGATAACACCCTTTTACGAGAATACAGATCTCAGCACTTCATTTTACAATGTGATGGGAAACAGTTTGGAACTTTCTGCTGTGCATTTCCCTGTAAATGTCAGTAGTGGAGCAGATATACCACCAACAGAAGATTTGGCCCTTACATGCCAAGACTGAAGCTTTTTTATTTTTAAAGTAGAATTGACATTCCTATCCTTGGACAGTTGAAAATGAGTGATGTTCAAGGGATCAAATGATCCCTTGTTCCTCAAGGGTTGGTACTGGGACTGGTGCTGTTCAACATCTTTGTCGGTGACATGGACAGTGGGATCGCGTGCACCCTCAGCAAGTTTGCCGATGATACCAAGCTGTTTGGCAAGGTAGACACACTGGAGGGGAGGGATGCCATCCAGAGGGACCTGGACAGGCTGGAGAGGTGGGACCATGCCAACCTCATGAAGTTCAACAAGGCCAAGTGCAAGGTCTTACATCTGGGTCGGGGCAATCCCAAGCACAAATACAGACTCGGCGCAGAATGGATAGAGAGAGCAGCCCTGAGGAAAAAGACCTGGGTGTGCTGATTGATGAGAAGGTCAACCTGAGCCGGCAATGTCCGATCGCAGCCCAGAAGGCCAACCATATCCTTGGCTGCATCAGAAGTGTGGCAGGTTGCAGGAGGTGATTCTGCCCCTCTACTCCACTCTTGTGAGACCCCACCTGGAGAATTGCACCTGAAGCCCCCAACATACAGACATGGACCTGTTGGAGCGTGTCCAGAGGAGGGCCACAAAGATGATCAGAGGGCTGGAGCACCTCTCCTATGAAGACAGGCTGAGACAGTTGAGGTTGTTCAGCCTGGAGAAGAGAAGGCTCGGGGGGCGGGGGGGACACGACACCTTATGGCAGCTTTCCAGCACTTAAAGGGGTCCTACAGGAAAGATGGGGAGGGACTCTTTATCAGGGAATGTAGTGACAGGACGAGGGGTGACAGTTTTAAACTGAAAGAGGGTAGATTTAGATTAGATATTAGGAAGAAATTCTTTACTGTGAGGGTGGTGAGGCACTGGAACAGGTTGCTCAGAGGAGTTGTAGATGCCCCATCCCTGGAAGTGTTCAAGGCCAGGCTGGATGGGTTACTCAAAGGAGTAATGTGGTCTAGTGGAAGGTGACAGGAGTTAGCTGGCCTTGGTTCTTATAGCAATAAGTATAAGGAAGAGCCTCTCTGCATACCATGCCTGGGCATCAGCTATAAAAGTAGGACTTATCACTCTGAGAGTGAATAGTTCCTGCACAATATGCTGTTAATTTCAGTAGTTAGAAGAGGCCTAGCTAAGAAGCAAAGTTACCAAACAAAATTGGTTCTGTTTTAACTCAAACTCAGGACATACATAAATAAACATTCTGAGTGGAGACATCTCACTCCCCAAAAAATCATTCATTGATATCGGGACTAAAAAAACATTCTGAAAAGTTGAGTTGAAATATGTTTTGCTACTCATTCATACCCTTTTGGCCAGCAACTGTCATTCAGCTTGAGGATATCTACGCAGGGACTACGCAGAATGCAAAAGGGAGTTCCCATCTCCCTAGCAGAAGACATTTACACCCGTGTATTAGAGGATATGCTACTGCGGTCTTGCGCCCTTCTGTCAATGATGGTATGACTCAAGTCCCGGGATCTTCTTGAAAATAAGAATTAGGAGGAAGGGCACAGTTTGGGGAAAAGTATGTTTTCCAGCATACTTAACCACTTTTCATTGTATATTACATTACTTTTGGAAACGCAAGAGGATACTAGATTCAAATAACTTTAAATCCTGCTGGCCCCCAGCTACGTGTGAAGAGGAAAAAAAAACACTTCTAAGACACTTCTTAACTACTGCAAGTATCTGACCAGCAGTTGGTGAAATCTGTCAGTCTGTATTTTTTTATGATACTATTGCCTGCTAGACCAGCAAATCAAATTGTAACACACTAGCCATTTCCATCTCACTCAATGCCTTCAAATATTTCCAGACTAACAACAAATTCCCAGATGTAGCCTTTGTGACATATTTTGCCAGATTATCTAAAGTTTTCTAATTAATCAATTTCTCCAGCAACCGGATTCTGATTTTTCTGAATTATAGCTTTTTAGTACTTTCATGCTTATAATAAAATAATGTGTGTTTAGTACAGTTGAGACAGAAGAAAAAGCCATGGATAGCAATGGCCTTCCATGTGACATCATGTCTTTGTGCAAACTTCCCAAAATGTCTGATTTCTCCAATTGCATTATGACATTAAAAACTTGTATTGCATTTATTGGAGAGCTTTCCTTTTTTTCCCCAGTTGGCCATCTTCTTCCATGCACATTTTTCACAAATTTCTCAGTTTATATTTGCCAGTCTGGGTCTCATTTTCTTATCCTCTGCTCCTTTTTGCAATTTCTTTTGTTGTGGGTTTTTTTTTTTCTTCCTTTTGATTACTTGTCCTGCATACTCATGAGTCAATGTCATTTACTATTCCATTCTTATGTTACATGCTCCTCCTTCCATACCATTCATGAAAATGTTAGTTAAGACGCAGCTTCTCCAAGGACACTTACTGCTCTCCTTATTGTCCTTAAATTATTATGCTTTATAAGGGTTTTTTTCTTGGTCCACACGACATTGTTCATATTTGAAACAAAGTCAATTAATGTTCCATATCTATTTTCATGGGAATCACTATCAAGTGTTTTCCTAGAATCTAAGTACATATCTCTTCTGGTTCTTCCATGTACTGATTTCAATTTTTTTTCAAAAACTGCCATATAATTTGTCTAGCATAATTTATTATCAATACTGCTAAATTTTCATGGTTGTGTTACCCTCTAAATCTGAAGTGATTTGATTTAAATGAGGCAGAGGACTCCTTTGCAAACCAAATTATAAAACAGCAGGGTATTAATTTTATTATTATTCAGAAACGAGTGTTATTGCAGATTCAGAAAATAGACTGGACACCTACTGCACAATGATCACCAATGCCACATGCTGATGTGGCAGGAGGATGTATTCAGTCAGTTTCTTTTCACAGATTTAACTGCCACCTCGTACTTGTTAACTTGTTTCAGCTATTGTTTTTTTCACTGTTATTTAGAGGAAGAGTCTCACCAGTAACAGAAAGAGGTTCATTAGAAAAACTCATGTAAAACCAGAGTGAGATACAGGGAAGCCATTCTTTAGAAACTTGCTGAAATCATTGGAATAACATTGTTTAACTCCCAAAATTTTTTTTCCTTACAGTATAATTCTGTAGCATTTATATGCACAACACTTCTGGGGTACCTCCAACCAGTGCAGGAAAGAGCCCAGATTTTTCAAATGGCTTGTTGTTCTAAGTACTACTTTCTTTTTTTTTTTTTTGGTGCTCAAACTCAGTGAAGTGTGTTTTTTTTCTTAATGTGTGATTCTTCAGAAATGCAGAGTGCTTATCCTTTGAAAATAAGTGCTCTAAAGCAAATTAAATTTGCCACCCAAAATTTAAAGGCCCCAAAAATAAATGCTTACCTTTGAAAACCCTCTCTGATAAAATTATAAGCAGTTATAAAACTACAGAAAAACAGTTAGCTAGAAATAGCATTTTCAACACTGTAGCTCAAGATTCCTGGCCAAGATGTGTATTGAGATGTCTTAGATTTTAATGGAGTTGTAATGAAATATAACAACAGCAATACTTACTGCCTATGAAAGCACTAAAATGTTTACAATTACCTTTCCCAAACAATTAACTACAAGATAATATTAATACAATAGTGATATTTAATACACAAAAAGATTGTAAGGGCATATTTGCAAGAAATACTCTGAATATTTTTCTTCAGACTGCCTCAGATTTATTCTAGTATCAACAGTTACATTGAAATGAAAATTTATAATTTGTGATAGAAGTTCAGTGCAGGAAAATCAAGTCTGCCACATGTTGCTTCTGAAATATTAGTTTAAATACTCAGTTCTTATCAACTAGTATGAACAATAAATCACAGAACACTTCACAGATGATGTAAAATGTCTAATAAGAGTAAATATATCAATGGTTTAACCTTCATAATTACCTGTGTGTTCTCATATATTAATTCTCATAATTCCCACTACCTGGATAATTGTTTAAACAGAAGCTTATATACAAAGTGTTGATATATCTTGAGAATTTAGAGAAGAGAAGTCATTCAGTAGGGCTAAAATCTTAGTCTTCCCTAGCTAGATATCACTTCAGAAGCCTTTCAACTGAACTGTAGGAGTCAATACGTCTGGGGAAGAAGAAGGTATGCTTAAGACACGCCAAAACAGCCATATGGCTAGTTCTGCCACTAAGATGATTTTCATGTGCTCTTCTTCATGATATTTCATTTCTTTTTCATTTCATTTCTCTATCTGCAAAAGAGGGACACTAATACTGGCCTCTTGTAAAATGCCTTGAGGATTATGTACAAGAAAGATAATAAAGTCTAGCTATTAGTTATCATGGCCCATTCTTACATCACATATAAGTCAACTCCAGAAATAGTTATAGATTAGTATCCAGCATTAGATAGATCCACCTTTTAAAGTCTTGAATATCAGAAGATGTAGCAGTTGTTCTGTATTATTAGAAAAAGAAGATGAACAGGTAGACCAGAAACTAAATCGCGCTTGTTTATTCTTCTTGTAAGAAGTTTCTATGCATCTTTCCACAAGGACTGATTGATGCTTCAGCCATTTCCATCCTTCTGGATCTCAGCTTTGACAAATGCCATTCACTCTGTATCTTCATTCACAAGAATATTAGAAAATATTTAGACATATTGAATATACAGACATTCCAGCAACACATCCCCAGATGATAGACAGAGATATGTACAATGCTACTGAGTTAGACTTGAGAGTATACAATGCTTTACGGAATATTTTCAGTATGGGTTACAAATATTTTCACGTTGCCATCTGTTGTTTCAAAATTAATACATTCAGAAGAAACATTAACTGGAGGTCCTAGATTCTATAGGGTGTAAGGCAGCAAGCAGCATACTTTACTTCCATTGCCATCTTGGACTGTTTGCTTTCCCCAACCAGCCTCCACGCACATCAGTAATCTATATGAATACGAAGATGCAGTCTCAGTGCTGATGGTCCCTTTTACCTTTCAGGAGGTTTTTCAAGACAGGCTGTAATCAGGGGCAGTGCTTTGCAGACACTCCCTGGAGCCCCACAAGTGGGATGTGCAGATAAGCAGCAGCCACCTTATGAATGTTTGATGGCAGTGTTGCCAGTGGTATTTACATTATTTTTACACAGATTTACACCTGCATAGTGAATAAAAACAAGAACTGTTCAGACATAAGTGGCATATTTACACATTAAAACAGCGGGAGCCTGTAACAGATGAGCATACTGCTTTCATGCCAGCCCTGCTCATTGTGATGCTTGCTGAGAAGATCTTCAAGGCATGCCGTTGCCACTTCTCTCTGATTTCGACCATCTACAGTCACTTAATCCCACCTGAATCCTTTCCCTCTTGTAGGATCAACTACTTTGTGTTCTCAGAGACATGCAGTCACAGGAGATATGAGATCAACAGACCAATTCCAATTAAAGCTTCATTTTCACAATGTGTGGTGCAGAAAAGGTAAAAGAAGCAGATATAAAATAACTTACTCCTCTCTTCATATGCATTTGGGAAATCATGCAATGCAGGTCCAGAACAGGCAGTTTTCTTCTAACATGGTATAAGGCATTGGCTGGATAAGAGTTGTTCCAACCGTATTCATTCCAGTGTCTCTTTTACAGGTGAGAGTGTACATGGTAACATCAGGCTCTGATATCTTGACATAGTATTTATTTTGTGGGAGGATATGTCAAAATAGAAGGTCTAAGTCTCCACTGTCAAATTTCCGCTGTTGAGAAAATGGCTAACAACTTTACATACAACATTTCTCTGTTGGTTTCTCTCTCAAGTTTATTAGAGCAGACGTGTATTAGAGCCTTCAGAAGCACTAGTTTTTGGGAGATTCATATTTCTTTGTGAAGCTCTTCACACTGGCAGTTAGTCAGGAGGGACAGGGAAGAGCAACATAAGGGTACTTTTTGTGGAATAAGACACAGAACTATAAAGAGAAATAAAGAAAAGGAGGTAGAGACAAATGTGACAGCAGGAATGAGGGAATGAGGAAAGATGTGGAAAACCAAGAAAGACAATAACAACTCGTGGTAGGGATTCATAAAGAAAAATGGAAAACTTAAATAAAGGAGAGGAATGTAGAGAAAAATACTATAAACCACAGGGCGTGGGGGGACACAGGGAGAAAAGAAAGGAAAAACAGGAAAAGAATAAGTTTACGAGAAGGGATATGTAAAATAGAAATAAAAGTTTCTTTGCATCAGGCGTCTGTAGATTAGGAAAAGGAAGAAGAAACTAAGAAAGCAAGGGTATGCAGACTAAATGAGCGCTCTCGGAAGCAGGGATACAATGGCTGCCTTTAGCAAATACACGGCACTCCAATCCTAAGCAGATACTACCAAGAGCCTTAAGACTTGCCTGAAATAAAGCTTAAGGCCAGATGATGTAGAGAAAAACTCATGCAGGCATCATTAATGTTTGATCTTCCTTTGACTGCAAATGACGGTAACGCATGAAGATATGACCTTCCCCACAGCACCTGACACTGCAGTCATAGAAATCTGGCAGCACTACCTCACCAATATAACATTGAGGTGACTTAGTTCTTTCTTTTCCAGTGATTTTTAGGCTATTATTCTTCTATTTATAAACCTTTCATTTGCTGATTACCATAAATCATAGAATCATAGAATTGTCTATGTTGGAAGCGACCCTTGGGATCATCGAGTCCAACCATCTACCCTACTCTACAAAGTTCTCCCCTACACCATAACCCCCAACACCACATCTAAACAGCTCTTAAAGACATCCAGGGATGGTGACTCAACCACCTCCCTGGGCAGCCTATTCCAATGCCTGACCACTCTTTCTGTGAAAAATTCTTTCCTAATGTTCAGTCTAAATCTACCCTGTTGGAGCTTAAAGCCTTTCCCTCTTGTTCTGTCATTAATTACCTGTGAGAAGAGACCAGCACCAACTTCTCTATAGTATCCTTTCAAATAGTTTTAGAGAGTGATGAGGTCTCCCCTCAGCCTCCTCTTCCTCAAACTAAACAGTCCCAGCTCCTTCAACCGCTCTTCATATGATTTGTTTACTAGGCCCTTCACCAGCTTCGTTGCCCTCCTCTGCACTCGCTCCAGCACCTCGATATCTCTCTTGTATTGACGTGCCCAAATCTGCACACAATACTCGAGGTGTGGCCTCACCAGTGCTGAGTACAGGGGCACAATCACCTCCTTACTTCTGCTGGCCATGCTATTTCTAATACAAGCCAGGATGCCGTTGGCTTTCTTGGCCACCTGGGCACACTGCCGGCTCATATTCAGCCGCTTGTCAATTAGAACCCCCAGGTCTCTTTCTGCCAGGCAGTTTTCCAACCACACTTCCCCAAGCCTGTAGTGCTGCATGGGGTTATTGTGGCCCAAGTGCAGGACCTGGCACTTGCCCTTGTTGAAACTCATACCATTGATGTTGGCCCAATGATCCAATCTATCTAAGTCTCTCTGTAGAGCTTCCCTATCCTCCTGGGAATCAACATTCCTGCTTAACTTGGTGTTATCTGCAAATTTGCTGATGATACACCCTATGTCCTTATCGAGATCATCAATAAAGACGTTAAACAGAAATGGTCCTAACACTGAGCCCTGAGGCACACCACTTGTGACCGTCCACCAGCTGGATTTAAATCCATTGAGCACCACTCTTTGGGACCTTCCAGTCAGCCAGTGCTTGATCCAGCGGATCGTATGCTCATCCAGGCTGTGTGAAGCCAGTTTTTCCACGAGAATTTTATGGGGGACAGTATCGAATGCTTTTCAAAAGTCCAGGTATACAAATTTCCCATAGCACCTTCCATAATAACCCAACATAAACAGAAGTACCAGGATGTGAATATTAGGGAAGAGAAACAGAACTGGAATCATATAAAATAATCGTACCCTCCTCGTTACACAGAGCAAAAAGCAAAATTAATCTGTTGTTGTGTGCATCTGTAAACTTTGATAATATGGTCACAAAAAACACTTTTACATAAGTTTACCTCTTAATTGATTAAGTAATAGAGAAACACCAAAATGCATAGGGAAAGCGTGCTTAAAACGGACAAAAGCCAAAGCTAACAGTTTTTAAAACAGCAGTTTTAAAACAGTACCAAAATATTCTAATTCTCTGTGATGTCTCAGATAGGTAGAGAGATTTTTTTCCACTAAATATATTAGATCTTTTCCAGTTCTTCCTTTCTTTCTTGTCTCCTCTCCCAAATGGGAGTGGAGAGATATGGAAACTGAGCAGAAAAAGAATAACTGGTTTTATGAAGAGATGTGCTCTTATCAGAGCTGAAATAAAGAAATTGACTCCCATTTTCATCCTAAAAAGAAGCAGTAAGTAGAAGCACACATTTCTCATGAGACTCCCAACTGAAGTTTGGAGAAAGCATTCAACTAACTATATCATAACACTGAGAACGACTGAACTTAATTATCTGGAAAGTTTGGGGTTTTTTTCCCTCTTTAGTCCTCCCTTCCTACTAACCATGAATCTACTATTATCATGATTTGCACATAAATCTGAAGATGAGTTAAAAAGCATGGCATGATTCCCAACCATAACCATCTCAACAAAATACATTTTTCAGACTTAGGATTCTGCCTGGGAAAGAAATGGGTATCTATCAATGGCTGTGAATTTGAGCAAGAGTAACTGACTATAGCAGCAGGTGCACATAAATATCTTGTGGATCACAATGATGAGTTTCTCCATGTTTATAGATTTCCAATACATTAAAAATATTTGCTTCCCTATATGTCCAAGTAAAGGCTGCTCACTACTTGCCTTTGCAAGAAAGGGCTCAAATGAAAAAAAAAACATGACTACTACTAATTCAGAAATACTGGACAAGATAATGGGCCTCCTTTTTTCCAAGTAATATTTCCATGCAAGGATGTATGTTGGCACAGTTTGCCCTTTGCAAGTGCTATATTTTTCCCTACATATAATTATCCTCTTATATACCCACTTCAGTAGGTTATGGCAAGCATAAAGCCTGCATGTTTGCATGAGACGCCATACTCCCACTGCTCTGAAGCTACAACATACAAGGTCACTTTTAAAATCTTGTGAGCTCCTTAAAATCAACTTATATCTATTTCTTTCTTTGTGCATAATATGCACAAAGGATGCCTTATACGACAAAGAGAATATCCAAGTTTTTCTTATGCTACCAGCCAAAGGCACATGAAATCCAAGCATAAGTTCAAATGAGAAATCAAATGCTGGTTTTGTAGTCCAGGGTAGTTATAATTTGGATAGATTGGCAAGAAATCTTGTCCTTCCTCCCTCTGTAAAAGAGTTCAACCACAAATGAGCTATCTACAAGTCAGAAAGGTCAAATTTGATGTCCTCTCCAGTGAAAATAGATTACTCTAAATTGCCTTTTGCTTGTAAAAGATATAAAATATATTAAAAAATACAAAATTATAAAATTTCTGCGATGGTTGTACGAGAGGTAAACGTGCTATCTATATTGTCTCAGTGTAACTTTTCCATCATTCAGAATAAAGAGAACGAAAATAAACTGCAGTTTGTTTTCCTTAATATTTCATGACTGCTGTCATGGTTTTCCTTTTAAAATGTAGTTGTTACTAAAGTCATGCTCCATTCAATTACACATCCTAGCTCTCTTGGAAGCATGAGATACTTCCTAGTTCTACAGAATGGGAGAGCCAAACTGAGCTCCTTTCTTTGCAGTATCCAGAGTGTATTTTCTAGCATCTAAAATTAGAAGCAGTATCTAAAACACCACAATGTATCTACTTAAACAACTGAATGAATGTGAAATTCCTTATAAAAATCCTAGGTCCAAAAGTTCAGCCTAAATCAACTCATTTGTTTTATTTTGCTTTGGCCCTCAGAAGAACTGGGGAGCAAATAATACACCTCAATCTATCAATTTTTATGAAATGTTGTGCCAGAGGAAATCTTTTGAAAGCATGTTTGCTGCATGAGGATGTAGTAGACACCATAAAGGTGCTTACCACAAGAGGACTGTGCATATGAATCTTTAATTCCTCCCTCAGTGGCTGGATTTTCTGTGGAGGAGATTCAGAGAAATTCCCCAAACTAATTAAGCAGACATCCAGCATTATTAAGATTTGTCCTGTGAGGCACAGAAAAGAACAGCCCGATATTAGCACTGCACAGCAACTGGGAAACAGAACAGCACTGCTTCAAACCCATCTCTGCTCAGTGGTGTCTGAAAAGCATTTGCAATTGACTGCTAACAGTGACTCACATTAAATGGGATGGTTGGCCGCATTTTAAAGAATTAGTCATATAAGATTTCTGGAGGGGTATGGTTTTCACAGTGTGCTGGAGTATATTCTGTCAAATTTGAGTCTGGTCCATATTACAAAACCACTTTCATAAATGAGCAAACTAGTACCCATGCTGATAGCCTTAGGAAGAGCAAAGGACTGAAAAATCTGAGGTGGAATTGTCTTATGGGGATTCCTATAGGTCATGATAGAAGTGGCAGGGGAAAGTTTGCTTTTTTTCCTCCTAAGCCATTCACATGCAAGTATATTAATTAATTCTCCACAGCCAATGCATTTTATTTAATGAAGAAGTTATGTGGGAAAAAGAAAAAAATGGCTGGAAACAGAGAACAGAATTAAGACTTTTTTCTCTGACTGTGGAGGTCAAAGGACAAAGTTTACCTACACAGAGCTCACAAAAAACCAAGAGTGTGAAAAATGGCAAGGGAAAAGGATTGTGTGGTGGAAGGGGACAGTAGCATTCATTGCTGGTTTAGGGTCCGGTTTCAATTTGTGTAAAACTCCCTTTAATAAGTTTGCCTTATTAAGATGATCCAGTAAAAGTCCAAAATGTTAACCTAATGGAAATAATTTGATTACATTTTGTCAGATTTTCCCATTAACAATATTGACTTTTAGTGGCTCTCTTCATTAGACATTAATGGGAACATAAAACAAATTAGTAACAGACTCACCAGTTTAAGCTTGGAAGGCTTATGAACCTGACAGCTAAGAGTAAAAGCAGTTCCCAGAGGTACCTTCTCAGGTTCTGTTGGGAAAACACACTTCATGACATCACTGGAGAGGAATTTTTAGGAAATGATCTCATGGGTTGCATTCCCATGTTCATATTTCTGACTTGACTATTCAAATGCCTCTCTTTTTAGTGCTGGGTTAGCTGCTGCAGATATCAACTTGTGACATAAGCCCATCCTATGTGCTTTTTAAATTTAAGTTTGGGAAAGCTGAAAATCTCAACTGGTTTGTTAACTGTTCCCTGTCAGCATCAGGGACTTTTACCATTGCTGCAGAAGGCATTCTGCTTTCCCTCAGCAGTATTGCCAGTGGTGTAGAACTTCCCTTGGAAAAATTCTTGAAAGTTCATAAAACAATGTGAGAGCTGTTATAGATAAAGAGCAGCAACCCATCTGCTCAGCTTTCTAGTTGGTCTCTTTCTTGTTGTCCACATCCTGCCCAAAGCAGTATTGAAAATATATGAAATTTTGCTGCTGTTGCTGCAGCTGCAGTTTCTTCTAAGAGAATCTTGTCTTCAGCACCTGATCAACAAATCCAGTTTAGCAATGTCTATTAAGAAACAGTTTCAGCACCTCTAGATAGGCACAAGCTACATAAACCCCACAGATTTTAGGACATAGTCATGGCACTGTAATATTTCTTTCACCAACTGAATAACATGTTGAGTGATTTTTCTTTTAATATTAGCATATATGTATTTGAAGTTCACCTATGCATGTGCATAAATCTGAAGCAGTGGGCTGTTATATCTTACCTTAATGTGTAAACAGGGCCTAACAGATTTCACTGTAATTACTGATGTTCTTTAAGTCAAGAAGAGCCTAAAGAACTGTATCTGAACATGGCCTGCAGGACTTCTGGTAGGGGTCTCACAGTCTAATCTTTTTGGATACAACTATTCCCAAATGCATTCATAATTACCTTTTTCCATACACTTTCTGTCAAATCTCACTTTTCGAGTTATGAGAATTAGGTACTCCTTACTACAAAGTCTAATTATTTTGGGTTATATTGTGAAGTTGTCCAGAATGTTCTGTCTTTGAGCTTGATCGAGTCATTTTTCATTCTTTTTATCAACTCACTTCAACAAGTTTTTGCGTTTGGCATCATAAGGCATTTCCTATAGCTTTCAGGACCATTTTTGTCATTCTTTTTTGCTCCTTCTCCATTTTTTTTAAGAATTTATAAGAGTCTGGAGTCTTGATCACAACAGAGTATTCCAGGGTCTGAGTCACCAATGCCATGTGAAACCAATCTTTTCCAAATTTTCCAAAATGTTTTGCTTTCTTTTCCATACTGCTAAATCAGATTGTCACTCAGAGGAACATGCTACATTCTTCTGTAGACCAAGATGATTCCCTCCTGACTACTACTTTTTGATATATGGATAATCAGACGTGTCTATTCCTATGAATAACCAGTCTGATAGGTTTTCAAAATGAAAGGAGAAAATCCTGTTCCTTATTTTGTGTTCCTGGAGTTGGAGTGGCTTACCACGAAAGGAAGACATTTAACTGATGGGGATATTTCTAGAATTATTTTTTATAAAAAAAATCACAAGGAAAGGAGAGGGAAAGACATAGTGACCATCCATGACCTTATTGGGTCTTAGTTGCTCCAGAAAAACAAGACACATTGGACTGATTTTTTCTACCTCCCAATTTGTTAAATATTTGCTCTTGAGTAGATTTTCCACAGCTGTCTCTTTGCACTTGATCTTCTTGCTTGATATCGGCCCATCAAACGCAGTCCCAGCACACACACTGCTCAGCTGCTGTATGTGCCCTTCAGTCTTCTTTAATTGAAGCACAGTTTGCACTCTTTACAGGGATTCCACAAGGACAAAATTTGTGCAGGCAAAATGCCAGAGCAATCTTCACTGGAAAGCCAGATGTTTCGTTTCATCGGTTGGCTGGCTGGCAAGGTTTTACCAAGGGAGAAAAGGAGAGATCTGTGCCTTTTTCTTAAATCAGACCCAGAGTTAATTCACTGCTAAGTTAGCAACCTCAGATTTTGAAGTGAATTGTTTTTTCACCATTCATTTGGAATGAATTTGAAAGCAAAACAAGCAAAGCCGATCAAAATAATTGTAACGCTGGGTAAAAAGAAAAAATTCCAGTGAGGCTTTGAACACCTTATAAATTTCTTCTCAGCTAAGACACTCTTAAAAGACACATATAGCAAAATGCTGTCATCTGAATAATAATAAAAAAAAAGTATGACAGTTGTGCTTGTTAATTACGTTTGTTTTTCTTATGACTAATTTATTAAGGACAATTGAGAAAGCTAAAGCATTTGAACTGATTTTCCATTTGTTTGGCTATTAAAGTTCCTCTGTGAAATGTATGTTTATTTAAAGTATCTCCAGCTACCCATTTACAATGCATTTGTTAAATTAGTTAAGAGACTTTAATTGGGCATTAGGGATTTGTTGTGCTATTCCCAAATCCGTTTACTAAAAATACATGAGAACAGTGAGCAATTTATTTATAACCTTGTTATATTAGGCCATTACCAACATCAGAGTTTTTTCTTAACATGTTTTTAATTTGCATTGACAAAATTCAAGCCATATTTTCTTTTTTTTATATTTTTAATAGAGCAGCCTGCAAACTGTTTCTAGTTAAATACAGTACAACCACCTGTTATATTTGGAACAGTGTTAATAGAAGCAGATTCCAGAAAAAAAACCAACAATATTGAATCAGCAATAGAGAAGACTGTCTTTTTCTCTTTTGTATACCATTAAGATCATTTGAGCAGTTAACTATATTTGAGATTATAAATGCGCTGTACTACATTGGCATTATCATCAAATATTCACTTACTTATTCTGATCAGTTCCTAGGCATTTCATACCAAGTAAAACACAGCACACCAATAAAACTCCCATTACAATGCTTTGTTTAGTGACTGGGCTATTCTCACCATCATACTGAGCCATTCTGCCAGACCTTGACATCCCAGTATCAGACCTGTATGTATGAACCATGAGATAAGGAAAAGGAGGGGGTTTTAGAACCTTTAGCTTAAAAAAGGCTACTTTCACCCCAAAAAATGGAAAAATGGGAAGAAAAAACAGTATTTCCACATCTTGGCTAGAGTTCTAAACATCAGGGTTTCTCCATAATACAGAAGCCTAGATCTGTTTTGTATGCCTCAGGTGTTAGAAAAACAGGGATTATTTACACAGTGGGTTTTTTTAAAAATTTCCAGATTGTTTTTTTATTTACAGTACTCTCCCTATCAAAGTTCAGTATGTTGTCTACAATGTATTCTGAAAAGAAATAGAAACTTGGTCTTGCGTTTTCATGCAAAAGATGAAGAAAAAAATATCTATGGATCTTTATGTTTTCTCTTAAATAACTTAGCTGCCCAAAAGGCAGCAATGTATGGTGGAGGCTATAGACTTGGCTTAAGCAGAGGTAACCTGGGAATTCTGTCTGAGCTAAAAGCCTCAGACCTGGGAGAACAGACGATGGTGAGTTTCCAGAATTTCAGTCCCCCATCTTGGGCTCCCTACTTGGCCACTACATGTTTCCAGATGATTTTTTTTTTTACTCCCCTCCTTTCATTAAAGAATCATAACAATCAAACTACCTTCACAGAAAAAAGAAAGACATTTTAATGTTTGGGGGTTTTTTAACCAAAGACCATTCTATCTGGTGAACCCCTAAATGAGTAAACCATGTACCACACATTTAACTAGAGAAAAGTTCATAGATTAAGCCCTTCCTTTTTTGAAGTCAGTGCGGGATTTGAAACCCATTCCTACTGAAGTGAATGTCACATATAATGGTGCTGAATATGCTGGATTTTAAATATGCTATCTCCTAAATAGTCAATAAAAGGAATAATCTTCATGTCCCTGTAAAACTTTAGCAATAAAATAAGCAAGAATTTTGACCAATTTGCGTACATTACTAGGGGAAATTCTTCCACTTAAACATCAATTTTAAGTTCAAAGCAGAGACTCTAAGAAAAAGGAACCAGATTCAAAGTTTTAGCCCTTCATTAGCCTATTCATTGCCAGGGTCAAAAGATATCAATGGGGATTCAAATGCCCCTCTGAGATGAGGATGTCTGCACTCCTCTTCAGACAGGGCATTCATGTCCAAGGTCAAGTTATTTCTAAACTAAAGTTTTGCTGTTAGAACAACATCATACAGGCAGATCTCTTTGCTCACCCAGAGCCTAGGGAAAGTCATTGGACCGCTACGCCAAGGAAAGTGGTTCATTCCCAGGAAACTGCATGTAATTAAATGTTTCAACTTTCCAGAACTAATTTTTTCTGTCTTGTTAAATCCAGTTGCTTTAACATAATTTTCACTCCTGCTGACACTGATCCCTTGTGATGTGATGAGTGAGTAAGTTAACAGCTGTAAATGTTAACAAGTAATTTATTTAAGCTGTTATAGAAGTCAGACTGCTTTCATGGTAGGAGAAATCAACACCATACACTCTATGCCAAATATTTTTACTGAACATAATGTTGTATGAAGCTTGAGTTGTTTTCCATAGCCCAAAGAACAGCATTCTGTTATTATCCAAAAAAAATTGCTGTCATTTTTCAAAAGACTGCATAACCCTGGTACATGAGGAGACTCCTGAACTTGTACAAATTAGCATAAATGCATCCATTTCAATGGAGCTATTCCAATTTATACTGGTTGAAGTCCTGACCAAATATGTATTGTTTAGCAAGAAATAAAACACCAAGAAACACAAAATACTTCTGTGGGGGATATAAAAGAGGGAGATCACAATCATACCTAGACACTCTCCTGTCATCCTACAAAATGCATGTAAGATAATGTTTTTTCCACTTTTCCTGCAAATTATCTAATCAATCTCTAATGAAAGAGCTATCCTCGCTTGTCTGTCAAATGTTGTAGCTTTCCCCTTACTCTGAGAGCCTACAATTAATGACAGTTTGCAAGTAGTCCCAAGCACTTCTTGAAGGACCACAAATTCTTTCTGCTTAATTAGGACCTGGTCTGATTTTCAAAATCTGTTCAAAAGTTAAGGTTAAAACCTTTATTTTTTAAGACTGTTCCAAGCACATGGAAATAAAAGTTTTAAAATCTTGATGAGTCCTTTTGGGGTTTATGACTGCAATCAAAAGCTTGGAAAGAACAAGAGGTAATAAACTGATAGTACTGTACATCCTGGCATAAGCAGCAGAGGAGAGTATTTGCTTGATTTTGCAGGAAGCTTACAGCTAAATCTTATGTTCAAGAAGTAGAAATAACAATTAATACACTTATATGATTGTTCTTAAGAGATCGTAGATATTAAAAAATGTATAAGTGCAGTGGGAAAATGTGGAGACAGTTTTAATTAATGAAAATGTTGCTTCAATCACAGAGTTGATTTTTATGTTGTTTACGTACATGTTATTCCACATAGCTTAAAGCAAATGTAGTTTTAAATCCTAGGCAAGATAAACACTGGCAAGAAATTTTGAAAAAAAAAAAAAAAAAAGTAAAAATGACAAACATGTCACACAACAGGAAACATCAAGAGCAGCCTTCTTGGTGAACGGAGAGTTTAGCAGCTAGCAACTAATATTCTCACAATACCATCTTGACAAATTTAGCACTCCAAATCCTGAGAGCCCAGATTTATACCCATCTGGCAATACTGAGAGACAAACTCTCATGTATCAGATGTGCTGCAGAGCTAACATTCCCACGCAGAGAGCAACAGTCATCCTGTTTTGATCTCAAACTATCTCCAAACATCACGTATTTACTGATTTTGTTGTCCTGAACATTGTACTATGTCACAACAGGGGAGACAGATCCAGCCATTTGGAGCTGCTGAAGAGCACTCATAAAAAACCCACAGGCAATCTAGGGGAAAAATTTCATGCCAATAGTATAGGAAGATGCCTGCAAAGGACATGAAAACGTGTTTGCTTTTGTGAGACAATGAACAGAACCACATATTTACAGTAGAGAGCAAGCAGACTTGACAGAAACCTGTAGGCTAGCTGACACTGAAGATCATGGAATGAATCTAGGGTTACATTTGAGTTCCAGTGAGTTTCTTGCAAAATAAAGATATTTTCAGTGATGGAGGAAAATGTCTCTTTTATAATGTAATCAGTGTTGATATTTGTCATACTAAATGCAATAGCAGAACATCAAAAAATAGATGGGACCTGATCTGCTTGTTTTCTTCCTGTAGTAGGAGAGCAGGACAGCAGAACAGCAATCCTTGGAGCAGGTGACTTCTCCCTGACTGAAACTGACCTTAGCAAAAGTTCATAGTGCACCAGAATACCCACACTTACTTATCCATGAAATGGGAATAATGCCTTCCACATAGATTTTGAGGTTTATTGATTATATCCCTGACTAGTCAGTGTCTTTTTTTCACACCTGCAAAATGTCTAAAATGAATGGTCTATTTTCATGTAAGAATTACTCCTTAGAGCTTTCTCATTTTGTTCACAGTGGAACTGTGCCATTTAAGACCTATTTTTATCATAACAAGAAAGCCCTGTAGTGAAAAGTAATGTATCATTTGCCATGGAATTAATTTCTTCTGACTGAAAATGCTGCTTTTTCACATGTAATTAGAAATCGGGCTCACCTTAGGCTTCTAGGAAGTTTTCCTGACAAGGAAACGGAACTACTGTCATGTTTTGGACCAGACTGGCCAATGAAAACGAATGACAGATACTCTTCCCCACCTGTCTCTCCCCCAACTCATCCACCAGACTGCACAGAGCCACAAGGAACAGTTTAATGAAGTCAGGTTACCTTCTGCAAAAGTTGGTCTTGACTTTTCACCCTGTAATGGCAGGGATGAGGACAGAAATCAAACCCAGAAAAAAAGATGGCAGAAAAAAGATTGAGGGACGCAGAAATTATACAAGAGAGGTACTACTGTACAGATGTCAGTCTTAACAAGTGTGCTCTATGCATTATCAAGGAAAGAAGAGAAGAACAGAACAGTCAAAAATTGTTATCCAGAGAGAGTAAGAAAAAAACTTGAAACTTCTAGGGGAATATAAAGGAAGTTATGGTTGTTTATTTCATCATTGTAATGACGAAATAATGAGGACAGCTCAATTGGGTTGCAAATGAAGTCCAGGTTTCCCAGTGCTGCAGACACATTAATAACAATAAAAATAGTAATAATAATAACAACAACAACAGCAAGAATGCTATAGTCTGAATGTTGATTTCTGACAACTTTCAAAATATAAATTGTATTATTTTCAGGGGTATCCTTTTCCAATATTCAATAGCATCCTGGAATAGGCCTTGTATAATGTTGATGTACTATAAAGTGGAAATGTTTATACATTCATGCAACTTTTAATATACACATACACCTACATTTAGAGGAGTAGTTCCCTCATGCATAAGAATCTGAACTTAAATACCTTAATCCATATTTAGATAAGCATATGAGTAGCTAGATTTTCAAAGGAACTCAGAGCATAGGCTCCTTCTTATTTCAGCATTAATTAATTAGCAATAACATATTTAAGTTTCTTGCTTTACATACAGACCTCATTCATTATCATCCCCCCCAAACATAAGAATATAAACCACAATATATATGCATGTACATCTCTCTCTCTCTGTCTCTCTCTCTCTCTCTCTCTCCATACACACACACTTTCAAATAACAAGGTCTAATCAGCCCTTTGAGGTATACAAATGATTAAAAATATAGAACATCAAATTCCCATCTTAACGACACTTCTGAAGGGAACAGCAGGAACAAGAAAATAAAACTAGACCAAATACTCAGCCTAACAACTCCCCAGTGAGGTATGGCAGTCTAGGAAAGTATAATAATGAGATCAAATACAAATTGCAATATGAAAAGTGAAAATTCAATATGCAAGTATGAATAATACAAAATTACATTAGTAAAGTGACATCTTCTATTAGTAGAATTTCCTACAGTATATGAAACCACCTACTTTATGCAACATACCCATGCTCTTTTACATTTTCCAAATTTAACTATACTAAAATACATCTTACGGTAAAGTAGCTGTTTTCATGTGAACCAGAATACTTTAGAGCTAGTAATAAGCTGTATTAGCAGAATGTCTAACCTCCAACTTCATTCCTTTTCTTGAGACTAGACTGCACACTGTGGCTACACAGACACTCTCCACACAGAGCTCCAGTGGGGCCCAGACCTCCCTTAAGCAGCTCTGCCTTTGAGTAGCACCAGTACCAGGGAGAAGTAGCACAAGGAACCTCTTAGGGCTAGACCATCATCTTATTGAAGCTGACACCAACTTTTTAATGGGAAATGAAACATGCACAGGTGATACACACACACTGGGACACAGGAAAGCCATGTGTGGCCTCCTTGTATATGGTAGCTGTTTAGGTAAAACAAAAGATGTTCAGATCTACCTCCAGCCTGGCTATGGATAGCAGGGTGCTCACCAGGAGCAAAATTTTATATGATGCATATTCTTAAAGAGCCTCCACCATACAGTTCTTAGACCAAATGTATAGAGAAAATGTAACTTTTGCTCTGTGAGGAAGGATAACACCACTAGATGTTTAGACCAAGGAACACAAACTTTCTCACTCATTTGCACGCTACTAAAGGGGCCATAAATAACCCCAGCAATAACAGCCTATTTCCTAACATATCCTACATTTTTGTCTCTTTCTTTGCCTCTAAAGAACCATAGTAGAATCAGCTACATAAATATACCCATGGAAGAAAAAGCCTTCACATAAGTAAGGTTGCACAAAGTTCATCCTCATTGTACACAGAATTACCCCTTGCAAAAAGAGTGTTGTTCTTTTATTTGATATGCAGTCCTCCAAAGTCCTCCCGCACCATGTTGAAAAAACAATAATTCCATTTTCTTCAGATACATCAGGAAGTAAAACTACACATGTAGCATTATTTTTTGCTTCCAAGATGAAGGCCAAAGAATGTTGCAATAGCATACCTTAAATCAGCAACGACACTAGACAGGACGGGTTGTCCCTGGCCTTTATGGATGCCAGGGAGGTCAAGCCTCCCCCTGCTTCTGTGTAGAGATGTTCCACACAGCACAGTGCTGGCAGCCTTTGGCTACACTATTTGCTCTCATTTGTATTTCTGTATTGGATCCAGCACAGTGGGAAATGCTCCCGAGCAATTTATTTTCTCCAACCATTCTGTTCAGTTCCTCTCACCCCTGGGGACTGAAAGGAAATCTTTGACAGGTAGACAGCTCCCTGTGCATAAAAAAAACCCCTAATGTCAGAGGGAACTCAGTAGTTGGGCAACTACAGTAAATACAATGAAGGAAAAGAAACAGCAAAAGAAAGACATTTGAGATAAATTGGCATTCAGAGACAGTATATGAGACAACTGGCTGCCTACCAGTCTACCTGAGGGTATAATGGGTACTGGGATGTTGCCATATTGTTATCTACATCTTACCTCGAAACCTCTCAGCTGAAAGGTGGGGTTTCCTGCTGAGACGTCAAAGCTGTACACAGAGCTTTAATTACCATTAGCTGGAGTAATTTATTCTAGTAAAATAAAAATGTCACTGATGAAGACTGCTATTGCTGATATGATGATTGTTAGGAGCACTGACACACGCTAACACTGGTTTTAATGAGGTCGTTTGGTTGTTTTTCAAAGAAATGTTCCTTAAAATGATACATCATTAGGAAGCTACCAAACACCATAAACAAGAATCCTCTCTGTCGTAAAAATATTCACCCTTGTAAAGAAGGCAGCAGAAGACCAAAACATTTAAGTTCCAAACATTTACTTTGGCCAAATGATTAATTTCAAACAGCAACACAAAAGACAGCACCATCATCATCCAACTCTGTAGATATTCCATAATGCCGTACTTCAGCACTAAATTCCACATGCACATGAAAAATAAAAAATATACAACTGAGCATAAAATTTTGGATTCTCACTTGTCCATAAATTATATTCACAATCTTTTTATAAAAAGGAATTTTGGGGGGAAAAAGGAGATAAACTGTTATATTAGGGTATCTAGTTCAGTACAGAAATACCTAGCAAATAGGTAAATTTTTCTACATAAGAATTTACTGTAAGGAATTGAACAGTAAAACTGGAGGCCTTGAACTTGCAGGCATTCCAGCAATTTCAAGTTTTGCATTTGAGAAACAACACTGCCTTCATTATTTTCTACTTCAGCACTTCAGAGCAGGAAGAATTTAGGTCAGCGTTGAGTCTGAGTTGCTGCTGATAACTTTCAACAAATAAAACTCTGCCCTATATTTCATTCTTTACGAAAAATAAATAAGCACGGGACAAGGAAATTGCCTATCTTTCTGAGATAAGAATCTGCTAGCCAGTGCATCTGCATTTTGAAATTACTTTTGAAGACACTTTCCACATTGAGGTTGAGACACATAAGACAGCATCAGAGAATTGGCCATATTTGCCTTTGTTGGTCCATGGCATGTGAACCTCATCTTCAGGTAAAAAACAGGTACGTTCAGGAGATCTGGTATAAGAACTAACTAAATGGTAATAAGAAATTAGCTTTAACTCTGCTAAATATGACAGAGACTTAGAAGCACAGGAGGAAGGATTTATTTTCCTGTGGTGATGAGAAGAAAAGTTAAAGGGCTTTTTGACTGTTTGTAGCTTTTTTCCCAGAAGTTCAGTACTTTTTCATATGTGGATGGTTTTGTAATAGATTAAAAATAAAACCTCTGTAACACATTCTTGAATTTAAGTTATGCTGCTGCAATTGTGCAGTCCCAGAACAACTGTAGGTGTGAGTAGAACTCTCTCTTCTCACTCCTCAGTCCTCTGGTCTGAGAGAATAGTATGTTGTCCTCCAGGGAATATCAGTATCTGTGACCTGACACATGTGTTCAAAAAAATTAATTTAGTCCATCCTTATTCCTGATGGCACCTGTTAACTTTATGATTGTGTATATATCCCAGTGAAACCATCACGATTTAGGCACACACTTCAGCTCTGCATGTCATTCAGCATGAGGGAACATAAAAATTTAGGACCTAACCATGCAGAAATTAGTCCTCATACTATAGTAAATTGCCTTGAAAGTTTTATTGGCATTTATACTCCTAGCTCTTCCTTTTACTGCCTCTCACTACATTTTCCCTCTTATATATAAAATATAAAATGGGGATTTTTTTTAACTGAGTTACCTAATTGTTCTCTCTTGGCAGTAAAGGAGAAAAACTAGAAACTGTGAGTAAAAGCCATTCCTCTTCTAGTACTTCTTCCTTTAAAAATGTCCAGGCCATTCAATATGTTAATTAAATTTTAATTAGTTATTTTCTTTGTGCTAGGAAAATGCCTATTGTATTGATAGAACAAGCAACTTAGGACAGCATGACACTACCTTCAGAGAGCATGCTACTAGTTCTTCTTTACAGAAGAAAATAAATCACTCTGACTCTAGAAGAGGAAAATTATGCTGAAGTGTTTAGAATTGAAGCATGTACATTGAACTGGCACAAAGCAAGTAAAGGCTTTGATGTTTTAATGTGTTTCCACTACTAGATGTTCTGCATTGCCAGGCAAAACGAACACTTTGGAGAATCTCTGCCGTTTACTCAAGGTAAAATCCTGGCCCCATCAAATCAGCAGTTTGAACTGATTTTACTGGGGTCAGGATTTCACCCAAGTTATTGTTCAACTTTCCCTCTAACTCTTCATGTTTACAGTCTTTTTAAATCAGAGTGTCAGAAGAGACCTCAAGAGTAACAATCTTGGCCTCAGAGTCACAAAGTCTAAAAATAAATATATATAATACTCATCCTCTTCCCTAAGCCTATCAAGTCCAATCATAAGTTGTCTCTCTGTCTTTCCCTCAGTTTCTCCTGGATTTGTGTATTAGAGCTCATGCCTCTATTACCTTTCAGAACACAATTCTCATCTAGCTTAGGTGCATATCAGATCTTGTGCTAAGATTCTCCTGAAATTAATAGTTCCCTTCTATATTGGGGAAGTCGTGGCGGTCTGGTGAGGTTCCTGCCAACTGGAAAAGGGGAAACATAACACCTATTTTCAAAAGGCAAAATAAGGAAGACCTGGAGAACTACAGGCCAGTCAGTCTCACCTCTGTGCCTGGCAAGATCATGGAGCAGATCCTCCTGGAAACTCTGCTAAGGCACATAGAAAATAAGGAGATGATTGGTAGCAGCCCTCATGGCTTCACCAAAGGCAAGTCCTGCCTGACTAATTTGGTGGCCTTCTAAGAAGGGGTTACAGTGACAGTGGACAAGGGAAGAGCAACCGATGTCACCTACTTGGACTTGTGCAAGGTGTTTGACACACATGATATCCTGGTCTCTAAATTGGAGAGACTTGGATTCAACAAATGGACCACTCAGTGGATAAAGAACTGTCTGGATGGTCGCACTCAAAGAGTTGCCGTCAACGGATCGATGTCCAAGTGGAGACCAGTGAGGAGCGGTNAGAGGGACCTGGGTGTGCTGATTGACGAGAAGCTCAACATGAGCCGGCAATGTGCGATCACAGCCCAGAAGGCCAACCGCATCATGGGCTGCATCAAAAGAAGTGTGGCCAGCAGGGCGAGGGAGGTGATTCTGCCCCTCTACTCCACTCTCGTGAGACCCCACCTGGAGTACTGCGTCCAGCTCTGGGGCCCCCAATGTAAGAAGGACATGGACCTGTTGGAGCGTGTTCAGAGGAGTGCCACGAGGATGATCCGAGGGCTGGAGCACCTCTCCTATGAGGAGAGGCTGAAAGAGTTGGGGCTGTTCAGCCTGGAGAAGAGAAGGCTCCAGGGAGATCTTATTGCGGCCTTCCTGTACCTAAAGGGGGCCTACAGGAGAGATGGGGAAGGACTTTTTACTAGGGCATGTAGTGATAGGACGAGGGGGAATGGCTTTAAACTGGAAGAGGGCAGGTTTAGATTGAACATTAGGAAGAAATTTTTCACTTTGAGGGTGGTAAGGCACTGGCACAGGTTGCCCAGAGAAGTTGTTGAAGCCCCATCCCTGGAGGTGTTTAAGGCCAGGCTGGATGTGGCCTTGGGCAACCTGGTCTAGCAGGAGGTGTTCCTGCCTATGGCAGGGGGGTTGGAACTCGATGATCAAGGTCCCTTCCAACCTAAACGATTCTATGATTCTATGATAACTTATGGACACCATTCATATCTCCTCTCAGCAGTAATTTTACCAGGCTGTGCAAGTTAAGCCTTTCAGGCATTTTCTATAAGTGTATTGAGTATGCAGACACAAGCTGGCTCAAGGTAATACTGAGGTCTGAGATGCTTAGATACAGACAAGGTCTGTGAACTTGACTTCACCACTGCACTAACAAGGCTGCCTGGTACACAGCCAACACCAGGCAACATCTGCCATAAAAAGTTATTCTCCGTCCCTCTGACCATTTTACTAGCCTGCTGCACTTCTTTCCAGTACATCTTTTTTTAAAAATGGCCAGTAGAACTCTACCAAACCTGTATCATGTTAATATGCTGCAGCCCTACCTACATTTTATCCCATTTTCTAGTCATCTTTTAATTCAGTTGTGCTAATGTTAGTTTCCATATTTGCAATAAATTATAAATATAAAATTATAAATATAAATTTATTTTGCAATAAATTATAAACCCTGCTAAGACTGAGGCAAAGCCTTCATTCAGCATGGAGGTCATTCCTACTTTACTTATGATCTCTGTCCACCTTCACAGCAGAGAGATGCCATTTTCTTTTTGGTAAAGCCACATTGCTAGTCATTCTGTTAAACACCTGAAACACCTAATCATATCTGATTTAAAATTAAGTTCTTTGAAAGTTTTGCTTTTGAATTTCCTTTCACCAGAAACAGAAGATAGCATAATTCTCCATTTACAGTGTATAAGAAAATAATTACTTCTACAGAAGCAAGGTTCCTGTCTCAATAATTATATCATTATCACATTAAAGAAAAGAATAAATTTGTGCACAATATTTACGCTTCGTGGTTGTTTTGCAAGAAAGCCAGAAAGAAATCCAGAAACCATGGCTCTCTACCAGCTAAGATGCAAAATGACAATGAAATAAACTGTGTCAAAAATGTGTGAAATCATTTGAATATAGAAAAAAGATAGTACAAGTTTTCAAGCCTGGAATAATTGAACACATTTTATTAGAATGTCACCTTAAAGGGACATGGCCAAGTGAATTGGCACATTTCTAGCTTTGTAAAGTGAAATAATTCCTTGAACCACTGGAAAGAATTGATTTTTGTGTCTTTTATTATAGCAGTGTAGTAAAAGTTAAAAGATGAAAAAGGCCTACGAGTTCATCGAACATGTAGCAGCATATTCACAACTGCTTTGTCCAAGGAAATTTTAATTAGCTCATCGAATAGCATTTCAGATGTTCCTCACAGGAAACTATTTTGCAGACTGTTAAATTTTTTTTTAAAGGAAATTTTTTTTCCCCAAATCTATCTTATTCTTTTATCCAACAATTCTTCAGTCTTTACAAAGTGAAATACTGGCCTATTCAAGTTAAGGAGAGTTTTGTTACTGACTTAAAAATATCTATGATTTCCCCCTTAAGGTTTGCCTATTTTTTTTATTTATAGCTATTGTGCATCCCCATTAAAGCATTACAGAACTTCCTAGGTTTGGGATCATTTATCCAACTAAATAACTGTATTTATCATTGTCAATAGCTTCTTCCCACTCTGTTGTCTGCAGGCCTATGCAGTCAGAATGTGCATATTTCTTCCCATTTTCAGCCCATTCTCCCATCTCTTGCTGGTATATAAAAAGTCAGTCTCTCTCACTGACATTAGAATTCATCTCGCCCCTATGTTTATAAAACCCATGACATCTCTCAGACACACAGAACCACACAAAAGAAAATGAGAAGGTAAAGCAACATTCTCTATCACTGACGATTCAACAGGAAGTAAAAGCAAGGTTTTCTGTACCACAAGGCATAGGCTTCTTCCACTTGAGAAGGAAGGCAAGTCCATTTACCAGTACCAGGGTTAGGCATACATTCTCTAGTGTTCTGCATACCCTGAATTATCGTGCATAACAAAGCCTATTAGTGGAAGAACAAAGCATCTGTCAAATACTCCCCTATCTTTCTACCATAATGAAGACAGGCACTTGTAGTAAAGGACAGGCTGTGTAAAATAGACTTCCTAATACCTTGATACCTGTGTAAACGCATCTGCTGGAAACAGGAGAAGAATTAGTAATTTTGAATGGTGTTTTGAGGTCCTTGGCTGAAAAGTTTGACAGAAGTACAAAGTACCATTACAGTATCTATTATTTTTATATGAACACAATTCAAAGTGACAGTACAAGAACAGGAACAACAAATTATCTAAATTATCTAAAGAGAAGGCAGAGGAACAAGAGCTCTTATTCCTAAAATACTGCTATGGTTTCTGAGCTCTTATTCCTAAAATACTGCTATGGTTTCTGGCTCACACTGCATGCCTGACCAGTTCCTTCTAAACAAATATTGTCAAATCTGTTGTCTTGTTCCTTTATCATCAGTTTGAGAAAAGAATGGAAGATTGAATATATTATAAGGTAATCTATGGACAGATGTAGATTATCCTTTTCTTATGGATTCTGTGATTATCTGTATTCCCCATCTTTTTGGCACCTTTGTTCATGGCTAGCTCCCATTCTTATACATCATGGAGAAAGTAGCTTGAAAAAAAAGAGAAGAAACAGCAAGCTGGGAAAGCAGAAGCAATCAGTCAAATCTGTTTGGGACCTTCTACAATATAAACACAAATATTGTTTCATTTCAAGTTAACTCAGCAGAAAACTGAGTCGTGTTTATCTAGATTCTCCCTCTCTGATGCCTTGCTTGAATGTTGCTTTAGTGTATTCATTACCAGGGTTGGATGATAATTTTCATCATTTACTTCAAATCTTCATTGATGTGTCATTAATTAGTATTAATCACAAAATTGCCTTATAAGTGCAAAGACTATGGGGACCTATATATGCCTCATTAAGCTAATATAGCTTAAGAAATTGACTGGACTTTCAAACATGTTAGCTATTGAACATGGTAAGAACATGTGATTAAAACTCAACTAACTTACTGTCAAGTATACTGTACAGGTGAAGTACAATGAATTTTGCAAAATCCTTCATGTTCCTAAAAAAAAGTCATTAAGTATTATTATTGCTATTGTTCTTACTATCATTGGACAGTTCATGAACTTGATTCCAAGAACACCAATGATGTGCCAGGCACTGCAGAAATCAAACACGAGAAGCAGCCGTTGCCACAATGGCATACAAAGAGGATAACACAAAATAAAGCACTGCTCGTTGCTTAAGCAAATGCTTTCCACCAGAAAAATGAGAGTTAATCAAAGGAGATATATCTGTCTGTGAATGCAATACCATGCTAAACGTCCTATATTTTTTCTAAACATCTGTCTGAAGAGGTAGGGAACTGAAAATTAAATAGCAATGAAGAGCATAATGCAAAAAAGGGACATTGTATCAACACAATGAATAATCCTAACAGTAAGGAATTGTTAGTCATAATGTGTCTCAGTGCTGAATCTTCCTGTGATTCCTGTGATAACATTTCTAGTTAAAATGAGAACATATATAGAGAGGGACCACAGGTGTTCCCAGGGATCCCAGGGATCCACCCTAAATGTGTTAAACATAAAGGTTGCTGCAGCTGTATTGCAGAAGCACAGAAATCATATCCTAAGCTGCACAGCATTGATATCTTTCATTTAATTGCAAGATGTTTCAGTGAATGTTCGACCAGGATTCAGAGTTCATGTTGGCCATTGTATGTGAGACAAGATGTCTGGTGCCATGAAGGCCTAGATTTCTGTTGCTACAGTAGACAGTTAAATGTGAACAGTGACATATGGATTGCATACGTGTAGATATCTGCATATTTGAGTTTGCAAAAGAGAACAGCACATAGTAAAAAAATCAGATTTCATATGTGATTTTCTGTATAATTTTTTGCTTGGAAGTTTTATTTTGTCAAGGACCTCAGCATCTAGAGATGGCAATACAGGATTCGGTTCTGGAAGGGGCCCCCTAAAATATCAAGTCAGTCTCAGCTATTGTAATTAACCATGATCATAAACCGATCAAGCTTAATACCTTAGGTTTGTCACAAAGCTTTATTAGAAAGCTGTTCTCACATCTGATCCCTCTGAAGATTAGAAACCTTCTTTTAATGTAATCCTAAATGTATTCATGGCCATTTGCTCCTGTATAAAGATGATCTTTGGCTAATGCAACAATTCTGTTTCCCTGGTGTTTATCCACTGATATAATTATAAACAGAAACAATTCTCCACTCAGTTTTCACTTGACTGTATTTTAAAATATATATATTTTAGTGCTCCCTATCCTGATCACATGGAAGTACAAAAAAAGATGGAATAAAAGCAGAATTTTTATGGTTTTGTTTTCTCTTTTAATTGAAATGGCTCAGATATCATTTAATACTAAACTTCGTATTTTGTTCAGACTAGATCACCCATTCCTGAGTCAACCGTGTTTCCCCATCATGTTAACCTTGTCAGACTAGAAGACTGACTGAGCAGCTGATACAACCACTTCATGGTCTTTGGGTGTGAAGGCAAAGGAAGGCCAAAACAAAGATATAAGAAGGAACTGGTCATACCAATAAAGAAGTCACATTGGTGTCCAAACTGGGTGTCCTATGAACCATGAATTTTATAAATTAAACTAGCATCTCAAATTAGCATCGCAGCCAACTGCTTTACGTAACTACACCAGCTTTTTCCATCTACACTGGACAACTAGCAGCACTAAAATTATAGCATGGTTGCACTTCTGAGGGAAGTGGTTGGACTAAAAGCTCCTGAAAAGCGTGCTGCTAATGGTCTCAGAAGAACCATAGGCCAAGTGATACTATGAAGGCATAATTTTTCCATGCATTGACAAGATTTGCTGGCTGGGAAAAGCAAACCACGTTCCACAATGGCAGATGGAAAGGAAATTACTCTTGCACAGGCTTGAGAAAGTTTCTTTAGCCTGGTCTATCTTTTGCCAAAGTCTAGCAAGTTCAGCTGGATGACAGTTGCAGGCTGACTGCCCAGGTCCTGTTTAGCAAAGCAACAGAGGACTTTTTCATGATTTAATCAGCACTAGAATCTTTATTAGTGATGACTGTGTTTCAGAATGCAGAATATACAAAAGAACACGGTCCTGCTGTGTTAATCAGAGACTCTCATTGTTGAATTAACATGCATTGTCTGAGTAAATACTTTCTCCCAGTGACTTTGGTTTTTCCGGGACAAGTGATTGAGTAAACTGTAACAGAAGTGCTGGAGATAAGTGCTATAAGATAATAGCAAGAACTGTGTGATAATAGAAATACAGTAAGCAGTCTCTATAGCCAGAGTCCTAGAAGGATGCGGCAACACACTTACATTAAGAAAGAACATCAAAAGTCAGTTAGTTGAGCCGACAAAGAACTACAAACCAACACTAACTTCAGTGTAATGGAAAACAGACAGTAAGCTACAGAATGATGCTTTAAAATACAGAATTATAAATACTGTCAAAAGCTATGAATTGTTCTGGTTCTTTCCGTAACATGAGAGGCCAGTCAAATGACGGCACCTAATAAAATATCTGGAATATAAAAATGTTTAGACTTAAATAATTTGATTCCTTCAGATGCGCTGAAACTGTTACGGATGCATTTGGGAAACAAAGGGGTGGCCAGAATTGACATGTTTGCAGGTCTCTCAAGGCTGAAAGAGTTGGGGCTGTTCAGCCTGGAGAAGAGAAGGCTCCGGGGAGATCTTATTGCGGCCTTCCTGTACCTAAAGGGGGCCTACAGGAGAGTTGGGGAAGGACTTTTTACTAGGGCATGTAGTGATAGGACGAGGGGGAATGGCTTTAAACTGGAAGAGGGCAGGTTTAGATTAAACATTAGGAAGAAATTTTTCACTTTGAGGGTGGTAAGGCACTGGAACAGGTTGCCCAGAGAAGTTGTTGAAGCCCCATCCCTGGAGGTGTTTAAGGCCAGGCTGGATGTGGCCTTGGGCAACCTGGTCTAGTGGGAGGTGTCCCTGCCTATGGCAAGGGGGTTTGAACTCGATGATCTTCAAGGTCCCTTCCAACCTAAACCATTCTACGATTCTATGATGTAAAAAACATTTTTAAAATCACACTGTTTCGGTTTTGGTTTGGTTTTTTTCTTCATATTTCTAGGAGTGAAGATATTTCTGGGGGGATTTGCCACAAATACAGTTATAATCAGGACCCTTCTGGCTGATACTAACTCTTTTAATACTTTTTAGGATGAGGAGAACAAAGATGGCAGTAAATGGCATTTTTATCAGCTTTAGCTTACATATTCTAGTTTTGATCTAATGACGCTTTGGAAGATAAGGATTGACCTTTATGGGACTGCTACCATTCCAGAAAAAACTGCTTGGTATATGCTTTAATCCACTCATGAGGAACATCATGGAGCTTAAATGCCAAGTGAACATGTGAAATACCAGATTTTAAAGTGGAGTTTGCACAGCTGCCACGCTGGTTTAGCAGGGAGCAACTGCAGACACAGCTCTGAATAATAGGAAAACAGAACTTTGGATGGAAACTGCCTTTCTCCTATTTGGCAGAAACCACCAGTAATGCACTTTGCCTTAGCTTTGGCTCTCCCTCCTGTTCATTCTTCTTTCTATTTTTTCTTCTATTCCCTCATTCCTCCTATGCTTTGTACATTTTCTTTAATAAAGTTAATTGTTAAAATTACTTTGCATTTTTGCAAATATTAAAGTAAGATTTAATATGAGTCAGTTACAGTGATAAGGATTTCAGCTCCAACATCAAGCTGAGCTAGTTATCTTGTAATTTGATTCATGACGTGTGAAGAACTGTAAAACACTTCCACCAAAATCAGGGTTTATTTGTTTTGTTGTCACTGATTGCAGATCCAGATCAATCAATTAAATGTTTTGTAACAAAATACAAAATACTGCAGATTATAAATATTAACAGCACCCAAACAATTTCCTAGCTGCTGTCGTAAAAGTCAGAGAATACTTGTTGTTGATATCTTAAATATTGGGACTCTAAACATCAGAGCTCCATTTTGTGCCTTGAACAAAACAATACTGTTCATATTTCTTTTGCTGTGCTTTGGATGCCACTGCCTTCAGAGTTAGCATTGCTTTGAAGTAAAAATATATTTAAAAAGCTAAATGAGCCTGCTACCATTATTAGATTCCGAGATGTATCAGTATGAGCTTCTCTATGAAAGAGAGATTTAAGGTATGGGATACCCCACAGAAAGGGCCATCCACTCAGCAAGACTTTCTCCAGTAATCTATTGCACAAGACATAATGGTGCCTCAGGGTAAAATTAGATGTCTCAGGTTAGGCACAAATCTTGTTGCTTTCTAGGCCTGACTAATATACATGACTTCAGTGAGGCTCTGTGATGCTCAGAATCTCTGAAAATTAAGCCAAAGAAGTGTTGTTTTGTGGATGTATACTGGACAGACAAAACAAATGAGAGGAAGACTTTACCTGAGATTCACAATTACATAAACAAAATTTGCAATGTGAAATTTAAGTATATGTGAGAAGAATGCAATGTAAATACACCAGGAGATAGAAAGTGTGTGAAAGGTTTTTGTTGCCAGTGACAAGAAAAGAAACAACATGTTGGACTTAAAGGTAAGCAAATGTTTTAAGGTAAATATCTGTTTCTGTAGGGACTCTGTTGCTCACATAAATCTTTACATATGATATTGATTCATTTCAATCTTATTGACCCAATAAAGACTAAATCCCTCATACTTTTGGTTTGAATTCACACATTTGTCTCATATTTATTCATTCAAAAAAGCTTATTCTAAAACAAAACCCTGGAATTGCACTTCTAAGACATTGTTTCAAAACAAAGAAGAAAAAGAAAAACATTCAGATTTCGGATATATTTGTATGTGTGCAGGATTTCCTTAAAGAATTATTGGCTGCTTTATTCATCCCCTTGCCTGTTTATTTGGCAACCATGAGCAAATACAGTGTGTAGTCAATCCTGCTTCTTGTACATGTGCNAGTGGAGTAGAGGGGCAGAATCACCTCCCTCGCCCTGCTGGCCACACTTAATAGTAGTCTAAAGTGTCTCATACTCTGATAAAGTGTCTCATACTCTGATAAAGTGGACTGGTTGCCTTTGCAGCAAAATAAGACTATATAAAATGGTTTCTAATTTTTTACTTCAGAGACCTAATATGTAAATAGGGTGTGAAACAACACCTCTTTTGGATTATAAGAAATACAGTGAGTCTTGGCTTTCTTGCATATCGTTAACTGAAATGAAGCTGAGACCATCAAAGTATGTAATTTCAGCTTCAGCAGAAAAAGTGATGAGATCAGATTTTTTAGTGTCCTTGAAATGTAACTAGTTAGAATTGTATCGAGTGCAATGAACATCTGAATTAATTTCTTGTCATTCGTGGTGGTATCCGATTTTTTGTTTCAAGTCATTGTGACAATTTACAGTAATGTTGAGTTTTAAGCACACGGATCATGTCATTAACTTCAGGATGGCTATTCATGTGATTACATTGTCCCACACTGAGTCCTGTGGTGGAAAAATAAGAAGATAATATCTTACTTTAAGAAAGGTTAGAAAAAAAACACCTCTCAAAACCTCAACTTCAAAAAATAGGAAGGTTCTTCACAAAAAGCAAAATTACAAATCTACATCACTTCACTGTGTCTTGGTATAGAAGCTTAATCCAAAACTTACTGACGTGATTTGGAAATATTTTCATTTACTTCATGTGACTTTTAATCAGGCCTATTTTGCTGAACTATATAAACAAATTCTACACCTATGAACTGCTTCACCACTTAATTACAACTACGTTAACTCCTTTGATTTATCTATTTTCTCCCAATTTATACCAGCAGGTATCAAGAGTAAATGTCCCATGTTGTCACTCTTTTGGTCTGTGAGTCCTGGTTATGTATCAGTACAATGAAAAATCAACCACAGCTTAAAACCCATAGATGTTACAAAGGTTTTCATAGACTTCAGGAGCAGTAGAATCTACAGATCCCGCTCTACCTGCTGTTAAAGACAGACTGGTTTTGATCTCTTCTAATAAAATTACATTTGTCTCTCTTGGGTCAACATTCCTCTGCTACAGTACCATCATCTGTACAGCCAATGTCACTGAATTTGAGTTATACTTCAGTCATACTAGCAACTGACTGAGATGAATGAAATCAATACTCTTTTCCTTATACATGAAATAAATTTAGTAATTCATAACAATAGTAGACCTTCCTTTCTTTGTCCAGCTCTACACTACAATCTATCAATGTATTCTTCTGGCACTTAAATTAACAGATCTTAATTTGTGACCAACAGCTCCTTCTAGCATAATGAAATCTTTCAGTCTTTGATATCAAGTCTATTCCATAGTCTGGGCATTTTCACCTATTACCAATGATCTTTGATTGGGATATCAAAATAGACAATGAAAAAAGATACATCCTAACAGTGCATCACTTGTAAATCTAATGCTTAAACGAGAGTTCTTTTGATTATTTTTTAAGAAAGATCATTTTTAGTTAAATAGGATTCAAGTTTATGCAAAATATTTTCACAGAATTTTGTTTGTACCGAAGGAAAACACCAGTGTTTTTTATTGTCTGAAAATATGCCAGCTGGAGTAAACTAATGAGCCCCAAAAAGAGAATATTTGTACAGCTGGAGTCTGAATGTTATCAAGCTGCTTGTTTTTGATTGACACTATAACAGCCATGGTAGTGGAAGGTGATCAATAATACTCCCTCTGTGACAATGTAAATAGTATCATCCAAGAGTGACTGGCAAACAAAAATATTCAGAGGTTCAGCTCAATTTGGTAAGCATCCAAGACTTCAGATCTTTGTTCTAATTGCCTAACCCATTGGGGTCTCCAAATTTCAGTCAAAAATAGGTTGATCAGTGGCTCGCTTAGAGTATTCAGGATTGCTCTGGTACTTGGTATCAGCCCAAGGCAGGAAGTATGATAATGAACAAGAACAGTTTTTGAAATCAACAGCTCTTAAGCTGTTAAAAGATTCACTTTGGAAAAGGATTTTAACTCCTGCTATTTACTTTGAGCTAGATCATTCTTCTACCTCAGCTTCAATTTGTTGTGTATTTAACACACAGAACAGCTAGTGTTGTTATTCCTGTTGATATATGCAGCCATGTACGCAGCACAAATTATTCAAAAATTTTAAAAGACATGTCTACATGATCTTAATCCAACTCCAATGGAGACAGACTTCGCTGGAAATACGAAAAATAGAGCCACATCTGAACAAAGAGAACAATGGTTTGTCACTACGTCCAAAACTGTGTTTGTTTCAAGCCAACACGAAAGTACACCTGGACTAAGCAGCATCAAAAAGAAAAGAGGAAAAAAATACAAGCACTTGCAAGAATGTGAGGCAACTTGAAGAGACGATAGACAGCAAGACAGAAAGATGGGTGTATCAAAAGTGCAGGAGATAAGTAAGATTATAGGTATGAAGGCTATAGGTATAGACCATGAAGGGCTGTAGCAATGTTTTTGTATATTTTTGCTAGGTATTAGGAGTGCTGTGCCCAGAGCTAAAGCAATTAGGTTCAATAGTTTGGAGAAGTGGGGTTTTTTTTTCATTTTTTATTGTGCTTTTGGAGGATTTAATGCCTCACTAGACCTAAAAAACCCTAGGGTCCCATGCTCATTTCAATTCAATTAAGATATACAGGCTGTGCAAAATATACATCGATAGGGAGCCACATTTTCAGAAATAACTGCTTATCCGTGCACTTTTTAGCTCATTATAACAGACTCATGGAATCCAACTTTAAATAAAGGCTGTTGGTGGACTAAATTACAACACAATATCAAGAGAATTCATGAACTAGATATATTCTATTTTATTAAGCTTTCATTATATATAGTATGAGTCAGCAAAGCATTCAGTCTCTGCTAACCAGGGTTCCAGTACTAACTCTAAATCTTGAAGGCAAATATTTTCCGCCAAGGGCACCCTGTAAATGAACTGTAGGTTTTGGCCCTCGCCCTGCTAAAACAGACTTGACAGAGCGTCCGTCTCGCAGACGTTTTGGATCTCCTTCCAGAAAGCCTGCCAAGAGCTCGAGGAGACAGCACAACACTCACTTCCACGCCGTATGGCATCATCCTTCCATGACAATATCTTTCTATGCAAATACACCAATTCCCTAAGACTTTATTTTCAAGATGATAAAGATTTTTTTTTAATTCTGAATAAATGAACAAGTAATTTCTCTTATAAAGTTACTTACTCCGGTTTGAGGTGAGGATGGGGGCATTGTCCTTGTCCCTAAATCCTTCCACAGCGATGGATGGTGGACAATCCACCTATTTCCCTGCATATGGCCTCGCTGTCCAAGGGGCTGTCACACAACATGCAATGGCTGGTTCAGGTTATAAACATGCTGGTGTATGCCAAAAGGTAAAAAAATGCTCCAATTTCAATGATGCTTGTAGGAACTCAGTACTTTTAGGTTTCCGTCTCTGTCAGATGCTTGAAATCAGCCAAAACTTGCAAGGTGCAGGGAGGCCTGTCAGGGAATGACAGCACATTTCCTCGGGCAACCAAAAGTAGTCCCTAATGTGGTTTCTAGTCCTTTTCCTTTGTTGTTTCTTCTCCAGCAATGAGAGGGCCTTAGCAGCTATCGATGCCACAAATAACACTCATGTTGTGCAGGTCAGGGAGCCCTGTTGCCCCTCTGCCAAAATGGACTAAAACCCTTCTAATCTGCAGAGGCAGCTTCTGTCAGCACTCACACTGTAATGGGCTAGATGAAAGAACCGCAGCCTGGGGAAATGTCTTTGATCGTTACATTAATTTCCTCCTCCTGGGGCCTTGTCCTTTAGGTAAGGAATGTGCCTCCTGGTGCACCTGGGGTGGCAGTCCCTGAGAGCTGCCAGGGAGGCAGTGTGGCTTCCCCCAGCACAGCTGAGGCCAGTGAGGAGGCTAGCAGGGGCTAGAAGGGGGCTAGAAGTGGCTGGGTGGCTATTTCAGGAGGGGTAGGGGAAGCCTCTCTCCCAGAGAGTGGGGCCTGCTTGCAGGCCCCAGAGCTTCTCAAGTAGAGGTGAGGCGAAAGGAGCAGAGCAGGCCCTGAGGGTGCTCTGGTACTGGTGTGTTTGTGGAAGTGCCCCTTTTGGGTTTCCTTTGTCCAGTCTGTGTTGTCCTCATATGGCAGTGTTATTGGCTCTGGTCTGCACTCTGATAATGCGCAGTGTTAGGGCTATAAAGCCTTTATGCTTTACGGCAGGGGAGCAGGCACGTGCTGTCACGGGGTGTTAGGCCTGCTCTGGGCTAGTCCAGGTGCTGGGCTGTCAGTGTGACCCGGGGCGGTGTGTTTTGGGGCAGCCTTAAAGCATCAGTGAGCAGGCGGGTGGATAACTTTGCTGGGTGATGTTGGGGGGACCTCCAGGAGCAGTAAGGAGAGGCAGAGCCCCCCATGTGCTGAGGTCAGACCAGTGGAAGTGGGTGCACCGGCTGGGTTGCCAGCCAGCCATGTGCATGCCTCATGGCATAAGGGGCTAGTTGGAGCCTGGTAGGGAGCTTTTAAAAAAAAGGCATCTCCCTGAAGAAAAGGTGTGAAAAAGGCAGCAAAGTGGGTGACTGAGGGGAAACAGAAGTTTCAGAGGGAGCTGCCAGGTTCGCCTGGGTCCTCTTGCCAGCTGGTTTGAGAACTGTATCTCCAGGGGGAGCACTGGACGGCTGAGCTCTGGGGGGACAGACCTGCTGCGGCCCGGTGAGTTCTGTGCACCTTTGGATTGTTTTTTTCTTTCCCCTGGAAATCGAATTTGACAGTAAACATGATACAAATATAGCCTGAAAGCACAGTAAGGCTTTTCAGACACCTCTAAGACTCAGTTTACTTGTTGCAAATGTACCCAAAACGGCGAGAAAGAAATATAATCCCGGGGTGGGGACAGCGCAGGCACGGGGAGTAGCAAATGATTCAATGTTGGTGCAATCTTAAAAGGCCTGATCAAGGGAATATCTTGCATTGTTACTTTTTTAAATTTTCTTTTGGAAACATAATGCCAGAGGTCACAGTGGAGATTGTACTTGCCCCAACTTCCTTAAACTGTAGTAACTGTAAAACATATCTCTCTTTTTTTTTTCCTGATATTTTTGGTATAGTAAGAACCTTTGTGTTTGCATTAATGTTCTTGCAACGAAGAACTTTGAGACATCCCCATTAAAAATGATAATGGGACTTGATTCATCTTTGAAGTAGATAGCAAAATTGTAGTCAGTTCCTTGCAGTGTTTGATTATGTTATAAAGTATATGTAAAAATTTATTTTTAAAATGGCACTGCTCTGAAAGCTGTAATGAAAGGTAATGTGAAATAATCAGTCTCAACAGTATATAGTTACTTCTTTGCTTTAACTACAGGATAAAAGAATGAAGAACCTTAACCTGTTTTTCTGTTTTGCTTTCTGGAGTCTCTTACATCTCTTATAACACAAGTTGGTACTAGCACACAGGCAGTTACAGTTAACTCCAGCATTACAGTGATACGTGCCAAAAAAAAAAAAATAGCAAAAATAGCACCTGGAGAATCAGCTGGAATTGTAATATATAAAACAAGTTTTGAACACACATACATGTGACAATAACAAATCTGTCTTAATTCTCAGCATAGGCATAGTATGAAGTTCTCTACCACAAAAACTTCTGGTATAATGGGATCAGAGAAAAGGCCTTGCAATCACTTTCTTCATCACTAAGGGATTTGCAAAAGAATGAAATAGTAGTAGTTTAAACAGAAGAAAAAGAAAAAATATGTGCAGAAGGGACACTGTCGTCTTCTAAATTTGCTTGACCAATATTTCACAGGATTATTCAGAAGTTGGCTGATGTCACAGTTCACATTCTTCTCAAAGAAATAATCAATATCTGCTGTTTCTTACATAATATATCAAAAATCAATTACATACGTAAACCAATAATAGGTACTATGTGGATTAATTTATTAGTGATTCTGAAGTGTAAAAATGAAATATAGTACCTGGCATAAAGGTGGAGTATTGTTTTTAACCATTGAATGTCATTCAGATGTCTTCTGAACAAGACCTTGGATGCTGAAGAATGGTACATATTTTAGTCTGTATACTTACAATCATTTTGCATGTTTCTTATATAGTAAAATCCCACTATTTGCTGGTAATTGTGTAGTCGAATAGAGATGTAGGAAAATGTGACATATGAAGAAACTAAAGGTGTCTTCTGTGTTGCCAGGGGGCTGGAAGAGTTCACTGTACTCCTACCCTCCACTGAGAGTACTGCATTTTGAATTTCTGGGCCTATCAGTGCCAGGTTTGAAGGCCATGGTGCCAATGAGTGGTAGGTCTGTGAATGTGCAGAATGCTGTATCCAGTGTCCCCAGTTTCCCAGTTTTTGAGATGGTCTTTGTTCCCTCTTCTATGGGACAGCTGGGAGAAACAATCTATGTTGGCATCTCGGTCACTGCAGTTCAGAACCCTTTTTCTCTTACACCGAATTAGTATCAGTTCACGTGAATACAGCAAGCCCTGGATTTTAGTGACTGAGAGTCTAGCATGTGTACAATTCTTCTGGTCTTGGACACCTGAGAGCCACAATATCTTATATTGTCCTGGGCGCCCCTAGCTTCATCTAGAGATACCTTGAGTGAAGACAAGTCGGGGGGCTTTTTTTTGGTGGTGATTGGTTGTTGTCTTAGCTCACCTTAAAAAAAAAAAAAAANAAAAAAAAAACAAAAACAAAAAAAAAAACAACACACAAGTGGGGGGGGAAAAATCTGATTGGGTTTCTATGTCTTGCACTTGCATCACATCTCCCACATTGTGCTCAGAAGTTTGAGTAATTTGGTGAAAATCACTTGCCACTTGAATGCGATTAAAGTTGGGTAAAATACATATGGAGTTACAGGGGAAAATAAGGGAAGATAAGGTTAATGGTAAATAAATTTAACAGCAGAAACAAAATATCCAATTCAAAATCTTTCAGATTATTTTTTTTTTTTGCTTCTTAATTTCTAAAGAAAGGGAACAAACCCATTTCTTTCTTCTGAAGGTCACCTTTAAGGGTGATCTATAGTTTCTTGTACTACAGTGACATCTGAAGAGACATGGGGCAATGAGAGGGCCACTGACACTACCAGGACCATTGAAAGCTTGATGATAGTGGCACCAAGTTAGAGACTGGCATCTTGTATCTGAGGCAGTCCTAAGGGGAAGACAAAGGAGTGTTGTTTAGCTGAAGTAGTAAAAATGTCTTAAAGTATGGTAGTGGGTGGTGTATAACTCTTTCATTATCCTGTCACACTTGGAAATTCTCCGTTGCAGCACCTCAAATTTAAAAGCAAAACAAATTTATTGCAGTGTATCTATCCTTTCAGGTGTGGTTGGTTTTTTTTATTCCACTTCTCCTATCTAGATTTCAGACTTGGTATTAATCTTTTCCCGTTTCATTCTTGAGATGACATGAAATAACAAGGGACTGCAATGCTAAATTCAGATCAAAGGAAGACACTGTTTTCCTTTTTTTTTTTTTTTTTCAAATTTAGAATGATGAGATCAAAAAGCTATTTATTCTATGTTAATTTCAGTGTCACTTTTGAGGAGAGGATATTCTCTATTCCCAAAAAGTTGACTGTGCAATAAATAGTTTCTGTGGCATTTTGAATATGGTGAAAATCCTTTTGGTAATTTTTGATGCTCCACTGAAAGTGAAAACTAGATGCAGTTTAGGCCTGGAAGATATTTTTCCTCTTTTACATGGATGCATACATTTATGCATGCTTTTTTAATCAGAGCTGTTAAAACTTCCTGTCTTCTTTATGTGGCCAGATCTCATGGAGTTCAACAAGGCCAAGTGCAAGGTCCTGCATGTCAGCCAGAGCAATCCTATGCACAAATACAGGCTGGGCAGAGAACAGACTGAGCACAGCCCCGAGGAAAGGGACTTGGGCTGTTGGTTGATGAGAAGCTCAACATGAGCCGGCAATGAGCACTCGCAGCCCAGAAGGCCAACCGTATCCTGTGCTGCAGCAAAAGTGTGGCCAGCAGGTCGAGCAAGGTAATTCTGCCCCTCTGCTCTCATGAGACACCACCTGGAGTACTGTGTCCAGCTCTGGGGCCCTCAACATAAGAAAGACACGGACCTGCTGGAGTGGGTCCAGAAGAGGGCCACAAAAATGATCAGAGGGATGGAACGTGTCTCCTGTGAGGACATGCTGAGAGAGTTGGGGTTGTTCAGCCTGGAGAAGAGAAGGCTCTGGGGAGACCTTATAGCAGCTTTCCAGTATCTGAAGGGCGCCTACAAGAAAGCTCAAGAGGGCCTTTTTACAAGGGCATGTAGTGATAGGATGAGGGGTATTGGCTTCAAAGTGGAAGAGAGTAGATTTAGAATAGATATTTGGAAGAAATTTTTCACCCTGAGGGCGGTGAGACACTGGAGCAGGTTGCCCAGGGAAGTTGTGGAGGCCCCATCCCTGGAGGTGTTCAAGGCCAGGTTGGATGGGGCTTTGAGCAACCTGGTCTACTGGGAGGTGTCCCTGGCCATGGCGGGGGGGGTTGGAACTTGATGATCTTTAAGGTCCCTTTCAACCTAAATGATTCTGTTCGTTGTGTGAAATTGGTTCACTTATGTATAAACCCATGTTCAGTTAACTGATTACAATGTATAAGGTCCTGCATCCAGGCAGAGGAAATATTAAAAAAAACCCAAACAAACAAAAACCCAAACAAAACACACACACACACACACACCCCACACACACAAAACACACAACAACATCCTCCCCCCCCTCCCCATTTAAATTGGCAACATGGAAGGCGTTCAGACTCATGGTAATGACTGGTGCTGGGCCACTGAAAATAATACATTTACATAATTATTTCTGTAGCTTTTTAAAGTTTGAGAGGTTTTCAGTAGAACAAAGGGTTTTATTTATCTTTCCTACATAGCCTCAATTTTTAAAAGCTAAGATTAAAGGAATTACCTGAATCAGTGGGACAGGTCTTGCTGCAGGTTCTGCCCTGGAACAAGAGCTGTCTGGAGCAGAGGACTGGGAAATGTGCCAGTGTATACAATGGTATGTCATACCACAACCAGATAACTCCATACCTTAGACCTACAGGCAGACCTAGCCATGCAGTGTATATTTGAATATGGCTAGAAGTATCTTAACTTCTGCAGTCTAATATCTACCATGTGTGCCTTTAACCCAGAATATCACTGAAATGTGAAATATGACTAGGAGTGTATCCTTCTGAGGTTTATATATAGTACCTCTCCAGCAAGTCTGACTTTTTTACAACATATGTACTCATATTGGTTTTCCTTTCCCATGGACTAAAACCTAGTAGATTTCAGTTTGCAGTGCCCTTTTGAATGTTCATAAGGTATAGAGGAGTATAAGTAGTAGCAGAAACACGGGCTTCTGACATTTAGTATTCAAATAAGAACAGCAGACCCCCAATGCCCAAGGGAAGCTAATATTTGTCCAAGCAGAAATTAGATTATAAGATTTCTGCTTAATTTATAGTTATATTAAATAGGAAGTCACTTCTCAAGTCATAAAGTTTCTAGAGTACTGAAATTTAACTTTGTTTACGTATCAGAAGACAACAACCTCTTGCCATATGAGAGGAAGAGGTAGGTTTGAACATCTCTTTGACAGTCAAAGACCAGAAGTCCTGTATATTTGTCATTGTCTAAATCTGCTACTCTAGGCCCACTTACTTAAATGGGAGTGATTTATTGAATTACCCGTTTTGGATTGGAAGCAAGATTCTGTCATTCAGATGATTATAGCAAAAGGAATGTAAGGGAGGAGGAAAACTTTGAAGATAGAATATTTTTGTTCCTAGCTAGTGGATAACTATTTCAAACAGGGTCAGAGCTAACACAAACAGTTTTATGTAGCTGTCTTAAGGAATACACTGTTTTCCACAACGTAGTCCTTCTAGTTGTCGTTAGCTGAATCATTAGGGATTTGAAAGTGCATGACTAGAAGTAGATTAGAAAGTGCAAAAATAATTCTGCATTTCAGAAATGTGAGGTTGTGAAAGGAAAGCATTGTGCACCAGCTGTAACTATCAATCCTAGTACAAACACTTTCTTCCCTTCCCACTTTTCCTCTGATAACTTACCCAGCAATTACTTGCAAAAAGAGTTCTCACAGCTAGAGTATCTCTTGTCACGGCAGTTACCACCCTAATGACAAACCTGAAACCCTGAACTCCATACCAAAGCAATAGTTTCTTCTATGGCCTTATTGTTTGTTTTTGCATGACTTTAAGAGCTTCAGTCTATATTAGAGGTTTGGGCAGATAGGCAGTTAATAGTTTCACAACATAATGAGCTGAGGTTGTTGATTGATAAGGGTTCATGAACTCAATAGGTAAACTGCCTGTCACTGTGTAGCAAGTTGGGCTTCTGATCTCACTGCTTGTTGTCCTGCAAGATTCCAGTGTGTCATGGGCACACACAGTTGAGGCCCTGCGATTAGCAAATGTGAGACTTGAAGCTTAGTTAACGTTCCCACAAAAAATTGTCAGTACCTTTTACATACCACTTGTTTCTCAACCACAGGTAACACTGTATACACAACTCGCTTTCCAGTATCTGCTTGCTTACTGTTATGCAGCTAAATATGTTAACTGCTTATCTGTTGCGTTTCTCCTGCTTGCACCATTTGATCAGTCACATCACTGTCATGCTGACAGTCTGGTCTATTCCTTATGTGTACATTACCATGACTGAACAACAGGTGATTAGCTTTGATTATTTTTTTTTTTCCAGATGAGAAAGCATATATAGGCTATTTCCATTCTATTGTCTTCAACATTACAAGACACATGTAATCTGAAACATGAAGTAGGTAATCTACATGCTTAAAGTGATAGCATCATCTCAGTAAGAGTAATGTCTCCTGACTTCAGGATAAGGGGAATGCCAACAGGCATGCAATAATAGGCAAGACAGAAAATAAATAAGTTAATATATAGTGATTATGATGAGCCAAGGCAGAGAAGCTACTCCTTCCAACCGATACAAGAAATTTGAGATAGCAGGATACCAAACCCTGGGTTTTTTGGGTGCAGGCCGGTATTTCTTGCAAGATTATTATACTTTCTGATGTGATGACCCTTTCTGTTTAAGATTTTCCTACATGCAAAATGTTTGTTTCCTCAGGAAAATGTAGGTATAAACTTCTCACAAAGAAGCAGCAGAAAGAGGCATTTCCGAGTTATTGGGGATGGAGCAAGAGAGCTGTCATTACTTACAAAAAATACTTGCCAAGACCTTGTGAGCCATGCTTCAAGCCACAGTGGACTTGAAGGGTATTACAGAATAAACATCTAAAAATGGGTTTATAATGGAAACCTTGACAGACCTAAAAGCAAAGCAGTAAGCAGGTGCCACTATAATTAAGAGCAGTGACCCTTCAAAGAAAAGGGTTGCCAGCAGGTAAATAAACTGCCATTGTGCAGCTCACCTCGTTAAACAGGAAAGTTTGGAAAATGATTGGAGAAACGGCATCAATCAGTGTTACCTTAGACATCAGTTATAAGAGACAGGTGCCTGCTGTGGGACAAACATACTATATGTACTATTAAAAACAACATCTTTGTTCTAAGAGTTGTGCTACGAGTAATCTGAACTCTTGAATTTATATCCTGTTTGTAGTTGTCAGGTCTTTAATATAATTTTTAGTCATGGCAAACACTCCCCCTCACCCCCAATCTTTGATGTATGTAATATACTAGGTCAGGTGGATAGAAATATTCAGATGAGTGAGTTGAGCTTCAGGGTCTGTCATGTGTAGTGGATGTGCCAGCATAATTCTCTTTGTATGCTCTCCCCTTTTTTTTTTTTTTTTTTTTTTTCAACTTTACATTTCAATATGTCAGTGTAATTGTGTCTGATCTTGACTATTTCAAGTTCATGGTTCCCGGTTGTTGGGTTTTTTGTTATAGCATGAGTGTTGTTTCAGGCAGTTTCACAGAAGTATGGTAAAATTGCTGAAAGAACATGGCTGCTTTGATTGGCAGGAGACACTAAGTCACAGCTGAAGCCTTCCATCAACATGGACTGCAAAAGCAATATTGTTTTTAGAGTAGTGAAAGAAAACCAAGAATGGAGTTTGGAATTGTGTTGTTCATTATCAAGCGTATCTCATTCTAGAGATTTATTTTGCATGTATTGCCCTGCATGCAAGCTCTTCTATGGGACAATGTGGTCTTGGATTTTGTTACAGGGAAGGGTAGGCAGATTATCTCAGGCTTTACCTCATGTTACTGGGTTTTTGTGGGGGGTTTGTGTTGTTTTTTTTTCCAAAAAATTTATGATGTGTAAGTCTTGAGCGGGAGTACTCTGTATTTTTATTTTTTTTTTATCAGAGATAATGATTTGGACTTGCCAGACGCTGGTTTTAAGGTTGATTAAAATTGAAATAAGCTTACAAAGCAATTGAGTCAAAGTGGTGCAAAATCCTATGTAATTGCTTTCAGTTGGTTTTCAACCTATCTTGTTCTGCCTTAACTTCAGATTCTAAACCTTAACTATTTCTCTGCTGGGAAACAGAGAAGTGTAATTGTAAATTTAAACTGTGGCATCTAGAAAAAAACAATTTTTTTTTTCCCCAACCAATTTGATACTACTAGATTCTCTATGCATTCATCTTGAACAATTGCCAGAAAAACACGGTGCCAATTAGTTTGAACTCTGAACTATGGACTGCATCTTTTGAAGCAGCAGGAACTTTTTTCCTCTGGCAGTCTTTACTTCTAGGTGTGGCACAACTTGCTAGCATTTGCAGACTGGTACTGGGTTTCTTTAGCAAAAATGAACATATAGATGCAGTCTTAATGAAAATTAATCTATAAATTGATCTGTATTTTTTTTTAATGGCTGGTTAATGCCTGTCGTGTGTGTTCATAGTGAAAGAAGCCTGAAGCTATAAAGCTTACAGCAGCTGTAACTGAGACCACTAAAAAGCAATGCATGGTTTCTGAAGGTATCACTTAATCTCTTTTTTAACTCCTCACAGATTGCTTGTTTATCAAACTGGCTGCTTTGATAAAGCTGCTTATCTCAGATCAAGAGCACAGTATCTATCAACTTCAATTTATTAAATTCCAGGAACGAGAGTCTATCTGTTTCATTATCTGGATCTTCACAATACTTTAATTTTGGAATAACAGATTGCATTGAGCAGCTACTTTCTTTTTAAACATGACATTCTTTTTTATACTTGCTGGTTAACCATTTGGTGTTGCTTCCTTTCCCTCAAAAGTCAGTCTAATGCTCTAACAAGTACTGGGTAAAGAGATCTCTTCCCCTGATCTACTGGCTAGGGTCCTGTTAATACAGCCTGGGATGCTGTAAGCCTTCTTTGCTTCTCAGTCCCTCAGTTCCAAGCTTGTATTGTTGCAAGGAGGTCTTCCTTTCCAGATGGGTCTATGCTTTTGCCTCTGCTGAATTTCATGAGGTCGCTCTTGTGCCATTCCTCAGACTGGAATTTAATAAATTGAAGTTGATGGTTCTTAGCCATCTGGGCACACTGCTGGCTCATAATCAGCTGGCTGTTGACCAACACCCCCAAGTCCTTTTCTGTTGGGCACCTTTCCAGCCACTCTTCCCCAAGCCTGTAGCACTGCATGGGGTTGACCGTCAAGCAGGTCGACACTCCCGCCTAACTTGGTGTCGTCTGCAAACTTACTGAGGGTGCACTCAATCCCCTCATCCGTGTCATTAATGAAGATATTAAACAATACCGAGCTCTGGGGAACACCACTTGTGACTGGCCGCCAACTGGATTTAACTCCATTCACCACAACTCTTTGGGCCCAGCCATCAAGCCAGTTTTTTACCTAGTGAAGAGTATGCCCATCCAAGCCATGAGCAGCCAGTTTTTCCAGGAGAAGGCTGTGGGAAATGGTGTCGAAGGCTTTACTATAGTCCAGGTAAACAACATCCACAGCCTTTCCCTCATCCACTAAGCAGGTCACCTTATCATAGAAGGAGATCAGGTTTGTCAAGGAGGACCTGCCTTTCATGAACCCATGTTGACTGGTCCTGATCAGCTGGTTGTCCTGTATGTGCCGCGTAGTGGCACTCAGGATGATCTGCTCCAAAACCTTCCCAGGCACCTAGGTCAGACTGACAGGCCTGTAGTTCCCCAGATCTTCATTTCAGCCCTTCTTGTGGATGGGCGTCACATTTGCTTATCTCCAGTCAACTGGGACCCCCTCAGTTAGCCAGGACTGCTGATAATTGATGGAAGGTGGCTTGGTGAGCACTTCAGCCAGCTCCCTCAGTACCCTCAAGTGGATTCCATCTGGCCCCATAGACTTGTGTACATCTAAGTGCTGCAGCAGATCACTCACCATTTCCCCTTTGATTATGGGGGCTTCATTCTGCTCCCTGCTGCTGTCTACTAGCTCAGGGGGCTGGGTACTCAGGGAACAACTGGTCTTATGTTAAAGACTGAGGCAAAGAAGGCAGTAAGTACTTCAGACTTTTCCTTATCCTTTGTCACTATGTTTCCACACCTGTCTACTAAAAGACAGAGATTATCTTTAATCCTCCTTTTATTGCTAATTTATTTATAGAAACTTTTTTTATTGTCCTTAACATGAGAAGCCAGGTTAAGTTCTAGTTGGGCTTTGGCCCTTCTGATTTTCTCCCTACATAGCCTCACAACATCTTTCTAGTTCTCATGAGTGGCCTTCCCCTTCTTCCAAAGGCAAAATTGTCTTTTTTTCCCTGAGTTGCAACCATAGCTCTCTGTTCAGCCAGGCTGGTCTTCTTCCCCAATGGCTTGTTTTTCAGCAGATGGGGACAGCCTGCTCCTGCGCTTTTAAGACTTCCTTCTTGAAAAATGTTCAGCCTTCCTGGACTCTTTTGCCCATCAGAACTGCCTTCCAAGGGACTTTGTCAACCAGGCTCCTGCAAAGACCAAAGTCTGCCCTCCAGAAGTCCAAGGTAGCAGTTCTGCTGACCCTCCTCCTTGCTTCTCCACAAATCAAAAAATATCATTTCATGATCACTATGCCCAAGATGGCCTCCAACCATCACATCCCCCACAAGTCCTTCTCTGTTTACAAACAACAGGTCTAGCAGGGCTTGTTCCCTAGTCAGCTCCCTCACCATTTGTATCAGAAAGCTATCCTCAACATATGCCAGGAACCTCCTAGACTGTTCCCTCTCTGCTGTATTGTATTCCCAGCATATATCTGGTAAGTTGAAGGCCTCCATGAGAACAAGGGTTCTTGATCTTGAAAGTGATCTTGAAATATTCTATAAACAGCTGGGAGAAGTCTCATCTACCTCTTCATCCTGGTTGGGCAGTCTATAACAGACTCCCACCATGATGTCTACCTTGTTGGCCCTCCCCCTGATTCTTACCTATAAACACTCAACCCTATTGTCGCCATCATTAAGTTCTAGACATTCATAACACTCCCTAACATACAGGACCACACCACCACCTCTCCTTCCTTGCCTATCCCTTCTGAAGAGTTTATAACCATCCATTGCAGCACTCCAGTCATGCAAGTCATCCCATCGTGTTTCTGTGATGGTGACTACATCATAGATTTCCATCTGCACAATGGCTTCCAGCTCCTCCTGTTTGTTGCCCATGCTGTGTGTGTTAGTGTAGAAGCGCTTCAGTTGTGCTATTGGTCCTGCCATGCTTTTACTGGGAGAAGCCTTAATTCCTACCTGACCATTCCCAGGCACGGCTGAAGTTTTTAACCCATCAGTGACCCTCACATCTCTGCTGCTGCATGAATCTCCATCCCCTGCCTTCACTGAGTCAGCAGACTGAGGGACCTCAATAGTATCCTGTCCCAGAGACGTTGGCACACCACCCCCAGGTTTACCTCTAAAGAGCTTGGTTTCATTCCCTTCCCCCTTCAAATCTAGTTTAAAGCCCTTTCAATGAGCCCTGCCAGCTCCTGCACCAAGAACCTTTTCCCCCTTTGAGACAGGTGTACCCCATCAGTAGGCAGCAGGCCTGGTCTGGTATTATGTAAACCAACCTGCAATCAAAAAACCCGAAGTCCTGCCACTGACACCAGGCTTAGAGTCAGGTATTGATCTGCTGACTCTTCCTGTTTCTTCCCTCATCCTTCCCTGCAACTGGAACACCACTTGTGCTCCTGATCCCTTAACCCGTCATCCTAAGGCCCAGAAGTCTCTCTTGATCACTCTTGGGTTTCTTGTTGTCAGTTCTCACTGCCTGTCTGAAAAATCAGTAATGGGTAGTAATCTGAAAGACGTACCAGGGAAGGAAGGTTTCTCTTTATATCTTTAACCCGGGCCCCTGGGAGGCACCAGACTTCCCTGAGAAGTGAGTCCAGTCTGCATATTGGGCCTTCCACTCCCTGCAGTAGGGAGTCACCTCTGACAATGACAAGTCTTTTTTTCTTTGCTGGAGAGGTTTTGATGCATGGTGTAGTTTGGCTTAACCTTAGCAACGCCTCTGCACACATTGAATTATATTCCTTGTCATGGACACCATACCTATTTTGCAAGGGTACCTGAGAGGTGGGGGAGTTACTGGGGAAACACACCTGCTTCGCCAGGCAGGAACTTGTTCCCATTGCACCCTATCCTCTAAGTTACCTCGTTTGGCCAGGTGGAAAGAGGACAGAGAATCCTCTGTATCATGTGCCCTGTGTGCCTGTTGGGCTTGGTTTGGGGAAGGTAGGCTGTGACTCCAGTAGTCTGTCTCCCTCTTGCACTCCCCCTGATAGTTCTCAGTCTACTTACCTCTTCCCAGAGCTCCATCACTAGGCGGAGGAGTTCCTCTACCTGGGCACACCTCCCACAGGAGTGCTCACTGCTGCCTTCTGATACTGGTGTCAGAGTAGAACACACCCTGCAGCCTGACACCCAGGTGGCAGCATGCTCCCGCAAGAGCTCTGTCTGGGCAGCTGCCTCTGTCCTGCTGGGTGCAGAGCTTAGAGGACAAGGCTTTCTGCCAGGTGGATACCACGGCTCCCTGGTTGAGCTGATACAGCTTCAGCACCCTTCCGTGTGAACTGCCTTGCCACTCTGGCTGACGTGCCACTCTCTGCTTGCCCGCTCTGTTTGCAGCACTCCTGGTCTAGAATAAATTTGCACTTACTTTGTTTTCTTGCCTTGAAAGATATGTGAACCTGTAATGCTTTAACTGAAATATTAAGCTTCTGAAGCCATTTGGTTTAACTAGTTCTAAAACTTTCAAATAAGTTTGTTAGGAGGCTAATGAAATAAATATAGCTGTCTTTCTTCTCTCATAAGCTTTTTCCTTTGGTTATTTAGCTTGCCTTTTTCACATGAAATATTCTTAAGATACAAGATCTTAAAGAAACTACTCATTAATCCATATTTTGGAAAGGTATACTGACCTTGCACTTCTAATAGATGTGGGTGAGCAAGGGATGAGTGAGATCATCCATCATCACACGTGATACTGGACAAAGTGGAAAGAGCAAAATACAGTATTTGCAAAGAGGGTAAGACAGTGATTCATATCATTATCTTCCAGAGTATGTGGTGTGAAGCAGCATGTTCTCCATAAAAATAAATGCAGATATAAACTTTTACCTTTTCCTGACATTGAGGAGCACATTCTGCATTCACCCATGAAAATTTTACAGTTGTTTATTCAACCTTTGGAGCTCACTGTCTCTGCCTGAAGCCGGTCTGAATATCTCTGTGCTTCTTACAAGACCTGCTCATAAACAGTGGAATCCATAAGTGTGCTCTCTTGCCTCCAGCTTGGCCTCTGGAAGTTTTGCTCAAGGGACATAGAATCAGGTGATCTCTGAGCCCATTGTTAGTTGAAGTTTGAACATTATTTACCCATTTAGTTCTTACTGGAAACCACAGAAAAAGGTATGTCCTACTGGATAAGGACAATGGTCCTTCAGTCTTCAATCCTGGCAGTAGCAGATTTTAATTAGGAAGAGCACACAAGTATCTGTTGTCCATTGCCCTCATACTCGCCCAACATCCTGAATGGCTGTATTAGGGATTTGCATGTTACCCTTAGTATCTCTTTATGGGCATGTTTTACAAGTTCAAAAATAATGGTATTAATAGGAATGGTAGGAATAAACCTTATGTCTGTTCAGGCTTCAGCCTGCAATTTTTGAAGTGCTCCTAGTGCCACAATGTTCCCTCTCTATGAACCAAATTACTAAGATGACACTGTTTTGTTGTAGATTTTTTTTTCTTTTTAAAATATTTTAACCCTTTAATTCAAGCAAATAACATTTGAATTTCATATGTCACACAGGGTTAATCCATTCTCCACAGTGAAGTGTAAAAAATTTCAGAAATAACATACTCTGTTCCACTGCCATCCATATAAAATATTATTTACACTCCAGGCCTATTCCTTCAGGAAATTATTGATAGGAACAGCTGCTCCTTCACAAGAGTAGAAAAGTCCTTCCTCTCCGACCAGGGGCACTTTTCAGCCACCTTTACTTTATCGCCATGACACAGAAGCATGGAATATTGGATTTCAGACTCTAAATAATAATAAAAAGTGCGTAGGAAAGAAACTCTCTAAAACTTCACTTGGGAACTTTTGTGAAGCTCTGAGCCATCTCCCTGTGCTCAAAAGGATTTGTTCAAAACAAAATTAAATTCAGAGCATAAGTTATACAGTACAATCAGTATCCAACTTCAAATGCACCTCATTGCTACTCAGTTGAACATCATAATTACAATTACAGCTCTGCAGTGCTTTATGCATAAATTATTTAAATTAAACCACATAGATTATTCAAATTTTATCTCCAAGAAACACTTCTAAAAGCCTGCTAACACTCACGTTACAACTCATTGCTAACAAGCAAAACTATTAAAGGCTTGATTATTTTCTTTAAATCTTTTTGGAACTAGACTCTGCGCAATGACTTATTTCAAGTTGAATGAGTCTTGGGTTAAATGTATTTGGTGCTGGTGTTGTAATTTCAGATCCACCTTCAAGCTCAGTTGAGCAAAAGACTAAGCTGGTGCTATTCAGTCTTTCCTTTCCTAGCAAGAAAGTAACAGTCTGTGACTTTTTTTTATGCCAAGCAAAAGCCTCTTCAGTAAAAATAAGGAATTCATACTTTTTACCTTGTAAGAGCAGCCCTGGCTAGTGTAGTGATTTGACGTGATATTGACAATTATTTGCTTGAGACAATCTTAACAAAAGAATAACATTTGCAGGTGAAAAGAGCTTCATGAGAGAAGGTCTAATCAGGATGAACCTTACTCCTGGAGGGTATCTCTCATTTTGAGCATTTCTCATGGGTGGTAAGGGAAAGTAGCGTAATCAGTTCATTCCTCTGTTGCCAGCACAGGCAAGTGAAGCAGGTTAGAACAGCCTGTGATAGATACCCCAGAAAATTTGGATACAGAATATCCAAAGCCAGGGAAGAGTAATGGGAATTCCCCCTTTGCAGCTCTTCATTAGCCTGAACTCAGAGACCTAGCAAAAACAATCCAGAGTTTCCAAGTACAATATAATTTTTTTCTTTTAATATTTGTTTTTGGTTACTTTTAAAATCAGAAATGTCTTCACATGTTGCAGTACTTACTATAGACTATGAAGCAGATAAAAATACCTTTTATTATTAAAATACATTGTATACGTGAATGTCCTGATTATTTTTTTCTTCACGGAAAAGGAGTGGAACTAAGAAAAGCACAATTTTAGTGATCATAGTATTCCTTTCCCTTTGTGAAATGAAAAAAATACAATAAAAGACTATAGCTACTTACTGCTGTGTTACAGTTAAAGTGCAACAAAGTGCTCAGCCAGATCTAGGGAGTATCTGAATAACCAGGTTCTTAATTCTGATGGTTCGCTGAGTTTCCTGAACTGTTTGAACCATCTTCAGCCCAGTTTGTATTCCTGCAGTGGATATTTATTAGCTCTAAAATTTATTAACTCTAAAACCCAAAAATGACAGGGGAAAGCAACAGTCAGTCAGAAGATGGAAGTGAAAAAGTAGGAATAAACATTAAGCCTGATCCAAACGGACAAATCCTGTCTTGCCTGATATCCTGTTTCAGAGGAACAGTAAACTTTCAGTTAATCCAGTCCTAGTACTTAATAGCTGCAGACTGGCATACACTAGGAAGCAATAAATGAATACACTCAGACAAAACCGAAAGCTGAATGATCAGCTTTATTTTAGTATCTCCTAACAGTAGTGTGACTTGTGAACTCTGTACCGGATGTCAGTACGTCTTGGACTCTGGGCTATGCTGTGTTTCAAAACGCTCTGTGGGTCCCTAATGAGAGGAAGTTTCTCGTGGCCTTGCCAGGTGCTGGATGGTGGCAGTCCTGCATTTAGGCACTACAAACTGATGCTTTCCCCATACTGCGACAGAAGGTAAAGCAGTGGTAGGGTATGGAATTATTTAAGTGTACCGACGATGTTTCCGAAGGTCCTGGGACAGCATACTGTTTTACAAACACAGAACAAAGATGTGCCCCTTTCAAAGTGTTTAAAAAAAATCACATAGGAGACAAGTGAGATCAGATGTATTCAAGCCAGATGGAGGACTCAAAGTGAAGGATGAGTAATCACAGGCAGCACGTTATCTGTCCTCTTCAGAGTTGTCAGGTATAAGCTGGCATTTGTTGGCCCCAGATACAGAAGTCATGCTAAAAAGTGACAGGACTTCAGGGTGTTTTTTTTCCTGTAGAGATTGGGAAAGGGAGGAAAAAGAGCAAAAATATTGTATTTTTGGTGTGAGTGGTTTCAGCATATTAGAGTCCCAGAGCAAAAAAGAAAATGGAAAACAATATAGAATTTCTGCTGTTAGAAAGCATGATTATTTTTCCCTACATGGTATTTCCATGTGTCTTATACACACACACTGCCTGTATATAAATTAACATTATGATAGTGAGGTTAACTTATTTCAGGCACTTAGTAAACTTTCTCCACAGAAACCAGTTCTCAAGATTTTTGTGTTGAGAGTTGATGAGTCACAACATCTTTCAAGACAGCCTTACTACCTGCTGAAGAGAAAGAAAAGTAAATCTCAGTCTTGTAATTTGTCTGCGTTGTGTTGCTGCCTGTTATGGTATAAGAGGATAATCAGCATCCCTTACAATAGAAATTGAACATTCATATTTTTTGTGCAGTCATAAACTGTCGAGATGTGCTTGTTGTACAAAGCAATCTAATGCTTGGCAACCCAAATTCATCTGGATGGCCTGCATTTTAACACAGCCAAATAAAGGTGCCATATCTCACTATGAAAAATGTAGGTCAACCCTAGCTGCAAGAGAATGTATCTGGGAGGTAGTGATTCTGGCAAGGATCTGGAAAGCACAGTGAGCAGCCGGCTGAGGGGCAGTTCTGTTGGGAGGCTGTGGGCTAAGGTGAGTCCTGAGATGTGTGAGTGGAGAAGAGATTGGTATCTTTTAGAGTACATTTAACTCAAACAGAAGCAATGATCTTCCTACAGGAATGTGGGGTGAATTCGGTGCTTGTGCTATGCAGCAGATGGAGAATTGCAATGGCAACTTCTTCCTTTAAAACTTACGACTATTAAAACGCGGAAGCTGTAGAATCTTGAGAATATTAACCTCAGAGGCTATCGATATTTGTTTGAATTGGTAAATGTATCGTCCTTTAAGATTGGATGCTGTATTAAGCTGTTATTTGACTGTCCTGGTTTGAGCAACACAGAACTAATTTCTCTTCTAATGCTTGCAAAAACTGCACTTTTAAAAGACTCCAGTGTCTGAATTTGTGAAAATATTTACGTTATAGCCAGCTATGGTATGCGGGTTTCAAGGTCTCAGTGTTCTCAAGTTAGCCAGGTGCGGGGATGAGGAGGAGCGAGACCCGGGCACTTGACTCAAGCTGGCCAACAGGATTATTTCATACCATGAACGTCACATTCAATAGAAATTAGAAAGTTTGCTGCAAAGCTCTCTCTCTCCCTTGATGGCAGCGATCCAGAGAGGTTCTTGCCCTGGTGCCAGACCCCTGAGGCCTTCCCTTCCTCCTGAAGCCGTAGTGCTTGCAGTGTCCGACGTCTGCTGTCCACTGCTGGGAGTGTACGGCTTCCTGCTGATAGAATTGGCTGAGTATAATCCTTGTATATTTTATATTGGTATTGGTATCAATATTGCTTCTTTAGTGTTATTAATGTTAATTATCTAATCTTATTCTACTAAATCTGTTTATATTTCAGCCCTCAGTTTTCCTTGTTTTTCCCAGTTCCCCTTCCTGGGTGGGGAGGGGTCATCAGGTGATAGAATAATTGTTTAAACGACAATAAATGGTTGTGGGTTCCTCAAATCATAACAGTGACCTTAGATATTGGTACTATTATGTATGTATTACTGTGTGTAGCAGCAGGTGCACTTTAAATATTGTTAAACAGTACTGTAATATATGACCTGAGTTTAATCACTGAGGCAAATTCCTAGTTTGAAAATCTGACATCCCTGCAGCAATAACTTCTGTGCAAAATACTGTGATGTAGATAGGATTACAGCAGTACAATGTTTATCAGTGCATATCTTTAACTACTGGGATGTGTTTTTCCACCCTCGCTCTCTATGGGCAGTCACTCTTAAATCTTTGTTTCAGCATGCTGTTGTTGGGGAGGTGTTGTGTGCTTGGGAGGAGGGCTGTTATTTTCCCTGCCAGCTCTTCATTTTGGGGAAGCACAGGCATATTGCAAAATGGTTGAGGTATGGAAAGAAATGTGTCCTCCATGACTAGCAGTGCTGTAAAGAGACATGTCATTGCTTGTCAATGTAAGCTTTAAGAGTGATAACACATGATGGTAGTATCAGTAACCAAGTATTTGGCATCAAATATATAATAACAAATAGCTGCAAACATCTGCAGACAAATATGTTAGAATACCTGTAGCAAACTATATTTTCATCTTTTCAGCAGAACTAAGATAAAATATGTTAATAATCTGGTTCTGGGAGCAAATTCAATAAAAGTTTTAACCAGCTCTCTGTCAGTAACTCATATTCAGCAGTCTGCTTTGGTCCAGTAAAATCACCTAACCAATGTTTAATATTATGAATGTTCTTAAATCTGTTACTGGCCATAGACTGTATTAAAATGAATCGCTGAATCGTAGTGTGCAAGAATATGGTTTGCAACTTACAGAAGACTCTTTTTTAATCCTCTTATTCTTAGACTTCTTAAGTCCGAATTCCTCAATGTCATTTAAGGTTTTCACTTAGTATAGTTCTGTTTCCTGAAAAATAAGTGGAAAGTGGAGTTAAGCCAACACAAAATGTGTCTGAAAATCTCATACGTAAAGTCTAAGTATTTTTTTCATATTAGCGTGACAATTTACTGCTGTAGAAAATGTAAAGAAGAAGGGTATGCTTTTTAAAGTGTCTTTTGTGAACAAGTAACTAACACGTTGCATACATGGATATTTGGAGGATAAATTAGTATTGCTATGACACTTAGATACCTGATGAGAAAGAAAAATAGACCTGTTCCAAGTTACTGAAATTGAGGAAGAAGACAACCAAAGACCTAAAATTCCTCTTGGGCTTTGTATCTCTTAAATTATAAATGAAAGGAAAAACTTTCAACTTTGGATCCATCATCACAAACCAAGTATTAAGTTAGCTATGCGTGTATAGTAACTCAGTAACAATGACACATGGCCTGAGGGTCTATATAGAGTTAAAAGGCTACATAAGAACCATTTCTGCTTCCTTGTGTAGGCTGCTCAAATCTTTCATCTTTGCCTGATCAAGTAAGCAGGGCTGTATGGGGCAACTTCCTCAAAGCAAATGGGCATAGTTAACAACCTCATGATACACAGCTGCTGAAGACCAACAGCAAGATATTCCTTTCTTCCTGCAGTGATGGAAATCGTGATTCTTCCACATGTTATTTCTTGGTGGTAAGGTTATAAAGCATCTTTTAGGTATAGTATTTGTAGCACCATGTGATTTAGTTCTTAACTTGTGATTTCATCTTTTTAATTCTGGAAAGAACCACAATTGTTACTTGGGTTTTTTTGTTTTCTTTTGTTGGGGTTTTTTTGCACCCCACCCCAATCTGGGTGTGCTTGGCACTCATAGGAAAGTTCTAACCTGAATACCTGTTTTAGCTGTGTTTTGGGGTAAGTCAAAAGGAGAAACAATCTGAAATTCACGAGTGAGCCTCTGAAATGCAAAAGACAGCTTGTATATCAAGTCAGACCAATTTAGTGGATAAACAGGAATGCTCAGTTGCTTCTAAGTAAAAGTTCAAAGAAAAACAATAAACATCTTATTTTCTCCCCCTCTCCCCAATTTCCGTAAACCTATATTTAAGTTATCTAAGACTATTTCCCTCTTTGACGTTCTGTTTTACAGTTAAAAATACTGCAACAAATCAGAAGTAAACCATAATGTTGCATGCAAATTCTAAACTCATTAGCTTTTGTTGTTTAATAAAATCATGTCCAAGCACAGTGTGACGTGCTAAAGATTGTGTTATTTCAAACCCCTGTAGTTTATAGCCCACAAATCTTTGATAATTTATCCAAAGCTCCCTTTAAGATTCCCCATGTTATCACTGAAAATATTTCTTTGTTGTCTTTAATTACTGTGACAGTACTGTGGTAGACTGTAGGTTGAATGTGTTATTAAACAGGTCACAATTAAATGTATGTTCAAACGTGTAGTTCTGTACTTTTTACATAGAACTGAAGACAAGTATTCCATGAATTAATCCTCTTTAGTAGTGTAGCTCTCATGGTTCAACTGTAGCAGGACATCAGTGTCCTGTTGCAGAGTTGAGAAAAGTTAGTAGACTTGGAAGTAATGCTTTATTTCTTTTTTCCTATGCATGGTAGTGCAGACAGAGTATTTGTATCTAGCATTGTATGTGTATAGTTGTTCAGAAAGAATCTTGTGATGGCACTTGTGCTTAAATAGAGTCTCCTCACAGCAAGGGCTGCCCTCTGCCCTAAGATAAAGGCAAACTTTCATACACAACAAAGGTAGGATTTGTTTAATGAGGAAAACTATTGCTGTTTCCCAAAGAATCTGAAGTTAATCAAAACCAGATTAACTTTAAATCTTATTGATTGCTCTTTCCAGTAAATCTGTGCCTATCTTATTTGTAGCATGAATAGCTCATAAGTGTAAATGGTTATAGACACTTTTTTCAGAAAAGAAGACATTTACCTTAACAGCAGCTTTTGTTCACCATTATTCTTGGTTAGTGTTACCTGCCTGATGACATCGCACACATACGTCTTGAAAAGCTTTTGGAGAGGTTCTCTCTTGGTCCTAATATGTTCCTTTACTATCAGACAGTCAATCAGCCAACATGTAAAATGCAAATAAGAGCTTACAAATATCCCAACAGCCTTTTCTACACTGATAGTGACCTTAAAAGACATTTTTCAAGGAACTTGAAACTGCTTTGTCTGAACAAGCTGTTTTCTCTAACATCTCTTCTATTTTGCAGAAGCAGCCACGCTTTTTACTACTTATTCTGAATGGGCTTTTTTACTGAAAGCATTTCCCATCTGCTGACCTTTATTTTACCACTCATCTACTACTTTTACATTTTAATATGATGATCTGTAATGATAATGTTGAAGGATGGAACCACTTCCTAAGGCAACTTCCTTTTGAAGGATTTTAGTCTTTATATTGATGAACCAAATGCTTAAAAGACAGAAAACAAAATTTCTTGAAAAGAATTAATATACACTAGCTTTTTATTATAGGAGAAGAGGGAGATTATGGGCCAAATGTTGTAGAAGATCCCAAAAGCCTGTGCAAAGTAGAGTGACACCTGCCTCCAATGAACAGGCCATTTTTTTTTATCAGGCTATTCTACTGTATTATAGAATCATCTCTTTTCCTTTCAGTAATAGAAAAAAAAATCCAAATAACAGTTACATGTAGGAGTACATATTTTAGAGAGATTTTTAATTCTCCATGGTCATATACTGTTAATTTTACTTCCAACCACATTAGTAATCCATAATTGACTCAGATTTATGAATGCATGTTGCCTTTATTTTCAGTCATCAAGTTTCAGGGAAGCTGTTGTTAAAGGAAGCCTGAACTTTGATTTCACTGTATGACTGGACTGTGGTTTTCTGACTGATGTGTTTTATCATGGGCTTATGCTAATGACCTGCAGGCTGGAGTCTTTAAGTCTGTAAGTAAATTACATCTGCAGCCCTAGGAGTTATCAGTTAGGGAATAGGTGTTCATCTGACAAAACAGTGGAGCAGGTGACTTCAGTGGATACCAGTTTCCTGGAACTTCCCCTAAGGTGAATGAAGAAGAGAAAGTAACGTTATTACAAAGGAAAGAATAGGAAGCACATGAGTCAGAAGAGGCTGTGAGCTGGAGGAGGAGGACTCTTAAGATCTTTGATACATCTTGGAGTGACAAGAAAAGGAATGATACAATCACCACCACCCCCTTGTGTTTGCTATCTGAAGTAAAAGGATTGCAGCTTTGGGGAACCTGGGTAAAGTTGATGTATTGGTTTGCTTTCCAGTATTATTGCTAAGTCAGTCACTGTAAACATAGAACCTATGAAGCTGCATCTCTAAGAAAGGAGTATATTATGAGCTGTTTGAGGTGTTTTAGGAATCAGTGCTTTTCCTGGAGTACTACAGCTTCTAAGCTGAACTTTCTCACTCACACAAAGTCAGTACTAAGGAATATCAAAAACACTGAGAAATGATGACTGGAGCCTATAAAATCAGTAAAGCTAAAGTCTTACAATATTATATCTGGCAGTAATATTTCAGCCTTGTGTTTCATTCTCCTTTCTCCTTTGACAAACATAAGATACTTTCTGCCAAAAAAAAAAAAAGTGACACTTAGTCATGAGCCTGAATCTCTGTTGCCCGTCTGTTGGGTAGTCCTCAGTGCTGAAAATCAGAGTGCTTGTGCATCAGACTACACTGTCAGTAACAAGACATGATGCGTATCAAAGGCAAGCATGGTTCAGTACATACAGCTCATCTTAAATAATTCATATCATAGAATATCTCAAGTTGGAAGGGACACATAAGGATCATCGAGTCCAGCTTCCCGCTCCTCTCAGTACTGCCTAATGCTCTTTTATTTGATGGAATTTTGTAATTATTCTGGACATGTCTCAGTTATTTCATTACAATATGTCCTTTAATACTTTTTTCTGTTCCATTGTTTCCCCCAAGATTTTCTCTTAAATGTTTCCAAAACAACAACAAAATCAAAGACTTTCTTTCTTGCAAACTCTCTCTCCCCTGGTAAGCTGACAGATTCCTATGCACTGAAAGGAAACAAGATTATCTTGAATTTCATCTGTTTCCTAATATTTGCAGCTGTTTCCCTCCAAAAAGCCAAGACACTTGTCATAACAAAAAGGAGTGCTTTCTTTGAGTCAATAGTAAATCAGCAAGAATTATTAATGTACTGAAGGGGGAAGTTGTTTTTTAAGAATTATTCACTAATTTTTATCCAATCTTAATGGAACACATAAGAAAACATTTTTTGCATCTGTGATCTTACTATTTGCCTGGATGAGAAAGTAAAGAATGGAACAAGCACTGAAATTACCAATGGTTTAAAAAGTCAAACAAATATATTCTGTTTATACTCATTAACATAATGGTGAAAAACAGACTCTAGAAACTGTCTTAGAACTCTATAGTGCAAATTTTCTCAGTATTCCAATAAAGCTTGGCTTATAAATTAAGGAATTGGATTAACTGTGACTGTTTAAGGAAATAAATAGCATTTAGCGTTTGACGCTTAATTCAGAGGCTGTCATCACCTGTCCCAGCTTCAATGTTCATCAGACTGTCCCTAAAGGCTCAGTAGCCTTATCTGGTGTGTAATGTACATTCTTCTTTCAGAAATCTTCCATCTGAATTAATATTCAAATAGCACTTATTCTTCTAGTTCACAACTGGTTATTAAAAGTGTGGACAGTCAAATATTGGCATCCAGAGTGTATTCTACACATTCCAATTTATTTCTTACATTGTTTTAAATTCCTGACCACTGTCTTTCCACTGCCCTTTCTGCAAACAAAGATACCAGCAACCATTCCCACCTGCACACAATCAACAGTAAACAGACTGTGCAGGTTGGAAGAGTTTGCCAGATCATTCTAATCACTAAAGAAGCAAACAAGCTATAGCATTGAAAATTTGTGGAAAAGCATGTTGTCATTTTTTTGTGATCTTTAACATCTTTTTTATTACTATGAAGTATACAAGTTCCATCTGAGATTAGAGCTCTGTTAATTATTTGAGACATGTGAAGGGGGGAAGGGGATTCTTTGCCCCAAGAATTCATAACATAAATAGTTAAAGCAGAAAAAGATTGGAGAAGGAATAGAGCACAGACAAATGAGGTGACTTGCCCAAGATCTCATGGCAAGGCAAGAACTTAAGTCCAGCATCATGACTTGCAGTTCAAGAACCTGTTCTGCTAGATGTGACAGAGGATACAAGTGTTTGGTTTTGCTAAGCAGAATCCTAGTTTTAGCTTAACGTGGCCCACTTGACTAATTAAAGTCAGATTATTTTTGGAAAAGTAACATGTACAGCTGCAGCTACTTCAAGTTCTACTACTTCCCTCTCAGCTATCACGTGTGTCACTAGATCGATCCTGCAGACAGCTATAACTTATGTAACTGAAAGAGGTATCCTCAAAGCTAAAAGAGCCACGGAAGTCCTCATTGGGAAAAGCACTACCTATGGATGGAGCAATCCTGAGAAAGACCGAAAAAAGATTAGTGCCTTGGGCACAAACTAGTGAAGAATTTCATTAAAGCCCTTCTGTAGTCCTTTTTTTTAGGTCCAAGTTATGCTGTTACACAGAAGAGTGGCAGAAGTATGGCTGCAAGGCAACTGGGCTTTGACTGACAAAGAGTCTGTTCTGAGTCTCAGTGAAATATTCGATATGGACTTCAGAGGACTCTTTTCTTGTTGTACTTTCACTTCTAAGAGCATATCTGGAAATTTTCTCTTATGTCCAATATGCTGGAGAATAAGTAGTGTGTCAGTTCTGTCTCCCACCATTGATTCACGTAATTCTAGCATCATTTCCTCTTTATGCTTCTAACATTCTGGCTAATCTATAATATTCTAATATTTGTGGCTGTATCACCTGTATTAAATTACATTTTTAAATTAAAAATAGTGCACTTGTTAAAGTTCTAACTTTCTTGTCCTCAGCAGGAATTGGTAACAGTGTTATGTTCAGGCAAAGTAGTGAAATTGAAAAAGAACTCATAAGCATTTTTTAAATTATTACAGGTCAATAATAAGCAACTTTTCCCTACTGCTGTTATACAGTGATAGCTCTCTTGTCTCAATTTTTATTTTCCAGTGCTAAATTAATTTAATGATCACTTCAGACCTCAATAATTTACTCGCATTAAATGCACAGCTAGGAGAGTTCTGGAGATCGGCAATGAAGAGGTAGAAAATGCAGTGCTCACTGTTAATAAGAAATTGTTTTTCTTAGCTTTATTGTGTTATTATGGCTGCAAGTAGATGGAAATACACAGAAACATGAAAAAATACAATAAATATAAGAAGAGAAGACTGGCCAGTCGGGCATTTTGGTCAGGATTTTCAGAGACCTCTGGGATTGGAATGCCTAATTCCTATTAAATTTCCATTAAGTTAGTGGAAATCCACCTCTTTTACATAGTTTTGAAAACCTTAGTCCTTTTGTTAATACTCTCCATGAAGTTACACAGGTGAATATTTGGTTTTTCAGTTTGTTTTTTTTTTTTCCTAGAAAAAAAGGTGATACAAAGTTTACATTTGTACCATAAGACAGATGAAATCATAGAGTGATCCCCATTGGCTTTACCATGCTTTGGAACAGACCTTTTCAAATAAGATCAGGGAGCTTTACATGGAGGTAGAATACGAAGCACTAGAGGAATATCGGCAACATGCTGCTGATTTTTATCTTGAGAAAATACAGTAACTTAAAAGATCAGGGATATAGCCTTCCTCAGATCCAAAGCATTTTCTGCAGCTGCCNGGATTTGTAACTCAGGTGTTTGAAGTAAATGTCTGAATTGTAATGAACCCAGCCCCGAGTGCGATGGTAATATGATTGAGAAATAAATATACCAGCACAACTTAAATGTTATAGCCTCTTACTTTGCTTCTGGGACAGGAAAAAAGATGTTTTTCCTGGAGTGATTTCTTGTTTGCTCTCAGGGCATACTTTCTTGATGTTGTGTTTTCCTATACTCCAAGAACAAAATGGAGTTTCTAGCAGAAATTTATTTCATATAAAGAAAGAACAACAAAGAATACCTTCAAACTCTACTGAAGACAGTGTATTTCATTCTAAGATGCTTCTGGAAAACTTGATAGCATGTGTTTCCTCAAAGGCAAAAATGCAAATATAGCCATCCAGAAGTAACTCTTGCTTTCGGTGTGTTCCACAACTGGCCTGTCTAAAGCCAGAGCTTATTCCAGCTCCCTGTCAGTCCTGCAAGCCAGAGATAAGATCTCTCCCTTTTAGCACAGTGTTTAATTTTTTATTTGTTTGTTTGTTTTTCCAGGTTTCTGTTATCTGCCAGGATTGGGTACAGCATGATCTTTTAAAGTTTCTCAGTGTACTGAATTCATTGGACAAACTGGAGGTACCATCCTGACTTCCAACATTTTTTTTCCCAGTGACACCTCAATGATACAATGGCTTTATGCCATCCTCAGATCTTCTGTGTTTCAGGATGAGGCACTAAAATGCCTTTCTCTGTACAATTTGATGCAGCCCTTGGGCTAACTGTGCCCTACCCAGAACTCCTTGCAGAATTCTTGTGATCTATGTGTGCTCATAGCCTTATGCCTGTGTCAGTAAAAAACAGGTGGACTATATAAATTATACTTAATTGATCTATGTTTTGGAAATTTCTTCAGGTTTTTACTATATATGTATGATTTCAGTTGCATGTAGGTACTGGAAAAAGACTGCAGCTGAACATGTTTTATGTTTAAAAGCAGAGTTCTTAAGAGGTTGTACGGCATCCTATATATAGAGAAAGTGACTGTCGTGTGTTATGACACTGCTTCAGTGTAGACTTTCTTTGTCCCAGCTCTTATTTCACAATATACATACTTTTCCAGGCAAGACTTGGTTTTTTGATGTGTTTTTGAAACCTGGGGAGGTGGAGGGATATTTAGGGAAGAGAAGTTTCCAGAGTATATGATAGGACTGGCAGAATGAATAAAAATGAAAGGGAAACTGCTGAGCGGAGAGGGACCAGACAGGCTGGCCTCAGGGATGGGGAATGAAGATGCTTGGAGCCAGAAAGAGTGGTGCTGCAAGGCAGAACACAACTGGTTGATGGAAATTAAGACTGAAAGCAAGGATGTGCTTGAGAGTACACGCTGGGCAGGGAGGGCTGCTCCCTTGTTATCTAATTCTGTTTTACCTTGTATCTAAGATTGGTTCTCTTACTGGACCTTGTGCTTTTTGGGTTTAGTGTGTTTGTTAGCTCATTTGTTGCTTTATTGTGCGATTCCATCATGCTTTTCCACTAATCAGTTATGCAAGTTTCCATCTTGCATATATCTAACACTGGTTCCTCAAATGATGAGGAAAATAGACCTTTTATAAATCTCCCCATGCAAGGCAGTGCAAAAGAGTCTTCCAACAGGAAAGAATTACTTCAGATGCAGCTGGTGGAGTTCAGGCTTTTAAACCTGAAAATGTGGATGAAACGTAAAGAATAGGACACAGAAAGCAAGAGTAACATTCTTCTAGAGGAAAAGGAGATTCCTTCCAATTTCGTCTTGTGGGGACATTTTTGAAGATTCTCATATGAACTCATAGAAGCAGCTTTTTGTTTAATTTTTTATTAATCAGGATTTTTACATGAATCACATGTGATTCCAGGAACTGATTGTAAGGTGGTTACCCTTAGCAACCTGTCATTTGCCTTGGATCACCACATAATGACCCCAGTGTATGTAGCAGGTGTTCTCCATAATAACTGTAGGGAAGCAGAGAGAATACTACAGCAATATTATGCATTTATCTAAGTTGGAAACAGCTCTTTTTCTTAAGGAAAAGACTTCTACTTTTTGTCTTACAACCTTGTCTTTCAATGCCCTGCAGTTCAGAAACTATTTCAAAGCAAGTAGAGCAGGAAAAAAAAAAAATCACAAGAAATCAGTCAAAAAAAAAAAGAAAAAAACAATGAAAAAAAGGCAAGAACCACTATGAAACTCAGTGCTTTGTGGCTAAGCTATACATCAGTGAATGGACTGGTTATGTGAAAAAGGTTGGGGATTTTTTTTTTTTAATAGTTAAACATAAATACTTCTTATTGGTGATTCAGACAAAACTAGTATTTTTTTCCAGGAGAAACTTGTTTTGTTACAGATTGCCTTGCCAGTGGAGGGAAGGGAAAGCAAACACTTTTGGATTCTGAGTAAGGGATTTTGAAATCTCTTGATGCTTAATAATGAATCTGGCCTCTTTCACTGGCAGTCATACAGAACCGTGTGAAAGAGACGTGGGAGTGGAGAACCTTGCCTCTGAATATCAGATTCCCTGGAAGCCTTCACAAAGCTGAAGATAATAATGGGGAAAGAGCTAGGGGATGTATGTGAACTGCTTCATGGATATTTCAAGTCAGACTGACTACTGATTTGTTCCTTTCCTTCTCTGACTCTTTCCTGCTTCAAAGCAAACACATGAAAGGTGACATGCGAAACTCCTTCCAGGCACGCAGGCTAACAGGAGAGTCCTTTTTAGTACTGTCCCATGGGAGCCACTCTTGTATGGAGGTAGCCTGAAGGCAAAGAAATTTCTTCCTACCCACTCTTCCCCAGGCAAACTGGCCTCTGGGACAATTCTGAGATGAGTTTTGGTTGTCTTTTTTGCCTTCAGTCAGAACAAGGCCTTTGCAATTGAAATTAACAGCAGAAAGCCAGAGCATGGCCCAAAGCTTTAAAGGTCTCAGATCTGTTGTTTACCTTCTAGATTTCTATCCAGGGTTATTTAATTTACCATTTCTGGTTTCAAAGCCTCCTTCCATACAGAGGCATCTGCACTATTAGTCTTTTACTAGCCTTAAAAGCTGACCTGGACAGGCTGGAGAGTTGGGCAGAGAGAAGCCTTATGAAATTCAACAAGGACAAGTGTAGGGTACTGCATCTGGGTAGGAATAACCCCATGCATCAGTACAGGTTGGGGGCTGACCTCCTGGAGAGCAGCTCTGTGGAAAGGGACCTGGGAGTGCTGGTGGACAATAGGGTGACCATGAGCCAGCAATGTGCCCTTGTGGCCAAGAAGGCCAATGGTATCCTGGGGTGCATCCTGAGTGTGGCCAGCAGGTCGAGTGAGGTCATCCTTCCCCTCTACTCTGCCCTGGTAAGGCCACATCTGGAGTATTGTGTCCAGTTCTGAGCTCCCTGGTTCAAGAAGGATAGGGAACTGCAGGAGAGGGTCCAGCAAAGGGCTACAAAGATGATTACGGGACTCGAGCATCTTTCTTATGAGGAAAGACTGAGGAACTTGGGTCTTTTTAGTCTAGAGAAAAGATGACTGAGGGGGGATATTATTAATGCCCAGGGCCCAGGGGAATGGGACCAGTCTTTTTTCAGTGTTGCCCAGTGATAGGTCAAGAGGTAACAGGCACAAACTTGAATAACTTGAGTATAGGAAGTTCCGTCTTAACATGAGGAGGAACTTCTTTACTCTGAGGGTGGCAGAGCACTGGAACAGCCTGCCCAGAGAGGTTGTGGAGTCTCCCCCTCTGAAGACATTCAAAACCCGCCTGGATGCCATCCTGTGCAGCCTGCTGTAGGTGACCCTGCTCAGGCCAAGGGGTTGGAATAGATGATCTCCAGAGGTCCCTTCCAACCCTGACCATTCTGTGATATGGAAAGAGTTTGTCCTTCAATCTTAAAGACATTCACTTAGTCACAAGAGTGGCCTTGAGACCCTCCCCCTGTGTTCATACGTAGGTCTGCCCTTCAAGTTAGTCAGATTTGAAAAATGTCACTCAATAGGACAAGATGAACAACTAAAATAATAAGATTGCGGGGGGAAGGGGGGAGCGGAGGAACTTAGATCATAGAATCATAGAATCATAGAATGGTTTAGGTTGGAAAGGACCTTGAAGATCATTGAGTTCAAACCCCCCTGCCATAGGCAGGGACACCTCCCACTAGACCAGG
>VUYV01000043.1:5348226-5482658 GCA_008711295.1 Anarhynchus alexandrinus | reverse complement strand
CCCCGTCCCTGGAGGTGTTCAAGGCCAGGCTGGACGTGGCCTTGGGCAGCCTGGTCTAGTGGGAGGTGTCCCTGCCTATGGCAGGGGGGTTGGAGTAGATGATCTTCAAGGTCCTTTCCAACCTAAACCATTCTATGATTCTGTAATTCCTGCTGTCTCTGCTGAGCTGGAGAAACAATCCGTTTTTATAGCTTTACCGTTAATGGGGCAGGGGTAAGGGGGAGGTTGAGAATTTTTGAATGGTTATAAATAATGAGCACCTACTGGCATTTGTGAAGGTGGCTCACAACACAGGATGTCAAGCTCAATATGTTGTAGTCGCAGCCTAGACCACATAGTCTTGCCCTGCTTCTATTTCCATAGCTTGGAAAGTTCTTGCATACAGCCTAATCTACTCTGCTTCTAGACACAAGCTGCTGTTTAGATCTCGTTAATTAGCATGCAAGCAGAAAGAAAGTGACCTTTCTGTGGCCTAATTCTGTAGCTTCAGTTCAACAAGAGCCAGTGAAGTGCCATGCAATTAATAAGAGTGCGAAAAGAAGTAAAGGTCTCATTTTATGGTCAGAGAGATTAATTTCACAAAGAGGGACTCGGTGTAATTTTAGAAGCAGTTAATATGCATTCTGTAGCACAGGTGCTTAATTGAGCCATTCCCTATGTTCTACCAGTACGTTAAGAGAACTCTGTCGTGGTTTGGGCGTTTAATAATGTTTTCTTTTGCATGATGTTTCTGCGTGGTTAGTCATCAAATCTGAAGTGACATCTAGGCCTAATTGGACTTTCACAGCTCCTCAAGGCAGCCATACTTTGAATTGTCTGTGTTTTGTTTTTTTTTTCTTGTTTAAGAATAGATGAAATGAAGCATTTCTCAGTGGTGGTTTTGTAGTAAGGCAAGTCCAAAGGAGAAAACAGCTATAGTGTCCTATGTTTACTGCCTAATAGCACGTTCAGCTGGTATTGATCTATATCTATAATATACAGATATTGAATACTGTCTTGTTGCATGTGATACACCTTAATGAGAACATGAAAATGTCTTTATGTCAGGATTGCGTCTTTATATTAATGATCTCTCTGCTCCCATTCACAAGGAAAGCCAGTAAAATGGATCATTAATATTGAATCTACAGATATACACCATTTAGCTCTGCTTCCTTTTATGAACATGAATATGTCAAAAGAGCTAAACATCCAAACACATGTTGACATGATTGGACCATGCAGCATCAATACCAAGTGTGTATGTAATTTCCTCTTCTTATTTTAAGGGAGTTTTAGGCAATGAGCATGCAGGAGGAAGCCCTGAAGCCTTGGCTGCTGTCATTAGTAGTTGGAAATAAATGCAAAGGAAGAAGCAGAAACAGCAGAGCTGCACCTGTCAGCAATGAGAAAACTATTATTTGAGATGGCCCCTTTTTATTCCAACCACCATAATGAAACAGCAACTCTTGTATCGGAAGATGTAGTTATTAGTGTGGACACTTTCAATCCTAAATAGTCTGTGGTCCAGCAGGAGTAGTTCCATGAATATCATGCATGTGCTTTTAAACTTGTGCCAGCAAAATTTCATTGCTCCATATGTTCACAGAAGTAAATTCAAAAGAGGTGAAAGCATAGTTGGAGTAAAATCATTTAAAAGTTCAAACATACTTATTGGAAATATATTGGATGACTTATCTGTCTCTGCTGGCAGTACCTTGGGCTCATAATATTTATGGGGACCTACAATATAAGAAACAATTCCCCCCAACACCACCAGTTTCATCTGTAGTTTTGTAGTTATAAAATCTGTTCTAGTAAAGCAGAGCCGATTTGCAAATGCAGTCTGCCCTCACCCAGCACAGGCTTTATCCGCACATGTGGGTCTCACTTAAAGCTCTGTATAGTTCTAGTGTTCAACTGCCACCAGCTACAAAGAACTGAGCCTCCCGTCGTGCAGCTTTGTAGGCCGATAAAACATTGCCAGAGACCGCCTTTCACTTCAGTAACTGAATAAGTACTTTTAAGACAGTCTTTATGTCTATATCTACCAATAATATATAACAGGAAGAAAAAGAAAAAATACAGCATACCCCTTGTCTCCACAGAATTTCAACTAATTCTGGGGTTTTTTTTCTAATTAAACTCTTCAAAAATATTGTGCTTGGTCCACAGGTTCCCCAAAATAAATTTCAGATATATGTTGGTCAAAGCAGTGATAAACTGGAGTCAGAGGTCAACAGAATACATGAATGTTTTGTCAAAGAAAGAGATGGGAAGGGGAATGGATGTATTTTTGTGTTTATATCGTATATACTTATGCACACACACACTTTTGGCATGATTTGGTCAGAGTTTAATAAAGTGCGTTACTTTACTGAAATAATTTATAAGTATCTGAACACAGACAGATATCAGTCACAACTGGAACCAAAATGCTGGGTGGCTTTTGCAAGTCATCTTGTGATATTGAGGTGTCTTTGAATGTGCCCACCTGATAGGTACTCACATACTCAGCATTAAACTATTGCCAAATTTAGAGAAGGGAATATGTCTTTCTCTGAAGCAGCTGAAGGAGGTACTGTGCTTTGGAAGTGCTCATTTAACAAATTCTGTTATTTCCCTTCTGCTGCAGGAACTGAAGATGTTAGCAGGGTAGTTGATGTTTCCTTCTTTTTCCCTCTAGTGCACAATAGTCTTGTAGTTGTGCTTCGTATCAAAATTTTTACTTCTATAGGATGATGGGAAGCAACTTGTGGTTTTTACTATAAGAGGTGGAACATTTGTTTTCTGAACTTTTTTTTGATTCATGTACTGTTTGAAATCGGTGTTATCTGTGTAAGGTGAAAACTAATAATGAAGTAGTAATTTTTTATTTTATGCTTTCCAATATATATACATTCCAGCAATTATCTGCCATCATTCTAAACACACTTTTTGTGTAACCAGGCACATTCTTATCGTATCACTATGCCTTCGGTTTCAGTCCTTTTCCACATGTGCAGATCTACGCATGCAGAACAATCAGCAGGCTGGGTTAACCTGCGACAAAATCCCTGTTATATTTTTTGATCCACATACTTTGTTTTCTCTCTGCTCCCAACCACTACATTGTTTGATTTCTTACATAGTCAAGAACATAATTCTCCCCTGTGCTCATCTCATTGCACTGCAATGAGAAAGGACAGTCTGTTATTAGCAGTCCTGATGCAGCAGATGAAGCACATAAGTGTTTTGAAAAAAAAAAACATTTAAAATTACTTCAAAGGCATATGACACTGTCACCTGCTTTCATGTGTTTTGTAAAAAGCAATTCAATAATCTCCCCAAAAATCATCTAAATTTGATTCATTCTGTTTTAGCAGACGTATTATTTCTGCTAGCAATTGGAAAATCATCTGTCTGAAAAGCAAGTGTCTAAGCTTTTATTTTGAGGAGTAATATGCCAAAATATTTTGAAAAATGAGCATGGCACACCTGATTGGTTAAAAGGTGTGCATTTATATAAAAATGTTCAGCAGGCTGAGTGTTATGTGGGAAATGCCAGCATTCTAAACTTTGATGTAAAGCTAATGTCATGATACATTTTAATATAGCAATGTATCATGGGATAATGTTTCATTAAAAGAGACATTTGGAAACATTAGACAACATACAGTTATGCAAAATGAAATATTTTACAAAGTAGTTTCAACTCTAATATTAATCTCTCAGTACTTTATGGCAAAATGGTAATCAAAGGTGAAGACAAATCTGCCTACCACAATCCATAGTTGGTTCCTCTCTTATGTTTGTATATGGCACATTATATCAAGAAAACAATGGAGAGGGATTTTTGACTGCAGTGCTGTTTAATGTGCCCCATTTTGAAGTATTTACTTGAATTCCACGAAGAGGTATGGTACTTGACTACTGACACACGGCATCTTTTCTCTTTATGCTATTAAAGAGTTCTCTCTTCTTTCACATTTTCTGTGCTCTGGAAGAAAATATTGCTGTCACTTTCAGTGGCGTTTGCCTTTCATCTCGCTGCTTTTCAATGGCTTTCAAGTCTCTAAGTGGTATCCAATTTATTTGTATTCTGAGGCCACTTCTGTGAAGCATACCTTTCTGTCAGCCGAATGCAAGCTTTAGATGTTTTGTATTTGGAAGCTATGGTATAAACAAATTGACAATATCAAGTGCAGCCTATCTTCTTGCAGGCAATTTCCACCCGTTTGCTCTAGACCATTATTCTTCCAATTCATTCAGCAGAACTATTTACTTTCATCCGAGTAGGGTTGGGGTTGACTCTCAGTCCCCAGAGCTTGATTTAAAATCCCTTGGATTTGTGTGGAGGCCATATGCTAAACATGAAAGTAAGTCTCTGTATGCCAAAGATATTGGAGGGAATTATTCCCTTCACCATATTTCTTAGTCTGTTTTCTTCCAATATTAAAGGTTTCTTCAGTGTTTAAAGGGGTCCTTCTGCTATAGCTTCCTGCTGAGTTTGTAACTGCCCTACTAGGGTCTAAATTTGCCTTCAAGTGAGCTCTTAAAGATGCTGCATTTGTACTAGCACAAAAGAGATAAGAATTTATTTTTATACTTGCTTTTCCTTTTTCTACCTATCTCAGCCTTCTGCTGCCTTTATAATTTACTGTTTATCGAAATAACAGCAGTCAGCAGTAATTTGTCATTTTTAGCACTAATGTACACTTTTATTCCACCTTCACCATTTTTGTGGGTGTCAACAGCTTTTTATGTGCATGTATTCATATTTACATTACAACAGAGTAACATGTATGTTTGCAGAATCAAAATATTCTGGATAGATTCATCAAAAAGCTTAATCTGGGTCTTTTAAACACATAGGTATGAGTATGTTTTAGAGATAACATATAAATTGCAATTAAAGATAACAACGCAGATGGGAGAAGCTCATGGTCTTTTATCTTACAGTCATTTATTTTCCTGCGGGGTGTTTTCCCAATATTTGAAGCTTTAGTGGCAGCCGTAATAAAGCACAATGCTACTATTACAAGAAAGTTGTGTATTTTTAAACATTAACTTTTTTAAAAAATATAATAAATTACTAATACAGTATTTAAAAATTAGTTAGTCAAATGGCCCTCTTCAGTCTAAAGTCTGGTGCTGTTTATAATGCAAATCTGGAAACACACAACCTTTCTGCTTTCATCTTAATTCATTGCCAAACATAGTGGAATCTGTACCATTTGATCAAGACTTTAAATTATAATTTAAAATATATATATTTCAGATTTAGAAGAATAGCTAAATAAGAAAGAACCTGTATGTTCTGTATAATATGCTTTATGTCAGATTTGTTTTAATAACTACAGTTTTATGTTAGTAGGATGTGACTACGTCCCATATTTCTAATGTTTGCATGCATATTTATTCACCACACACCAAGTCACAATGTGAATCAATTTTATATAACATTATTGTTTTACTAAATTATTCAAATTTGCTGGCATTGAAGACCCTGACACAGTACGAACAAGCTTTGCCTGATATCACTTCTGAATTGTAATAAAGGATTTCTGTTTTGAAGGGTTATTCTTGTTCACGTATCAATTATAATTGCTGCATTTCCTTTTACAATATTTTAATTGGGTATTTTTACAAAAGCTGCTAGTCTTAGATATCTTCTGAAGAAAAAAAAAACAACACACCTCCATTTTCTTCTCTGAAGATGTGCTTATACTTAATAACTGTTTAAGCAAAGACATGCAGTGAACCTCAGAGAAAACTAATGGTTTTTAGCCAGGGAAAACATAACTAGGTCTTAGAGTTTATAAGGGGAAGGGGAGCCAAAAGAGAAATTATATAGTTGCCAGCATACCCAAAATACCTTTAGCCTACCTAACGCAATAACCAATAAAAAACACAGATGCCAGAACACTGCAGTCTTCAATGATGCTGTATTTATCCTGAGAAGGCTTTCTGAGACAGCTGGGACTCTTGGCATCCCAGCCACCTTGTACTTTGGTTACCCCTACATGTTCTGTAGTTGGACCTCTGAAGTATTTCAAAACTGTGTATGTCTTACTGCATAAAGAACATCCTAGTTTTCAGGAAAACAATATATGGAAGTGACTGCTCTTGAGAGATACAGTGCCATGTTTTGACTGATACATCATGGTGTGAAGTGTCTGCGGAGCTCAGAGATTGCCCAGATTTTGTTCATAATTTAGTCTTCTCCAAAACTACTGAAGGAGAGAAAGTATAATGAACTGGATCCCTGCACTGCAGTGCAGTCTCAGACAGGCCTGGAAAGCATAAGGTTATGAAGGCAGGCAGTAGACAAACTGTTGGCAAAGTTTACGACTTTCTCCAAGGCACGCAGAAATCAGTAGAAATCTTTTAGTAGACACTGAAGATCTTTGTTTTGATACAAGTAAAAGTAAACAAAGGTGCTGACTGACAGAAAGGGAAGAAGAGGGGAGTGGAATAAAAAGCACCAGGGGAATAAGAATTTTGCCAGGAACTTGCAGGGAGCCAAACCAAGGGCTCATTAATTCATTAATAATCATAAAAGAGATTTCCAGGCTATTTCTCTCCCTCAGCTTTCCTGACAATACCATAAGATGATAAATCCTGAGGATTTTTTGACAAAATTAGCATAAAATGCACTCTTCTTTCCTATTTCTTAATGTTTATTTTTTTTTTATGTCACTCATGGTAATCCTTAGGAGCATAATGATGTCAAGACAGCATGCCCTGCCTCCAGCAGATTTATGATGGCAGCAAGCATCCAGTTTCCCTGATCACCTTTCATAGATTTACATGCTGGTTTAATAAGAATGAACAATCAGCTATTTGTCAACTGGGAAAGCAGAGTTTTATGAGGAGATAACCTCTGAATTTTTAGGTTTTGCTTTAAAGAAGCGTATGTGAAAAAATAGTTGCTTGTATATACCGCAAGAAAACAGCAAAGATCGGGAGAACTGGGAAGTTTAAAGAAGTTGGAACCTTGACTCACTTTAGGAAGTGGTAAATGCTTGGTAAGGGGTGGGATGATAGTAGGATAGTTATTAATAAAACTTTGGCTTACACTACTGATGTTCACATGAGTACAAGAATAGAAGATGCTTCTGTTAGGAACTGACTCCTGATTAGTGTCATGTCCAGTTGGCATCAGCAGAAATGCCAGCATTTTAGTCCAGAGCACTGGTCTCATATTTTTTCTTTACTCATTGCATAAATCTCACATGTTTTTGAACAAAAATTAGTACCTGAACAAGCAAGACCCAAATCTGCATCACTTGGAATATACTAAAAATGTCAATCAGAAATAGTTAATTTTTCCTTGAAAGGAGATTCATTTGGTGTCTTTTTGTGCATTTTTACTGTGTGTGCAGTGTTTAATATGTTATGACCAAGTGTTGAAGTACCTTCCTCAGTTTTTTCCTTTTTCTTCAGCAGAGTTCTCACTGATTTCAACAATAGTAGTTTCTCAGAACTTGGCCTTAAGTCTAGACACAAACCTATTATTAGAACAGATTGCCTATAGTTTGTCTGGTTTTGAATGTACTCCCTCTGTTGTTCTGTCTTAGCCTCATCATAACTAAGAGGGTTTGGGGGTTTTGTTATGTTTTTGCATCCAGATCTGACCACATTGTGTAATGGCTTTAAGCCCTCAACCTTTAGGAAAATTTTAATTGGGAGATTTTTCTTCTTATCTCTAATTTACACCCTAGAGTCTTATTAGGATGGCTTTGTTGATTCTGCTTGTAAACAACATTCTTGCATCTGAGCTGAACTCAGTCAGTTACATTTAACCTCCAACCCTGCAAATGTAGCATTGTGCTGCTATTGCCATAAACGAGACTGCCATTGAAAAAATGTGGGTTTGGTTCAACTTAAAAGATCATTTTGCCACATTTAATGCAAAGGCTTTTTTAGATATAAATGGTTACCTTACTGGGAAAATATATTCTACAACAGTCTCAAGGCTCCTTATTATTTTTTCTCATAGACACATTTAGGAGGACCAGTCATTGATCATAAAGGGATGCCATTGCAAGAAGCATCTTGCATATTAATATTCCATTTTGCGGGTGTGAAACCAAGTTCTCTTTTAAAGCGTAAAGGTTATGCTGTCCTCTGCATTGTCCAGCATCCAGATCTTGAATCTGAAAAAAGGATTTAAAGCTAGGAGATATGACAGCCTCCACCCCACCCCCTTTCTGCAAATAAGAACTCTCTAGTCCCAGTAAGTTCCTTGTTCCTTTGCCAGGAAGCATTTGTCTTTAACTGGGAAAAGAAAGGCCAGTTTTGTTTTCCGTTAGCCAGATGTCTACAAAGAGGAGACATCCATCCTAGGCCCTATGCTGGCATGTGTGAGGCATCAAGCAGAGCAGAGAAGAGTGGGCTTTGTCTCAGGTGCCTGATTAGTTGCATTGACTCGATGCCATTACTTCACAACTGAGCTTAACTGGTTTTATGGCACATGACCTTGGGGAACTGAGCTTGAGTTCCATCTTGACAGATTAAGTTGTTCATACAGACATCATCATGTTTGCCTTGTGTTAGCTTATAAATTTGACTAAAGTGAGTAGAAAGGTATGCTGTTGTACAGACAGGTAATTAGGACAAGTGAACAAAAACAGCAAATCCGCTATTCCAACTCTGTCAGCATTGAACTGAGTGAAAACAAGGGTTTATTCCTTCCTTGGCCTAAGAATATTCTCCTCTAGAGATGAGATGGGCAAGATGAGAAGGGCATATTCAGCTAAGGAATCTGTCAGGAAAAAGATCCTCTGTCCTCCATCCTGTATCCTCTTCTGGCAAGCTGCAGTGACCTGTGTGTCAGCAGTGCCTGAAATAAAATTCAGGTAGCATGCTGATAGTTTTGTAAAGGCTGAGGAAAAGAGCTTTGTTTTCCTTATTCATTTCTGTGAAGTTCTTTTACATGACCCAACAGCAAATGCAATAATTTGCATTGCTTTTTCTGAAGAAGTCTCAGTTCCACTGGGCAGAAGTGAGCCTGCATAAGAAATGTAGCCATTGGTATGCAGAGCATGCTGCTGTGTTAGTGCCTTATTATAGCATCACACTCGCTTAAAAATGTAAGTGTGATGCTGAATAGAATTCATATCTCACTGATATGCAGCAAAAGATAAATTTTCCCTTGCCTTGATGAGAACTTAAGAAAAAACGCTTACTGGGAAGGAATAATCTATTGTAACATATAAAGAGTTCAAAATTACAAGCTCACAATTAAATGCTCTCTGCATCTAACGACATGTTTACGTGTATACACTATTGTCACATTTCTCCCCTGAAGACAATGTTTACTTGTTTTCTCTCTAATTTTGGGGTAGAATATAGCCAGATGCTGCATAGATTACAAACTGCACCTGATCTGTTAAAATTTATATACCACATTGGTACTGTGCTGTGATTCCTATTGTCAGGTTGTGCCTGTAACCTCTTTTATGGAATTTCTTATGATGTCCTATGCAAACCGCCAGTTTAAAATAATATTGTATACATATGCCATGTCCCTTTCTCGTGACAAGCAATTTATTTTGAGGTTGAGGTGACTTGCATTGGATCCTAGTGACATGTTGTGGTATTATCACTTATTATTTAGGCAATCATCTGCAAAGATGGATAAAATAAGAGTAAGTAAAACAAAGTGGCAGTTAAGCTCTGACTCACAACTGAGATTATTTTTTGGGGGGGAGGTGAGGAAGTCACTGTAACATAGGAATGCTTATAGCTTTTGACTAAAGCAAAAGATAACCAAAAAATTTTTTCTTTCCTTCTGGACAAAAAAAAAATCCTAAATACCAAAATGGTGAGATTTGGATTGTTCTCAGAACTCCTACAATCTGTCATCAAAATCAAAAAAACAAAAATCCCCAAACACCTCTTATAGGTCAAGAAAACTGCCTACTTTGGCAGATAAAGTCTAAATAAAAGCACTGAGAAAGTGCTGAGATGCATAAATGGCTGGAATATGAATGCTGTAGAACCTTGTTTTCAAGTAAGTGTGACCTGGTGCTGTAATACTTTTTGCTGTTAGAGCATCTTCTAAGATTTTCAGTGAATTTTACAAATACTATTTAAGTAAGAAAGAAATCACAATCCTTCGGGAGACCATATGAATTATGTTACACCTTTGATTATAAACAGAGAAATGGTCTCTTTGGTCCCTGGGGATGACCAGCAGATGCTTAGCCTCTCCCAGGATCTGACATAGTAACATTACTTTAAGTAACTGATAACACCTCTCTTTCTCATCTGAACTTCTATCAGTAGTGTCCTGGTTTGAGCAACACGGGACTAATTTCTCTTCTAATACTTGGGAAGACTGCACTTTTAAAAGACTCTAGTGTCTGAATTTGTGAAAATATTTACGTTATAGCCAGCTATGGTATGCGGGTTTCAAGGTCTCAGTGTTCTCAAGTTAGCCAGGTGCGGGGATGAGGAGGAGCAAGACCCAGGCATTTGACTCAAGCTGCCAATAGGATTATTTCATACCATGAACGTCACATTCAATAGAAATTAGAAAGTTTGCTGCAAAGCTCTCTCTCTCCCTTGATGGCAGCGATCCAGAGAGGTTCTTGCCCTGGTGCCAGACCCCTGAGGCCTTCCCTTCCTCCCAAAGCCATAGCACTTGCAGTGTCCGACATTTGCTGTCCACTGCTGGGAGTGCACAGTTTCCTATTGATATAGTTGGCTGAATATAATCTTTGTGTATTTCGTATTGGCATCAGGATCAATATTGGTTCTTTAGTGCTAGTAATGTTAATTATCTAATCTTATTCTACTAAATCTGTTTATATTTCAGCCCTCAGTTTTCCTTGTTTTTCCCAATTCCCCTTCCTGGGTGGGGAGGGGTCATCAGGTGATAGAATGATTGTCTAAACGACAATAAATTGCTGTGGGTTTCGCAAACCATAACAAATAGCTAACAGACTACTACTTAACACGTTCTAAGATACGGAAGTCTCTTATTCACCCTCATTTTTTTTTTCCATCCCAAGCCCATCTCCATGTGCCCCCAATACTATATACTATAAGCCTCCAAGAAAAACAGGTTTCTGGGATAAGAGTCAGTACAGCTTCTGAAAGTTTGAAATGTATGTTTCCTGAGCCTATACAAAGTTACAGGGTCTCGTCTGACCTCTTACAGATCTTTGATAATGAGCTGATTTGCAGGTGGAGTCTCCAAGTAGTGTTTATAGAAGTGGAACAGCTATCTAAAAGGAAGAATATTTTAGCAGCTCTGAAAACTTGCAGCACTTTGCTAAGCAGAGGTAACCTTAGGAAGCATAGTCTCCATATGCCTGATACTAAGAGTTCAATAAAACCCCTCTGATCCTTCGAATGTGTCATCTGAGAAATAAGAAAAAAAATAAAAGTAGCCACATGATTTCTGCCTAAAGTGATTGGTTTCATCTTTCAGTGCTAGAAGCGTTTTTTGTAGTTCTGTATTCTTACAATACACACTTACATTTTAAGCTTTCATCTCCTTCTGACATCAGACTCCTGCTGGCAATTGTTCAGTTAGTTTACCAGGGCTGTACGCTAAGAATAATGATAAATTCAGTAAGTATTATAGAAAAGGAAAAGCTTAATGGTTTTGCATATCCCATAAATCTTTTTATTTTACTGTAGATTGACTTTTTTAAAATAATAATTTGGAAATTAAAACCTTCACAGGACTGTGAAAACAGTAAACTTAATAAATTAATTTCAGTAAATACATGAAATATTGTCATCCACTTTTTAAAACTGGAAATCAGTAGTCCTTTTCAGGCTGCAGACCTTGTACCAATAATTAATTCATGTAAGAAAGAGCAAATGTTTAAGAAAAGCCTTAACATTTTTCATCTGATTAATTTCTTATATCTGTAAAGACTTCCCATCAATGTTGCCATGCACCTGTTTCCTTCATACTTGTAAATACTTGTTCTAATAAATAAGTGGAAAAAGTAAGACATGTCAGGAGTGTGAACAACCAAAAAAAAACAAGAAAAGCAAATTACATTCACAAATAGTTCAGACTTTTAGTTTGAGACACTTGCTGTGCAGTTACAAATGGCTGTCTATGTTTCTCATATGCTGCAAACACTCATAGCTCCTTTGCAAAAAAAGAAAAATGTTTAATGTTATGAGTAAAATCAAAAAATCAAACTGAACATGCACGTAACAATAGAGCATGTGTGTATCACTATGTATAGATCATAGCTGATTCTAGCTTGCTGAGAAAGAGAAGAAAACAAGCCAAATTCAACTTGGAGGCAGGATACAAACATTTACTTGTGAATCCAGTAGGAATTGCTCTGATAAAACTGGAGTGAATTTTGCCTAGTGCATGGTGGGAATGTCAGTTCAATTCAAAATAAATAATATAAGAGCTTTACCAATCACCTAATTTCTCCCTTTCACCTCTGCAGTCTGGGAGCTATTTTAGGGGACTACCGAGATTTCATATCCTCGGTGGGGCCCTTTTGGTTTTAGTCTCTACTTAACCATGAACATACAGGTTTTTTCATTCATAGATGATAGGTGAACAAACAGCTGCTGTCTAATTTGACAGCTTCTGTTATCTATGCACTGGTTTCCTGTTATTTTGTTTTGCTATTGTATCACTGTGCTATTTTCTGCAAGTCATTTTAATCATATCAGGGTAGATCAATTTTAAAGTATACTCATGACTCCTCATGACTTCCAAAAGCAAGTCTCAGAGAAGGAGAAAAAGCACGTTTGGTTTTTCACCATGAACAGCTATTGCATTTTTGACATTCAGAATTCTTTGTAACCAAAGTAGTTCTAAAAATAAAGTTCTGGCCAACCAAAAGTTTGATCTCAGATTGCCTAAAAGCAATCTTTGGCACATGTTTTGCCCACCTATTATCAGGTATTTGAACATGATTGCCTAAGATTTTTCACGTGCAGGTTTGATTCATAGCTTGGGCTTCTGGTTCTGCTACAAAATGTTACAAATGTTCCTCTCAGGCTAATTAATTTTATAAAGAAAGAAGAGACAAATTAATCATCTATTCTCAATTTCTGTATGGTACAAATAGGACTTCAGTAACTGAATTCTCTTAGCAACTACAGCATGTATTTCTAGGAAGACCTCACATTTTGGTGTTCAGATTTCCAGTGGCAGAGACACATCACCATCTAACGCAATTCTCCATTATTCAAAGAGCTGTTCCAGCTAGTCTTATTACTTCAGAGCTGTCCTTGGCAAACCAATTTTAAATTATTTGTGGTTTTGACATTCTTCTTCCTTTAAATAGGAAATGGATCTGCTGTTAAAATGACAAATACAATTTTTAAACACGCTCTGTCATTTTTACTGAATGGAAAATATTTCATTTTTGTCCTGTGATACACATATGTACATTTCTTCATTTTTATTATTTCTATTATTTCCTTTTAGTTGTAGATCAGAGTTATTGCTAGAACTTTGTTCCTGATATAATGTAAAAAACATGTCTTATACTCACTGATTCTGCCAGCTGTAACTTCTTTCCACGTCCTTTTGCTTTCTTTACTTCTTTTCCAAAATTTCTTGCTCTGATTTATAACAATTACCATCAGCTCTCATTCATATGTGATTTGATTCCAGTAGGAAAACACTGATGGAAAGTAGTTTTACTCTTTTCCTTTTAAATTCTATTTTATTTTGCTTAAAGGTCAATCAATTCCCTATGTTTTTACTACTAAACTCTACTGCTTGTGTATACGCTGTCTTAATACTCCCATTACTTCAAGTACATTTATGACAGTGGATATCAACATCTTCTAGACCCCAGAGAGAATCTTTATAATATTCACAGTTTCACAGGTTCATTTTCTCTCCAGGCTGGAGACTGCTCCTTACTGATGAACCTTTGTTATATGTAATATCCAGTATAGTGCTGAAATGAAAAATCATCATCTTGTCTTTGTGATTTCTCTACTCCTGCTTTTCTGAGCTGCTGCTTCATTATAAGGAGGAGGGCTAAGTCATTCAGAAGTTAGGGTGACCACCTAAGATTTGATTTTCCTTTCGTGTGATTTCCCAGTAATTAGAAATTATTAGTCCTGAAGATGGATCTTCACCTTCTTCATCTTTTAAGTCGATTTTGTCTTTCTTTTTGCTTTTCAATATAATTCTTAAAGTAACTTATACGATAGTCCGTATTTTTTTTTTCTGCTTCGGTGTTTATTTTGATATTTTACTCCATGGGCCAGCAAAACACTCAAAGACTTTTCTGTTCATTTTATGAGATCTCTATAGGCTCCAGATAAGGTTTTCTGAGACAAAACTGTAAAGAAATTGATTTGGTAGAATTTTAGAAACTGTAATAAATACACTGTTCTCTTAATTACAGAATTAGTAATGTAGGGAGTATTTTAACAAAAGGGATTCTCTAAATGTTAAGACTAAAAAATGATACTTCTGAAAATTCCCTAATTAGATTTTCCATAGTTTTAGCAGAAAAATATAAGAACTAGAATGCCATTTTTGCACTGAGATTCAACAAATCAAAAAAAATATCCAGTCATCTGCCTTTGTTGATCTCTTCCATTGTGTTCTGTAGGATCTGAGTGAGATTCCAGTTAGTATCACTTACCACGCCTTTGATTTCAGTTCTGGTAGATCTGTAATTTTGAGTGCCATCTGAAATGTATTTTCTTTGGAGGACTGTTGGTACATTTGTCTTCAGACTGGAACATCAGCATTTGCAAGTTCTATGGTCTGAAGTAAAACAGAATCAAATTTCTTCAGGGACAATGTTAAGACACAAAAGAAAAGAATATGGCCCTGTAACCCAGAGTTTTGAAAACAAATGTGAGGAAAATTCTGAGAAGACAGGCAGCTTTTTCTTTGAAATTGTAATGAGCCAGGTTCTCTAAAGGCAACGGATTAGACTTCACATATTTGAAAGTAAAATGATATTCTGTTGTTAAATAGTTAAAGTGAGAGCATATACAATAACTCTCCTAAAATATTTCTTAAGAAATACTGTGAAATATAGTAATATTCAGATTGTTAGCAACCCAGCTGTGAACATTTGTCATAATTTCCAGGTGACATGAACGTATACCTGAGATTGAACATGCAAAGTTGAAACAGCCTATAGGCAACTGTACAGTTCGTTCTCAGGAATTTTATTTTTTTAGTCTACGTACATATATATGTATGTATTTATTATAAGTAGTCATGACCTGCATGAAGAATTAAAACCACATTTTCAGCATTTTATTCCTTGCAATAAAAGCCTAGTCCTGTAAACCTTTCCTCCTATGGAACAGTTCTTAACACAAGTACTGCCTTTTTAATTAGTAGGGCATTAAGGGTTTAAACTGGGCTCAAGTTTATTTCTCAGTTGTATTTCAGGAAGTTATAGTGCTTGTAATTACAAGACGTAGATTATTTGGACAACTCAGTAAATCACCAGGCACACAGTAATATATATGTATATATATGGCTTCATAGTGATGCTAACAATACTTTTTCACCCTTGGACAATGAACTGCAGGATCCCAAAGTGCTCTACTGATTAGCGATGATGTTCCATTTTCAGAAAAGGGGAAAATGAAGTACAGATAGGGGGAGTAACTTTTCCAAGATCCAACAGCAGGCGAGTGGCAGGGATGATAATAAAATGCCTCTAGAAATATGCACTGGTTCATAGCTTTCAAAAGCTAACAGACCTACCAAATCTAGGTGACTGTCTTGAATAAAACCTCACTGTTATTCAGGCCCAGGGATCAGGCAGAAAATATGCAGCACAGTAATGTAACAGTAAATACAGCTTTTCTGTTAGAGGGTGAAAATGTGGAATCGACTTTGATTCCATTCCAAAGGATCTTGTTTGCACAGGCCAGTACTTACAGGATTATAACTCTTACCAGCTTTAATGTTATTGTGCCCTTGGAAAATGGAGTTATGGCAACAACAATCAAAACTGGAACTTGCAAGCTGGCAGAGAGTGCAGGGCTGGCTTTGTTTTTTACGTAGTTGTTCTAATAGTTCGTCACTTTATAGAGTCAAATGGAGACATAATTAAATTTAATTTCATTGCCCTTTCAGATCAGAGGGACACATATGTGCATAAAATAAAGCTATCAATTATGAGAGGTATTGTTGTAAGTGGCTTTAGAAAAAAAAAGACATAGTTTTAATTCATTTAGTTTTTCAAAACCTCAGCATCTTAGGAGAGAAACTATGGGCTGTATGAGCGTATAGAAGAACATGTGTTTTCATTTCAAACAACTGGCTGCTCCAAGTAGACCGGAGGCATGTTAACGGTGTGGTAATTTTAGGATTTTCAATTTCAGAGCAGTCTGAAAAGCAGAGGAAGTGGACCTTAAACCTCTCTTTATCCATTTCCTTCTTTTTATGCAGTACATGACACTTTCAGACACGTATCAGTGTATGTGACAAGTAGCACTGCACCCACAATGTCCAATGAATTCTGGCAGCATATTCAATAAGGGAATATTTTTGAGCTGCAGCTTCGTTTGCTTAGTTACAGTCAACTGGCCAGTCATTTGACCTCTGAACCCTGATTTCTATCAGGTTCCTGGTCTTTGTAGATTAGGAAAAAAATAACTTATCTGAAATGTGCTTGTCTAATTTTAATGCTGTACTGATGACGTAAAGGAGGAATGCTCTTCTGCTTCTATTGAGCATATTTAATGGGTACCTTATTCTAAATTTTATAATACGTTAGTGCAGAGTTGTTCATGGTGTAGAACATCCTACGCTTATGTAAGCATAGAATTCATGTTAGAGTCAATTTATTTTTTTTCTAATGGCTCATCCATGGTCCATTAAAACTGTTCCAAAGATAAAAATAGCATGACATCTGCTAAAAATAACTGCATGTTGCACAGCCTTGATATCAAACATGCAAGACGGAACCTGAGTCTTAAAGGGGAAAGGAATATTTCCGTGGTTTCATGGACATATGCTTGAGTCAGCAGCTAATGTATCAAAAGATTCCCTGATGTCTAACCCAAAATGTTGCTTTTACTGATTATGTCAGAGTTTTGACCTGGTGACAAGAAAGCAAGTTTGCAAGTCTCAAACAAACTGACATTTACCCTTGGGAAGGAGGAAAAATGACCCATGAAGTTTCCATCTGCTGATAGAATAAACATCTGTAGTACTCATGACTGGCATGAGTTCAGTAGCAGTGGAGCTTGCAATGAGTGATCTCTGGCCTCCTAAGTTACTATCGCCATTGAATAGTAATGGCTTCAAATGGAAATTACCTTAGAGACCGCTCAAAAGGCTGGATTCTGTCTATCGGAGATACCATAAAAAGTAGGACTCCAAGAATGCATGAAGTTTAAAGACTTACATGAAGGGTGAACATGAAATATTAATTAGTCACAGAAATATACACTGAACGCCCAATGGTAACCAAACCGTGAGGGCTATTTGGCAGATAGATATGTTCAATGGCTCTGTGTTTATGTGGGCACAGGTGTCTCTTACTGAAAATCACAGATTCTGTAGCCATTCATGTTTTGTGAATATATTTTTCTATCTCTATTATAGTGATTCTTTTCATATATTAAAGAATTATGAAATAAACTTCAATCAAATATCTTAGCTCTTCAGTGTCCAAGGATAAGTTTTATTATACTGTAAATAGTAGACACATTGCTTCACTGTTCTGAAACCACAGATTTTTCCAGGACAGCTTGGAAGATAAGCCGTTTAACACTCCAAAAGGAGGAGGCACAAGTTCAAAGAGGAGGAAAGCTCTTGTGATTTAAAAGGAAAGCCATTTTGGTTAATAAGTTGTCTACCTCAGAAATTGCTGAAGTGTTTTGTTTATCAAAACTGCTTTTTGTCTATAGACCTGATTCTTGAGCCACAGTATTTTACACTAACTACCCACTGACACTATGTCTAGAAAAAATCAGGAGACTTGGACTCAACAGTGACTAATATTATGAAAATGTTGAATCATTTGAAAGCAGAGTGCTAAATCCTTTTCTGGTCTAAATGCAAAAAAGCAGAGAAGTCAATGGCAATAAACTCAGCCAGACAACTCCAGGCTATTGTGTTCATTCATTAATTTCCACTGCCATTGCTATATATACAGCTCACTATGCTAACTGCAACATACACTTCTAGAAGTACAATCTGCTAGGAACACCAATAAGACAGTATTTAAATAAGTCTAATACTCTGATTTATAAAATATTTAAATGCAAAAATTCATAATTGACATGGTGTCAGTTCCTAGTCTTAAAAAATGTCATTAAGTTAGTTACCAATGTCTATCCCTTAAATGACATGTAATTGTTTTCAGTTACTAATTTCAGCATTGAAGTATTTTTTTTTTAAAAAAACAGCTTGAAGTTGGGAAATGAAAATTGGAAACCAGCAACTTGGAAAAACTGTAAATCAAAAATCGAGAACTACTTAGCTTTCCATCAAAAAATTTTGCTTCCAGTTATTCAAGTGTAAAGACTAATAAAAATATCAAGTATGTAATTATTTACCAGGTATACTTTTATTTTATAATTATTGTAAATAAAAAAAGATGGAGACTGTCAAAATAGTCACATTTCAATATTAATTTCCTTCCTGCTTTTAATCTTCAAATGAATGTTCCTGATTTCACATGTTAACCTGTTAGAATCTGTTTCTTATTCATCTAACAACAGGATTATAAACCCAAAAGTTCACAGTCCAAAGGCTAATAGCACTGAACATGCTTAGCGATGTAGTATCTGAAAAAGACTTTTGTCTAGAATTCCTAATTTATTCATTTGGAAGTAGGTCTTTATTTTCCCTTGGTGGTATCTAATTTAGGAGATTCAATTTTAGAAGATGAGTAAATTAGTTGTGAAATTATTTTTTAGGAAAGCTAACATCTCGGGGTGATACCTGAAATGTTTCTAAAGCTTCTTTGTAGCACTTTAAAGTTACTAAGTTCCAATTTCTCCAATTTCTCAACCAAGTTTATAGCCATAAATTGCTCTTGCAATCAGTGAAGGTGCAAACCAGTTCATACTGGTTTGTGTCTGTCAAGAACACAGACTACTCTCCACTGTTACTCTTTCATGTGAGCATGAATGACACCACAAGCCAGAAACTGGGTAGAATGAAGGAAGACTATAAAGCCCTTGAGGTGCAAGTGAAAAAAAATTGGTACTCGAGTTATCTTTTCCTCCATTTTACCAGTTAGAGGAAAGGGAGCAGACAGAAATGGACAGATAATGTATATCAACTCCTGGCTACGTGGCTGATGCCATCGTGAGGGTTTTCCCTTTTATGACAATGGGACCTTCTTTGATGAATATAAGCTGTTAGAGAGGGATGGAATCCACCTGCCTAGAAAAACTAAGGGAGTCTTTGGGAGCAGGCTGGCCAGCTTGGTGAGGTGAGGTTTAAACTGAAGGGCTCAGGGGGTAAGGTCCAAAATGGCAATGCTCATGCCATTGCTTCCAACTGGGGTATAAGCCAGGCCAACCAGAGCAGTGACAAATGTTCCTTAGCTGACGCCCAAGATGAGAACCAGAAGGCCAGCCACCTCAAGGGTGTGTATGACTATGGTGGGTCCTCTTGCACCCCTCCAGGGATACCTGCATGCTTGATTACCTCTCTGAAATGCCTGTACACCAACACACGCAGCATGGGAAATAAGCAGGAAGAACACAGAGATCTGTGTGTGGTCACAGGGCCATGATCTCATTGCAATTACAGAGTCATGGTGGGATAGCTTGCATGACTGGAATGCTGTCATGGATGGCTATGTACTTTTTAGGAAAGACAGGCTAGCAGGGAGAGGTGGTAGAGTTGCTCTCTACATGAGAGAACAGGTGTAATGTATCGAGCCCTGCCTAGGGGTGGATGAAGAATGTGTTGAGAGCTTATAGGTAAGAACTAAGGGGCAGGCTAATATGAGTGACACTGTTGTTGGTGTTTACTACAGACCACCAGATGAGGGAGAGGAAGTCAATGAGGCCTTCTACAGACAGCTGGAAATAGCCTCACGATCACAGGCCCTGGTTCTCACGGGGGACTTCAACCACCCTAAAATTTGCTGGAAAGGCAACACAGCCAGGCATGCACAATCCAGGAGATTTCTGCAGAGCATTGATGGTAACTTTTGACACAGGTGGTGGAGGAGCCAATGAGGAGAGGTGTGCTGCTGCACCGTGTGCTGACAAAGAAGGACTAGTTGAGGATATGTAGGCTGGGGGGTGACCTTGGCTGCAGGGTGCATGAGATGGTGGAGTTCAGGATCCTGCGTGGAAGAAGTAAGGCAAAAAGTAGAATTACAACCCTGGTCTTCAGGAAAGCTGACTTTGGCATCTTCAAAGACCTGCTTGGAGGAATCCCATGGATTAAGGCTCTAGAAGGTAGGGGGGTCCAAGAGAGCTGGTTAATATTCAAGCACCACTTCCTCCAACCTCAAGATCAGTGCATCCCTATGAGTAGGAAATCAAGCAAAGGAGGCAGAAGATCTGCATGAATGAGCAAGGAGCTTCTGGAAAAACTCAAATGGAAGAAGGAAGTTTACAGAATGTGGAAAAAGGGACTGACCACTTGGGAGAATATAGGAGTGTTGTCAGAGTATGCAGGGATACAACATGGAAGGCTAAGGCCCACTTGGAATTAAACCTGGCAAGGGATGTCAAGAAGGGCTTCTTCAAGTACATCAGTAGCAAAAGGAAGACTAGGGAAAATGTGGGCCCCGCTGCTGAATGAGGTGGGTGCCCTGGTGATGGAGGATGCAGAGAAGATGGAGTTACTGAATGCCATCTTTGCTTCAGGCTTTACTGCTAAATCTTTACCACCCAGACCCTAGAGGTAAGAGAGAGAGTCTGGAGAAAGGAAGACCTTCCCTTAGTCGAGGATGATCAGGTTAGAAAACATTTAGGCAAAGTTGACACCCACAAATCCATGGGCCCTGATGGGATGCACCCATGAGTGCTGAGGGAGGTGGCGGATGGTGTTGTTAAGCCACTCTCGATCAACTTTGAAAGGTCATGGAGAACAGGAGAGCTGCCTGAGGACTAGAGGAAAGCTAATGTCACTCCAATCTTCAAAAAGGTCAAGAAGGAGGACCCAGGAAACTACAGGCCGGTCAGCTTCACTTGCATCCGAGGAAAGGTGATGGAACAGCTCATTCTGGATGTCATCTCTAAGCACGTAGAGGAAACTAAGGTTATCTGGAGTGGTCAGCATGAACACACCAAGGGGAAATCATGCTTGACCAATCTGATAGCCTTCTATGATGTCATGACAGGCTGGGTAGATGAGGGGAGAGCAGTGCACATTGTCTACTTCGACTTCAGCAAGGCTTTTTCCGCTCTCTCCCATAACGTCCTCATAAGTAAGTTTAGGAAGTGTGGGTTAGATGAGTGGACCGTGAGGTGGATGGAGAACTGGCTGAATGGCAGAGCTCAGAGGGTTGTGATCAGCAGCACAGAGTCTAGTTGGACACCTGTAACTAGTGGTGTTCCCCAGAGGTCAGTACTGTGTCCAGTCTTATTTAACATATGCATCAATGACCTGGATGAGGGGACAGAGTGTCCCCTCAGCAAGTTTGCTGATGACACAAAACTGGGAGGAGTGACTGACACACCAGAAGGCTGTGCTGCAATTCAGTGAGACCTGGACAGGCTATAGAGTGGGGTGGAGAGGAACCTAATGAAGTTCAACAAGAGCAAGTGCAGAGTCCTGCACCTAGGGAGGAATAACCCCATGCACCAGTACAGGTTAGGGGCTGACCTGCTGGAAAGCAGCTCTGCAGAGACCCGGGACTCCTGGTGAACAAGTTGACCATGAGCCAGCAGTGTGCCCTTGTGGCCAAGGCAGCCAATGGTATCCTGGGGTGCATTAAAAAGAGCATGGTCAGCTGGTTGAGGGAGGTTCTCCTCCGCCTCTACTCTGCCCTAGTGAGGCCATATCTGGAGTATTGTGTTCACTTTGGCGCTCCCCTGTTCAAGAAAGACAAGGAACTGCTGAAGAGTTCTGCAGAGAGTTACAAAGATGATCAGGGGACTAGAGCATCTCTCTTATGAGGAAAGGCTGAGAGGCCTGGGTCTGTTTAGCCTGGAGAAAAGAAGACTGAGAGGGGATCTCACCAATGCTTACAAATATCTAAAGGGCAGGTGTCAAGAGGATGGGGCAAGACTATTTTCAGTGGTGCCCAGCAACAGGACAAGAGGCAATGGGCACAAACTGGAACACAGAAAATTCTGTCTGAGCATAAGGAAAAAGATTCCTTAATTTGAGGGTGACAGAGCACTGGAACAGGCTGCCCAGAGAGGTTGTGGAGTCTCCTTCTTTGGAGATATTCAAAACCCACCTGGATGTGTCCCTGTCCAACTTGCTCTAGGTGAACCTGCTTTGGCAGGTGGGTTGGACTAGATGATCTCTGAAAGTCCCTTCCAGCCCCTAGCATTTTGTGATTCTGTGATACCCCATCAGTATCCCATGATGCACCCTGACCCAAAACCATGGCATATTCCTATAGCTTTCATGGTGCTATAAGAAATCTATATAATGATGTACCGAGGGAGCTCGCAGATGTGCTCACCAAGCCACTTTCCATCATTTGTCAGTGGTCCCGGCTAACTGAGGGGGTCCCAGTTGACTGGAGATAAGCAAATGTGACGCCCATCCACAAGAAGGGCTGAAATGAAGATCTGGGGAACTACAGGCCTGTCAGTCTGACCTAGGTGCCTGGGAAGGTTTTGGAGCAGATCATCCTGAGTGCCACTACGCGGCACATACAGGACAACCAGCTGATCAGGACCAGTCAACATGGGTTCATGAAAGGCAGGTCCTCCTTGACAAACCTGATCTCCTTCTATGATAAGGTGACCTGCTTAGTGGATGAGGGAAAGGCTGTGGATGTTGTTTACCTGGAGTATAGTAAAGCCTTCAACACCGTTTCCCACAGCCTTCTCCTGGAAAAACTGGCTGCTCATGGCTTGGATGGGCATACTCTTCACTAGGTAAAAACTGGCTTGATGGCTGGGCCCAAAGAGTTGTGGTGAATGGAGTTAAATCCAGTTGGCGGCCAGTCACAAGTGGTGTTCCCCAGAGCTCGGTATTGTTTAATATCTTCATTAATGACACGGATGAGGGGATTGAGTGCACCCTCAGTAAGTTTGCAGATGACACCAAGTTAGGCAGGAGTGTCAACCTGCTTGAGGGTAGGAAGGTTCTACAGAGGAATCTAGACAGGCTGGATCAATGGGCTGAAGCCAATGGTATGAGATTCACCAAGGCCAAGTGCTGGGTCCTGCTCTTGGCTCACAACAACCCCATGCAGCGCTACAGGCTTGGGGAAGAGTGGCTGGAAAGGTGCCCAACAGAAAAGGACCTGGGGGTGTTGGTCAATAGCCAGCTGATTATGAGCCAGCAGTGTGCCCAGGTGGCCAAGAAGGCCAACAGCATCCTGGCTTGTATCAGAAATAGCGTGGCAAGCAGGAAGTGATCGTTCCCCTGTACTCAGCACTGGTAAGGCCCCACCTTGAATACTGTATTCAGGTGGGCCCCTCCTAGAAGAAAGACATTGAGGCGCTGGAGCCTGTCCAGAGAAGGGCAACAAAGCTGGTGAGGGGTCTGGAGCACAAATATTATGAGGAGCAGCTGAGGGAACTGGGGTTGTTTAGTCTGGAGAAAAGGAGGCTGAGGGGTGACCTTATTGTTCGCTACAACTACCTGAAAGGAGGTTGTAGCGAGGTATGTGTTGGTCTCTTCTCCCAAGTAGCATGTGATAGGACAAGAGGAAATGGCCTCACATTGCACCAGGGTAGGTTTAGGATGGATATTAGGAAAAATTTCTTCACCAGAAGCGTTATCAAACATTGGAACAGGCTGCCCAGGGAAGTGGTTGAATCATCATCCCTGGAGGTATTTAAAAGACAGGTAGGCATGGTGCTTAGGGACATGGCTTAGTGGTGATTTTGGCAGTGTTAGGTTAATGGTTTGACTCAATGATCTTAAAGGTCCCTTCCAACCTAGATGATGCTATGATTCTATGATTCTATGAATAATTAATTTGTAGTTGAGGATCTACAGAATTTTGTTTGTATAAAAACGTTTCATTTTTGGTTTTTATGATGACACTGGATAGGCCCTTAAACCTTCAAAATTCCTCTTGTTCTATGTAAATCAAACTATCCAATAGCTCATTTGGGAAACAGGGAACACAGACTTTCACATGGCTGCTCTTTTGCCATCAGAGGCGAATGGTTGTCTTAAACACTCCTGCTATTTTCCTGGTGACAATTTTTTTATCATCATTACAGTATACTAGAACCCAAGGGAGAAAAACCATACTCATCATCTTCCATAGAAAGCTCATTTACATAATCAACTCAATGATCTAAACAACAAGTTGAATGCACATTTAAATCAATTACATAGACAATCCCAGCTGTTTCAAGTCAAACTGTTCTACAGTTGTAAATACAAATGATAACATGGATTCCCTTCCGTGCCTACATCTCTTGCATTTTATTTTGCAAGCTCTGTATCACATAGTGAATACTATATGAACAGTTTGATATATTTACTTAGTAAAAGCATAGCTGTTCTATATAATATTGCATATGCTGTTGTAAAACCTTTGCAGTATAACATCCTCTGTCAAAGCTTGTTAAAATAGTTCATTAAACTGAACTTTTGATTATACCTTTAGTAGTAGAAGATACCGTATTTCAAGTAACAGAATAGTTTTGATTAGTGACCATATAGTTCACTGCAGAATCTGGGCTACAAATCAATCTTTCCATCAATCCACAGCTATTTCTTTGTGTCTTTTCTGGGTAAATTGTAATCTCTTTGTGTACAGGTCTTTGCTGTTATCGCTGTTATACAATTTGAGTATCAGGGGTCTTGTTCTACCAAACTCATAAAATAAACATGATTAATGATAATGTCACAATTTTCACCAAGTAGATTTTTCACAATAGCTAAAATTGATTTGATCTGCTTTCTTAAAGAAAATTGGGATTAATTTGGAGTCATTCTTCTTTTTTTTTGGTGGGCAAAGGATTGTTTGAGGCTTATTTAATTTGGTTCAGTTGGTTTTGGCTTTTTGAACTGAAGGGGAAAGTTCCTTCAGCCATTTTAGAGTTAGAACATTTTAAAAAAACCAAAATATATTAATCACACCTCTTTTTAGAAAATTTCTGAGGCATGTTTGTTTTGGCAGAGAATAACTTGGCAACAAAGAGTTCAAAAGGAAGAATTTAAAGAAGGAAGCTTTTGTATGACTCCCATACTTTACAAAGTGCAGAGGAATTGGACAGAAAATAAAGTTATGCCCATAGAAATTGCATGGAGATTGGGACTGAGCACACAGAGGGAAGACTGATTAGGTTCGGCATTTCTTCTGTTTAGAACAGAGGCAAGACACAAATTTATGCTCAGTTAGAAAGTATGATATGAAAATGCAGGAGGCATAACCTTACAATGCACCTTGAATATGGGTTATGATGTTGCTGCCCTTCTTCACAAGCAGATCCCAGACATCACTCTTGACTTGGGAAGCAGCAGATAAATTATTCACAACAAAGTATTTCCTGCAGTCCTATGCCTGGTTATCAAGTCAGTGGCCAGTAAATTTTAAGCCACTTCTTCCTCAGGGAACATTGGACATTCAGTCCATGATCTTCTTACCCCAATTTTATAAAAACAGCTGTGTGCATCTTTGTCTTCTGCTTTGTTCTGTGACCCAATGAAGGCAGTGGTCATTTGCTCATTCAGTGAGGGATTAAGGGGGATATCTAAATACTAAATTGCTTATCACTGCCACTCTCCAATGGGCTATGAAATACATGTATTTTGTCAAGTATGAAATATACGTTTTCCTGCAAAGTTATGAGGTGAATACATTCCACTAGTTATGAGTTAGAACTTTACAAAATGTGTACTTTTAGTCTGTACTTACAATATAGCATATTGTTAGTCCCTAGTAATTGCTAAACCCATGAAATCAAAAACTAGAGAATAGAGGCATGTGATTTTCTGATGTGGACTGTGCTTCCCTTTAAAATCGAGATGATCTTTCGCTTTTCTTAAAAAGCCATTCCTTCTGTAAAACTGTGAATTTCGTACCATCTTTCTTACCATCTGTGTCTTGGCTCATTCAGGTATTAAAGTGTGGTGATGGATGAACTCATATGACCATCTTAATATTGAAGGATTTGCCTCCTAAGTGCCTTCTGTGATAGAGGAAGGTTTTCCAGTTACTGTTCTTTGTGATCTTAGCAAATAAGAACCAACAAAGGAAGGGGGTTGAATCATCAACTGACTTGTTAAAAATCTTTATTAATAGAGTTTGTGCAAGAAGCACTTGCTTTCTATACTTCAGAATGTATTTACCATGCTATTTTTTTACTTCTAAAAGTCAATTTGGTACGAAAATTAGTAAGAAAAAAAATATGAATGTTCCCTATAGTAAGAGCACCTTAGAGAACAAAACTTCACTTTAATTCCAGACTCTCAGTGGATTGTGTAAAGAAACCAATAGAAAAATAATTTTAACAGAGTTCTAACATCATTGTTTGTTCAGCTTGTGGAAGTTGGGTGTTATTTATATCAAAGCAAGTAGTATTTACACATAACATAATGTGCATATGTGTACAACTTTTAGTTGACTTCTAGCACATCATATTTTCTGGTGTGTTTAAATATCTATATTTAGGGATTACTGAAAACATTTTTGATACAGCTTGTTGAAAGTGTGACATCAAATAAAAGTTCAACTAGCAATGCAGTGAGCAAATTCGCAGCTTAGAAGACATTTTCTACAATCCTGTTGCTTTTTATTTTTTGGTAAAATTCAAAGCTGAAATGTGGGAAATCCATGTGAAAACTACATAGAATCTACTTTAAGATTATGTCTTGTTCTTGACTCTTCAAATTTTAATAGACAGCAATAAAGGCTTTGTCCTTACAAGAGTCTTGCAAACAAATGTCACTGTGGAAATACTTGCAATTTGATTAATCTGCAGGCATGGCCCTAGTTCCAGCTTCTTGGTTGAATTTGAACACCACTAAGACTGTAGCTGTTGTGAGCAGGTCGATACAGAACCCAGAATGCAACCTTTGACTTCTTGAGGCCTCAAAATTTGGTGAGGCCATAGTGCCTCATGCATCTTTTGCAGAAGTGCCAGCAAACCCTGTCACATACTCCTGACCCTCTACTGCCCTTTCCCAAAGCTGTTCACATTGCTGAGCAGGAAACAAAAGCAGGACTCTAGTTTGGTTGAAAGAAGGTTGGAAGGGGAAGGGCCTTATTCTTCAGCCACATTAATTTCCACTTTGACTCATTCCTTTGCTGACAGCAAAATAGAGGGGTTAAGTACGTAGGCCGGTTTGAGCAGCACTGCTATTGAATATGAAGGCGTAGCCTACCACTGCAGAGTCACCTTTAACTCAGGACAGGAAAATAATAGAGACTGTCCCTGCCATAACTGCAGTTAGTGTCGGTAACATCCAAAGATAACATACCACATCACAAGATAGTGCAGATGGAAGACACCTCAACAAATGACACTTCAATTCCAGCTTTTGTCTTCAAACAGAAAAAAAGAGATCCTAAAAGATCTCATAAGCCACAGTCTCATGATGCGTCTCTGGAGAACACACCTCAATCCTGTAGAGGACCCTGCTTGCTGTTAGTAATGCAGGAAACTGTGAAAGGGAAAATACATTTCAGTCGCATGTTTTCCTAGTTCAGTACTATTCCCTGGCAACTGTGTTGTCCCCCAGCCGCAGCCCCCTCTAGTAACTTTCCAAATACCATGGCCACTAGGGTGATAAGTTAATGACCAGGCTTCCTCCATGTCTTGACTGAGATACATTCATTACTTTAACAGTACACTCTCCCAGTCATATAGTGGTATATTTTGCTAACTGAGTTGCACAGTTTAATAATTGAGATGTTACTTATGATTCTTTCTTTTTTTACTTATGATTTCTTTCTTTTTCTTTCTATGTACTATTAGTGAAGATGAATACACTCCTGATTTAGTTTAATTTGTCACAGATCCGGGCACCTGTTTCTCTAGCTGAGCTCCTCCATGTCTCAGCTGTGGATTTTTTCAAGTACTTTGGCAACTGAGCTACATCTTCACTAGTTGAACAACCTACTTCAGCTGCAAAGTTATTTACAAACTTTACTGATCAAGCTGCATATTCTTGGGCTGAATTTGCTACAGACAGCACTCTGCAGATGGAACTGAATTCTTTACTAATCATGGGAGATGAATTAATTTATTTGATTAGCAGTAATTTGCATTATTTGCCGATTATGTTCTTCAATTCCCACCCTAAAGAGCTGTGTTGTGTTGCTAGTGCTGGTTAATCACTTACTACACTCTAATTCAGAGAGGAAGGCATTTTGGTTGTAGATAAAGACATCCTTCTGTCTTCAAATACTTCCTAAAAAACACACCTTCTGTGTCACATAGGGGAAGATAATATGTTTTAAAAAAAAAAAGAAGAGTACATGTGAAAGCACTTTTTCCTATAAAGGCAGTCTTTTTTAGTTCCTTGTGCTACCTTTCGCTTTATTTTCTCATTATTTATTATGGTTATGCAAGTACTATTACTATAGCTATTACTATGGTGATGCCATTCTTTTCACAACAGTGCCAAGAAGGGTTTTATGGATGTACGGGCGCAGCCATTGAGGTTAGGTTCCCCACTGGACTAGGTGGCAGTGTAAACTCACACTAAGCTGCAGTCAGATGCACATGGCAGAGACATGGGAAAGTGTAGTGGTTTACTAACCAGCAGTGAGTTAGGAGGGTACCCCAGTGTACTCTGTGCAACTCACTGGACCAAGCTGCCTTTTTTTGTCTTCTTCGGTGTGTACTAAAGTATATCATGGTGCAATTCCTCTGTAAATAAGCAAAATTCATGCAGGAGACAGTGTACAAACTTGTCTTCATAAAATCTACTTCTACTCTCTGCTGTCAATCTCTCTGCTACATAGTTTTTACAAATATTTTTTACAAAACGCCTTTGAAATACCTGAGGGTCTCTGTTTTAGGCAATAACATCTTCCCCCCACCTTACACAAAGAAAGTATTCTTTACTTATCTATGTAATGCTTGGAGTAAGAAATTTTTCTGAGTATTGAGTGTTCTCACCAACTTAAGTAGTTCCCACCCATCGTTCATAGAACTTAAAACTTATCAGGAAAGTTTGCATGCAGTTGCTGGCTGAGAGGGCTGACATAGAGGCATACTTACCAGCTAGAGCTGTTTTTTGTTATTTCATTAACAAAAGGAAAACTTAGCTCACTGATAAATAACTGAAAGACTTCAGTCAGTCCTTGCCCCTAAACTAAATCCGGGTAGGGAAATGAATTTTGCATATTTAGCTTGTTCAGAATACAATATAAAAGGACTAAAATTAAAGACTGTGAATGAGGAAAATATGCCTTTTGCTTAATAAAGGAAATAAAATACAAGTGGATCCTGAATTACAAGGGATACAACTTAGTCAAATGCATAAAGATTCAGTGATTAATTTTTTCAGTTGGCAAAAATTTATTGGAAATACTCTCATTTTTTTACATTTCCATCTGGGACAGATTCTCTCTTTAAGTTTAGTTACGGTTCCAAACTTGGGTTCTTACGCAGCAGTGATCAGAGGTTGCTGGAAAACTAGGGTTTAATTTCTCAAAAAACAGTGCTTTCAAAAAACATGGTCTGCATCAGAAATAAAATGAGAGCTTTCCAAAATGTCCACCAAAAATACATATGGAAAATGCCATGCAAATTTAAAGTCCTAACTGTATGTCTAAAGTTACAATTGTTTTCCCATGTGTATCACTTTAGATTTTTGTACATTAAATCTTATGTGCCCTTTTATAGCTTTATCCTTTGGTGTCATGAGATCCTTCTGTAACTCCTTGCAGTTGTCTTACTAGTCTGTAGTTCTCCAAATCCCCTAAGAACTGTCTTGAAATCTGGGTATCACATTAGCCACCTCTATTTTTCTGGCACCAAGGTAGTTATAAGCAAAAGGTTACATATTACAACATTACAGTAATTTCATACCTGACTGCCTTTAGAACATCTTACTGAATATCACTTGGTCTTGGGGATTTGTTGCTTATTCATTTTACCAATTTGTTCCTAATTCTGTTATATTCTACTGACACTTAGATTTGAGACGGTCTGTCTGACATGTCCATCATAAAGGAATTTTGTGGTCTTACTTGACTAAATTCATTTTCAACAAGTGTAGGAGAAAGAATTCATTTTCTTGACTTCTTTAAGGACTTCTTTCTTACTGTAAACGTGTATTGGCCCTACAGAATCTCAGACAGCATCCCTGCTTCTGGTGTGTTTGAAAGAAGCTAGTTTTAGGGTTTATGCTGTTCGCAAGTTCAGCAGTGGTTTTAGTCTTCCTGTTATTTTTTACATCTGTCTTGCCTATATTCATTCTTTCTAAAACCTTTTAGTAACTAATGTACATTTTCTTCAAGTCTATAATATTGTAACTGCTGTAAACAATCTTTGTACACCTGAAAACAATCTTTGTACACCTCAACCCACTTTACCCTTTTGAATATACGTTTTAAGTTTCCATAACAAAAGGAAGGATTCCTTTTGTAATTAACTTACCCGCTTTTATGTAGCTCCCCTTTGAAAATTGAAAACTGATAGATCAGATTTCTTGGCTTTTTTTGGTGTGATCCAACAATGACATTGAATGCAAATACGTGATAGTTTTTGTAAGACAGGTTCTGGGTCTTGTGCATCACTTAAATGGGATTTTTTCTTTATGACATACCTCCTCCATTTTCTTCTTCAGTTTTGTTCCCTTCACTGTGTCCTTGATTTTGCAGCTTCAGGAGGCATCTGGGGCTGGCTTGGGCTTTCTGCCCTTCCATACCCCTTGGCTTCCCCACGCTGTTTCTAGTTTCTGAATGACTTGCCAGTACAGGTTCTACTTTCAAATGTAGAACATGTGCGATCCCAACACTCAGAATTATGGGAACAAGCTTTTAGTTCTGTGACTTTGAGTGATTTTTACATAAAGCTACTTTTTTTCAGCCAGTGGGTCTCTTCTTTATCTCCAGTAAGTTTTGTATCATATTCTGAGTCTTTCATATTCACTCAATTAAATTATAGTAACTAATCGTGTTATTCCCTCATTCTTAATGTTTGTTAGAGAATTTTTAATGCCTCTCAAATCTACCAAAGTAGTAAACTCGTAAGGAAAAAAAATGTATGTCCTATAAAAAGATGGTATTTTCGTGTATGGTGTCAAAACAGTGAATTCTAGTGAGAAGGTGTCTCTGCAGTTTTGCATCTTAAACAAAGCTGCTATAGATGGTTACTTCATTCTGGTAACATAATTGGTCTGCTGGCATTACACCCACATTACTTCAAGGGATGAAAATAAAATTATGAAGTGCTGCATAAAGCCTGAAATGGCCACCTTTAAGTTTAATCTTCCCCTTAATGCTGTAAAGTCTATAAAATATGCATTAATTCAAGTTTTTAATAGCTTTTATCAATCCATCTTTCCTTTGTAAAGGAGACAATATCTAATATGTATGGTCCTTTTCTCTCTTTATGCTTTCAACCTCATGATAAATCTTATTATCTTACCTTGTTTTAAAGTTACTTAAGCAATATTTGGTTGTCTGGAGCATGCAAAGCAATAAATTGCTCCTGTTCTGCTGATATCTTCAGGACCAGGCAGTTATAACCAAGGTATATATAGTATAGGTGTACCCTAGTTCAAATGACTGAATATTAATGCCTTTCCACATAAGCAAAAAGAAAATGGCTCATAGAACTTTAACATATTAGCGAAAGAATCATTGTTGTGTGATGTACACCAATTAATATGTTTCTATTGACTATGTAATTTTCCTTTAAGTAAATACTTTCAGTAATATCTCTTAGCTTACTGCTTTCTTAATGAACTTTCTATATTATATAGGAAAACAATTTAATAAAAGAAATTACATGAGGAGAACAAAGCTATCAGTGATTTCAAGTATTCTATCACAAAATAATATTAAAAAGTAATAATGGGATGTTGCTTGAACACATGAAAGTGTCATAATTGCAGTCATGCTTAATAATCGACATAAAACACATAAAAGCCAGGTTATGACTGGGACCAAAGAGAGGAAATATAAATTTCTCCTCTTTGAACTACATGGAACTTTGTGGGGATCAGCAGCTAATAGCTACCATCTTCCTGGGAAAAAAAAAAGAAAAAAAAAAGATGCTGAATAGGAACAAATCAGTTTATTTGCGTCTCATGGATTTTTGTCTGGAGGAACGTAGTTTTAGCCATACCGTCTGGCCTGGGCTTTCATGACATCTAGACAGAGGAGTTGTAAGACTTTTCTATTCCTCACATCTCTGAATACACTGCAAGTGTATCAAATACTTTTATTCTTGCTATAGTTTCAACATTAAAAAAATATTTAAAAATATCTATGTCTTGAGAATAACTGGTTAATATTTTTAACTGAACATTTTATGTCTTAGTGAAACTTACTGCCACTTGCCAAATAATTGTTTAGATGCCAATCTTGATTCACTAAAATCCAGTTGAATCAACCAATGTTGATTTCCTTTGTTTTCTAGGAGATTAGAGGTAGGCAACCTGCTGAAAAAAGTGAAGGGAGAGTGACAGAAAACTGGGGACCAGTGATTACAGATGTCTGTAGATGAAAGCAGCATTTATGGCAATGATCAATAGATTAAAAACTGAAGATATTTGAGGTAAAGGAAATGGAGAAGAGCAGACCAGCTCATCCTAAGTTTGTCCATATCTGTACATGTGGCCCACAGTTCCCGCAACCTGGGTGCCAGTAAAAACTGACCATTGCTGGCTATTGTCAGAGGCAGTGTATGGAATGAAAGGCAATTGCTGCATCGCTGGAGCTACAGCTTGACACGTTAGGATGAACCAGCACTGATATTTATTTTCCAGTACCTGTGCATCATTAGCTGAGCTATTTTTGCAGTGAGGGCAAAGTAACAGGAAGCACTGCAGGGTTTTCTGAGAGAAGACAGCCTCCCTCCTGAATTTGAGTCCTAAACTCAAAAACTTTTAGGTTGTGTGGAACTGATGATGGGCTGACAGCCTCTGTAATGGGAAGACCAAAATCTGGAAGATGGTAGTATTTTGCCAGTCTCAGCTGATGCGTTAAAGGCTGTGTCACAAGTCTTGGGAATAAAAGAGAAAATGATGGTTTTGTGACAGAGCAATCAGAAATGAACAATCAAACAATGACTCTATGAATGGACCCTTAGCAGCCTTCTTGAAGATCTTCTGTCTTTCCGTGTCTGATTTAACCAACTTATATATGTTCACTGATGTTCTTTGAATTCAGATATACCCTGAGTGAATGAAGAACTGGCTTGAGGCGTCAATATGATGACTGTCTTGTCAATGAGCTGAAAAGACTATTGTTTTGTGTTAGCAAGTTTGGTTAGGTGATGCCCTTGCTGTGAAACATAATTTCTGATCATATAACTTTTCTGGTAGAGCCCTGAGTCGTTTGTCCACAAGTGCTTAGCACAACTGGGGATAACAGTGCATTGTCAGGGCCCTTCCCTTTTTTCAAAGGTGCTCTGCATTCTGCAGCTAATGTCATTATGCCGCAGACCAGCTTTCTGTAACATTATGTTGCAGTACAGCCAGATGTAAGGTGGGAGCATGAAACCAGGTATTGTTACCATCTTAAGCTTAATACAGTCTAACAGCTGTGTGGTTTGCAGATGTCAGGGACCTGTTGACCCGAACAACTTAGTTGGAAGAACTAAGGAGTTGACTTGATATGGGCGTGTTTATGACTGAAGGACTGGAAAACTCCAGAAGGCAGGCTCTGTGTTGGAAGTAAACTTCACAAAACAGAATGAGGAAACAAAACAAAACAAAAGCTAAACCCTGGTCACTGCAGCTTTCATCTTTGCTGAGTCCAGAAATGTGAGTTCTTGACTGCATCTCTCAACTGGATTTATTCCAGGTTCATAGTCAGAATCAGAACTGAACCTGAAGTATGAAAATCCATACAGGAGTCTAAGGTAGCCAGTGCAGATACCAAGGATGTGGTAGTGTAGCCTGTCAGTCAGTAGGCTTCAGTTTATTTCTTTGCTAACCCACAGAATTTTTGTATAACATTGAGCAAATCAATCTATTTTTCCTGCAATCCCCCTTTGCTGAAGTAGAATGAAAATTTAAGATCACAGGAGAAAATCTGAAGATAAAGTAGGTTAACATTACTGAGAAAGACTGATAGCAAGAGAGGAGAGTTTACAAACTATTGCAGAGAATTGAGAGTAGAGATACGATTGAGGGAGAAAGTGTCCACTGAAGCAGGGGGTGGCAGGTTCTTTGAGTTACCAGTAAGCCTGTTCTGACTCACTGGCATCATATTTGCCTTTCTGCTGTTAGTACTAGGAAAAATGACTACATGTGGTGCCCAGAATCACCCTGTGGTAGAAAGATGGAATCAAGCATTAAAAAAGATGGTGGGATGGGGAAAGAAAATAGGAGAGGTAAGCTGCTCTTCTCCTAATACCTTTTGCAGTAGAAAAGATGCAGAATGAGTAGAAAGAACTTAAATTAAAAAAAAAAAAGGAAAAAGAGAGAAAATTCTGCAGATTTTGTTGAGACAGATGATGAGCTAAAAACAAAGGGTTCAAGCAAAGTAGGTTCCAGACCCAACCCTGCTTCCTTGCAGACAGCAAAACCTCTCTAGGATTGGCATTTTTCTGTGCAAAGAAATTAGAAAAACGTTAGTATCCTCTTCAAAGATTAATTTGAGGTATTTCAGATTGATACTTTTTTGAAAGCAGGGTTATATTAGTAAGCTTTTGATGAGAAACAGACACTCATGTTGTGCAATTGCTGCAGGTCTCTAGGTTTTTTTCTCCATACACCTCAGGATATTCTGATATGCTTTCCAAATATCCAACACCAGGAGCATTGCCAGTAAACAGGAAGCCAGAAGAGGACGCCTATACTGCTTTTCCATAACTTTTTTTTTTTTTGCTTGTTAGCACTTGAGTATTGTAAATCCCAGAGCATGTTGTTTCTGAAATTCTTATTAATAAGCCACACTATAAATATGAGTATGCTATTTTATAAATATTGCTTTCCTAAATTCTCTGTGGGCAATAAATAAGAAAGTCAGTTCCCTGGAAACTAGCAGAATTAAGAACCTGTATCATAATAGCAGTGTCTGTCTCCTTAGCTACCTTTTTTCAAGCAGTTCGTGATCAGGTCAGTGATGCTCCTTCCTTTCCATCCAATATTCTCTCTTCACCCCATTGGCAAAGCCAAGAGAAGGGTGCATTGTCAATGACAACATTTCTGCTGAGAAATAAAGTTATCTAACTGCCAGTAACACTCCTAGTGATGCTAATGAAAGCCAAATGTTGTTCCTAACATAAAGCTGGGAAAAATGTATTCATGGTGGGAATCCGGTAGTGAACTCCCCACTGCATTGTAAAGTAATATCTTGTGCAAAGGCTGTACAAGATGTCTGGGGCACCTGTGGTTGTTTTGCCTGGTGCTTGTTGGCATGGAATAGAGTGCTGTTTACACTTGTCAGCATTAGTATGATCTATTCAGATTATCTTAGCAATGTGGCCTACAAGAGCGTAGAAGTCAACCATCAGTTTAGCTTTTAAGGCTACTATTTTAAAAAGTTTTAAGTTGGTGGTTTGCAGGTTGCTCATGTAAGTCCAATCCTGCAACTAAGGCACAGTTATTCACTAACCAGAGTGACTAAGACAGGGGGATTGTGACATTTTTTCAAGCAAGTTCATTTCTATTGAAAACAATGAACAAAGATAGCTACTGTGGGGTTCTTCCATTTGTGATGTGTGTTAAGAACTAGAGAGGAGATGGTAACAAATCAAACAGTCGGGTTTAATAGATCAAGTTTTGCAGACGACCAGGAGTATGAATGGTCGTTTTCTATCCCAGAGACAGCAAGTCCTTACAAAACATGTCTCCACCATGCACCCTCTGGAGAATAGTCAGGTCTGTCTATCTGACTGTTTGAACATCTGAATTTTGTTTCCAAAATAAAGCTAGTGAAATCCTCCCCAGTCTGTCAGTTTTCTTTATTACAGCTATCTTTTCTGCTGGCATAGAAAGCACTGAGCTGACTCAAGTGCGAGTTAAGAGTGACACCAAGTGGTTAAGCAGTTTATTTCTATGTGATTTTTTTCAAAATATTTTTCTGCTTTATCTCTGATTTTGAAACATAGCTCTTGGTTTTTTTCTTCTAAACAGTCCTGATTATGTCACTGAATATTTTTCCCTTTAAATACACAAACACAAGCTCTCGCTTGTTTTATAAGCAAACACAATCCTCAAATTTACGCTCTGATTCTTTCTGTCCTTATAATACTATTAGTGTAAAATTTCTTTTCTCCAGAATAAGGCAATTTCTGGGTTTTAATGAGAAAGATGTGGCACTGTTCTCAAAGACAAATAGGAAAGCAGCAACTTCACTACAATTCTTTGACTGTAGAACAGTATAAAGAATCAGCTGCAAAATATGCTTTTGGGTAAGGAATCTTCAGGGCAGAAAAAAATCTAGTCATGCTAGAATAATGCACACTTCTTTCTCCTACACTTCTTTTTAAATGGTATATATCTAGTGGCAAGATGTTCCCCTGTTTTCTTCCTCAGCAGAGCTCTGTGAAGGACAGGTGTGAAGTAGCCCACTTACAACCCTGCCGAGAAAACCTAAATTGATAGAACCCTTGAATTAGAGGCTACTGCCAGAAAGCTCTTTAAATGATGGTTTCATTCATATAATCAGCAAAATAACAGCTCTGATGATAGTTGTCCCCTCCCTTATCAATCAGTAAATTATTCTTGGTAGCCTTATGAACTGCCATTTTTTCTCAAATTAGGTAATCATCGTTCTTCCAGAAAGAAAAGATCTATTAGCCTGAGGTGTTGCTTTCTGTGGTAAGTAGGAGGACTAAGTCAAAGCAGTCTTTCTTACCAAATATCCTGATTATCCTAGCTAAAACCTATAGTCTACAGAAGTCCAGTACTTTCATTTTTGTGGTCAAAAACACAAAGGAAAAGGAATCAATGTTAAAGAACACTCAGACAAATGGCAGACAGAAAAAGCATGTGCCTGTCCGGAAGACAAGGCTAACAAAGGGAGCACTGGAGAGAATAACAGTGTAGATTGCAGAATGAATGTTAGTTTGAATAGGAATCATTGGAAAGTCTCTGAGTTAATGGCCAGTCCCGCTACCCACAGGGAAAATAGTAGTTCTGCAATTGCTTGCATTAAAAATTATGCCAAAGACAGACCAGTTAAAGATCTGTGAATAACAAAATAATTACTTAGGTCAATCTGCTATGCTTTCTAAAAATATATTTAAATAACTAGTATTTTTAAAAAAATGGCAACTATTCTAAATCCAGACATGAAATTGTTTCCATAAGTTAATTTTGGCATAGATAGTAAGCTCTCTGCTGTTCATGTAGGACAACTGTATTCATGCCACTGAGTTGGAAGGTGTCAATGTTTTTAGGTGGTGCCCTTGTGATCTCAGTAATTATCACTTCCCTTGCCAGGGTAACAAGCTAGAAGAGCAAAATACAGTTTGCTGGTAGAGTTGTGAGAATTCAAGTAATTCAACTGCTACTGCAGAAGCAGCTGATGTGTCAGGATAGAGTGAGAAAAACCTGCAAGGGATCACACCATGTTTTGTGCACAAGTAAGAGCAGGATCATCATAAAGGGACTACAGCCATTTTATATAAATGTCTCCAGTTGATGGTCTAGTTGATTTCAAAATTTTAACATATAGAATTTTTTTTTTATTTTCAGTAAATACTGTATTTGGGCATTTCTGTTATATTTTTATTTCTTGTAAATCAGAAGCTGCTAATAATGAGTTCTTCAATTTTGCAGGTAAAATATTAGTATGTCCTTAGTCCATGTATGTGTTTTATACAGAAAGTGTGAAGCTCTTCACTGATGTTCCTTGCGTGCCTATTACCTGGCCTTGCTTTGGCAACCTCTTCTTCATGTATACCATTTTTCCGTTTTTCTGCTTTATGGCTCAGCAATCATTATCTTTGTGTGACATTGGTATTAGTTCAATTTTGTAAGACACAAAATAAAGTTTGTTCGTAATAGTCACTTTCGTGATCTTTTTTTTTTTGTCAGTTATAACTAGAACTGGTTATGTACATGGGATTTTTCCATGCACTTTTGAGTTTTAGATGAAAAGTAAAAAGTCTGGGCATAAGGCGTTGGTTGCCATGTCAGCTGCCTCCCCACCTGCAACAAAGCACTGCATAAATGCGTTTTCTTTGGTTGTGACTTTACATAGTATACCATAGTGTAACCTTATGTTTTGGAGCGTCAGGTGACTGTTTTAAGTATCAGGTGCCAGTAATGGGAAATGCACAGCCATTTCTGGCCATGCCTCTCAATGCTTACCATTTAGAGAAGCACCGGTGGTTTTAGTGTCAGAGTTGCCTGATTTCCATAGAAATTTGGTGTTCTTTTGTTGTGAGTATTGAAAGCTACTTAATAAGAAATCTCCAAAGAAAGACTGTAAAAAGAGCTGCTTATGCTATAAAAGGAATTCCATATGGCTTCACATTTCCCACATTAAAAATCTTTTTGCTATTCCTCATTCATGCTTTAGCAAGTTGAGAGCTATGTTACCATCTTCCTTTGCAAAAGGGCATCAGAGATAGCACAAAGAATAAACAAAATGCAAGAAAAATTATTGTTGTCAATCAGTGGCAAACTAGGACTGTCCCAAGTCTTTCATTTGAAACCTGTTTCTCATAGATCTGAGGCCAGCATGGGAGATTGTACCAGGAGGTATTTTGAGATGATGCTGTTTATCTCCATTTGCTACAAGAAGTAGATTTTTATGTATTTAATTATTCATAATCCAAGTTCTTCAGTGGTTTATGCCAGCAAATATCAAGAGAGTTCCAAGACCCCAAGCAGTAGTCATTGGAAGATAAGTACTAAATTTATTTCATGGTGTTGTAAGCATAGAGCAAGATATAAATAGCATTTTTCCAAGATGGAGAGCCAGGAAGGAAAGCATACTTGCGTTTGGTTTGTTGAAATGCAGATTTAAGTCCTACAGGAAAAGAAAATCACCTTCACTTTCAAGATCCAGGCAGGTTTTGTGACATATGAGGTACCATATGGGATATTGCTGAATCGTGGGACTCAATTTAGCTCTTGCTAAAGCTGTTTTATCTAAGAGATATTTTGAATTGTTTTCATACAGTTTGCAGAAGTTAATAAAATATCATATGAATCAGCCTCTGAATCCATCAAAACCACTTTGAATCTCTCCTCTACTACTGACAGGAAAAAAGGCTGAGAGCTGTTTAATACTGAATGGCCTCCCTTGAGGTGCCAATCAAATCAGCTGTAACAAAGTGACCATGAAATTTTACAGTATTATCAAGAACACTTTAGAACTGTTACTTTTTTAAATGCCTCATGTGTTTAAAAAAAAAAAAAAAGTCCAATCAAATGTACATTTCTGGTAAGTTCTCCATTGACCCCAGCAAAATGGATATGATGCATGACAATTCTAGTTATTTTTGTGCCTCGTACTAGAGTAGTGGTGCCCCAGACTTTCAAGGAAATCTCAGAAAAGATTTTATACAGTTTGTACTTCGAAAGGCCATGGGCAGGACCAATTTTTCCAGCAAGAATTAAAAGTCAATATGGTCAATGTTAGCTGAAGGTACATTATGTGAATTCTTGGCTCTTAAATTTTCAAGGAGTCACTGTAGGTCCTGTTTGTATGGTATTGGTACAGCTCTTTTTTGAGACTCTGAGTATGTCCTTGGATACACTCTTACTAAATTGAGAAAAAGTCATCCTTAAACCCTAATGTAGCCAAGTAGCAATAACAAGTGGTCTCTCACTCTGTATCTAGGAGTTATGAGCTGGTCTTTGGGATAAGAAGCTGGACCAAGCTAAGTTACCATTTGTTGTTTTAGGATTTTGCATTGTCAAGAAAATATCCTTTTGCTTAGTGAAGACATAGTCTCATCTTTTCTGTACTTATATATTCTGTCTTAAGGCAGGCATCATCAGAGATGCTAAACCTTAACTACTGAAAGCCCCCATTTGCCTTTTTTCTTCTTTCTCTTTATTTTAAACTATTTGTTGATGTTTTTAAAGGTTTTGGTAGGCTTATCTGTTAAAGACTCATTACCATAATCTTAGCAGAGAATTATACAATACAAAGGAAAAACAATCTATCCTCTCTGTATCAAGACAATACTATCATCTTTCTCCCAGGATAAGTAAAATCTTAGAGTTCTCCATAGAAATTCTGTATCTACCAATTTATAAGACCTTTAAAGAAAATGTCTTAAGGAACCTAAAAGCAGCTAAGCAGATAGAAGACTGCTGGCAATTGCATATCATCAAAAATAAAATAAAACCTAAATTTGTGTCTCTTAATAATATACAATTGATATATGACAAGAGACTAAATTCTTAATTAGGCATTCTTATCTAGTTAATGTGCAATAGCCCAAGTGCCTTCTCCAAGTATGCCATTGGTACTCTAGCTGCTTTTTCCAACTCTCACCAACTTGCATTCACCAATTCAGGTATGTTAAACCAGTATCAGTCCTTATTATTGCACATTACTAATTGACAAGACATAAATGACTATTCATTATTTTTCAATGAGGTGATTATGTATGAGGTCTTAGCAAATCATTTAATGAAATCAACGTGCTGTGCATGTTAACATTAGAGCAGTACCCTGCTCAAAAGGGGGAGATAGGAAAAGAAAGAGTCATTAATGAAGGACCGAAAAGTAAAAATATTAACTCCTTTTTCTACCAGAATTAAACTGCCTTGTATAACAAAAAAGGAGAATCCAAGCAAATTTTTTTCTAGGATTTCTACTTCTTCACCACTCTAAGAAGTACTACTAATCAACACTGTCTTGCCACCTTTACAAGTGGATGCTGCATGTTTTCTCATGCTTCTTAGTTTCTTACACATTTCGAGGCTTGAAAATCAGTGGTATCTCTGTGTTTGAGCCACTTTTACTTGAATTTCTTAAAGGAAAAATTAATTTGTTTCTGCAGATTATAACTTTTAAAGAGGAGGAGTTCACCAAATTTTATTTCACCATTTTCACATATGCCAAGTAAGTTATTGTACTTCTGCTTTTATTTGCCAGGACACCCAACAAAGGTGTTCTTTGCATTTTTCGAAAGAGACCAGTCTGATGACTGGCATAAATAGAAAATTGAAAGAACAGGCATTTGAATAAATTCCTGCATTCCAGAATAGAAGAACCAGTCTTGATGTGCTTTCAACAACCTCAAACTTTTTCGTGGTTATGCTACATCAAGGAAAATCATTGTTCAGTGTTCTCAGAACTCTTCTTTTAATTTTAGTGGAAATGTGAGTGGAAAAACTTTGGAAAATCTTGAACTATTGAGTAGTACTTTCATCAACTTTGAAAGTCCTATATACTCTTAAAAGAATTAAATGTAATTATGTAGAAATTGTTCAATTTCATCATTCTTTCTGTTTGATTTTTGATATTTTAGAATATAAGTCAGTTACACTTCTTTTAATTGGTGTAGATTGGACAAAAATACCATCAGAAGGTTTATCACTTTATATTAAATTATATATGACTATCTCCACCGAAAATTTGTAATGAAATTCACAGTGACAGGGTTGTCTTTGTGGCTGAAAAACATTCTGCATTCTGATATATTTTAATGAATACTTCAAAAACCTCAGAGATTTAGATTTTCTGTGACATTCTGTAAGTGCTTCATTAGGGTTATGTTTCTTTCAGAGTTGGCAGGCATTCCTGAAACTGAGTGAATGAATAAACATTGCAACATTGTCATCTAAAATCATTTACATCCTTGTCTCTGTAAACTTCTTATACGTTCAGTTAAAGACCAGAAGACATTGCCAATTCAGGGAAGCTGCTCTGGAGAGAGATTAGGGCCAAACATCAAATCGATGCTGGTTTCTGATATCAGAATTAAGAAAAAATGCTTTCATTTTGTCTCATTGCCCACAACTGAGAAATATTTGGTTTCTTGCATAGACCAGGAGGTTCTTTCATCCTTCGTCACTGTTTATTGTCATCAGGCGTATAAAGAATTCTTCACAGGACTCCGTCACTCAGCCTCAGGGCAAATTAAATAGCTGCATGATATGCTGCAACAGCGTGTTCAAAACTCTGGAGCAAAGGTCTAGACTCAAAGATCTTTCACTTTGAGAGCTTAAGGACAAGGAGAGAGAGGAAAAAAATATTTTCATAGCATAATATTGATTATGGTTGTATTATATTCTTTGTCTTGAACTCAGTGTCTATAGTCACCACCAACTGAACAGTAGATATATTTCCAAGTATAGAAAATGTGAATGTCCATTGCACAACAATAACAAAAAGGTCAGCAGGACCCTCTCAGCAAGTAGGTGTGACCAAAGTACATCAAACTTTGGGACTTTTAAGGCATGCTATTCAAGACAATTTCAACCCTTTATTTTATTCCTACATGGCCCCAATTATTATACTAATGCAGCGATGAGACCTGAACAATCAAATTGCTATTGCCTGCAGACTCACTGCTGAAGCTTCCCTCTGCAATTACAGGCACAGGGTACGTCCCAAGGCAGCTGTAACTTAAAAGTAGGAAGTTTTCCTTAGCAGCTGCGGAGATCACTAGACCTGCTAACATTGTGACTTTGCAAGTACTTATAAAGGAGGCGGGGCACACATGTACTGGAAGATCATAGACTTTCAGGCACTGAGGATTGGATAGAGTTAGAGAGTAAGCCACTCTAGCAGTAGTAGAAAAGCAAATCAAAGATGTGACGCAATAAGGAAAATATTAATACGAGTTGCAGATGAATCATTTTTGGAGGCATCGCCAGAAACAGCAGTGAAGGGGGATGGCTCCTAAGCAACATTATATCAAATCTTAAAAAAGAGCTGTGCTTTTTTTCTTCATAATGCTAGTGTTTCTGTCTCTGTTTTTGCTTCCTCTTCCATTTTGCTGAGGTTAAGAAAAGCAAACCTTAAAAATTCAGAGGTGGTTTTGCTTGTTGAGAGTGTATATATTATCGCAATCACTGACACTTAAGTAAATAACACTTCTATTTTTTATTTGTATTTACTCAGTATTTTGTATTAAGTAAAGTAAAGCATTCTCAGGATCTTCATAGTAATGCCTTGGATTTAATTTTAGGAAGTTAGTTTTATGTAACAGCATAAATGCTTTCGGGATTAAGACAGTAGCCTTGCACTTCTATTTTTCCCCAATTTCACTTTGGGTTATTAAATTCTTCTTTAGGTCTATACACTTTCATGTTTTGTCGCAACTTTTCATGCAAGAGAAACAGAAAGTCTGGATAGCAAGCATTCTCTTGGCGTTGTCCCACCTAGTTACTAGCATCACCTCTGTAAGTCTGGACACAGGGTCTTGGTGCAAAGACTTAACTGCTTTTTCCCAGTTTCCAATAGTGATGGATGATCCCCCATCATCTTGTAACTCAAATTCACAGGAAGAGTGTAGACTTAGACCATTCAGTTAGAATTTTTCTATACAGTTATTAATTTGTGTAAAAACAGTTTTTAAATTTAAGGTGGAATAGCTATTTTCAATTAATTCTTTTTGCAGATTCTTACAAAAGAATAATAGTGCTTTTTAATCCAGTTCAGAGTCTCTGAGTCCAGAAGAAGGCATTTTAAGCTCTAGAATAAGAGTTAACAAAGGTTATCTACTCAGGAGTGGTTTCCTCATGTGGATGAACTGCTTAGATTCCTTGCCTGATTAGCTCTTCAGTGTCAATGTACTACTGCTGTTTTTCAGTTTCAAATTGCTTCAAATCCAACCAAAACTAACACTGTCATTGCAGTGAGCATGTAAACATTTACTGACATTTTTTGCTGTGCAAGTTTTGTGTTTGAAATAAACTCTTTCCAAAACTTCCTAAATTCTTGGTCCCAAATTACAAATAATTCTTTTTTTTTTTTTACCTCATTCATTATCTTCTACAATGGCTACTGTATTATATTCATTCCTTCCAGAGAAGTAAATCCATCTCTATACACTGAAGCTGCTTTCAGCAACTGTAGTTTGTTGCTTTTCTGATTGATGTTAGTGCTATCTCAGAGAAGTTTGACACTCAGGCAGCAGCAACTGATTTCTAAAAACCTCTACCCTGAGCAGCAGGGTTGTGCATGACTGCTCGAGTGTGACCAGGAACCTTCTACTAAAGGTAACCTTCCTCTGAAGGGACCACTCCATCACCTGCCAACTGCTGCAGCATCCTAGCCACATAAGCTCAAAACAAACACCATTTAAAATGGTACGGTTTTGCTGGTTTAAAAGGTCTTTAGTTAGAAACTGAAGAATACTTGTCATGGAAGGTGTTCTGAACAAGATTGTATTTGAACATCTTTGAGTTTTGGGAGTGTCTGCATTAGATCTTGCATTTTAACATACAAATGGCTGTTGTATCAGGAATGAGCCACACTGGACTCCAGGGCACTGGTGGGGTAATGGGATATTAATTTTGTGGTCTAGGTGAAAAGTGTTGACGGAGAAAATTATTTCTGATTGCAAAGAACAAAAATATTTTGGAAGAACACAGAACAGGATATTGTGGACCAAATGAAGTGTTATTTATGTTCTACATATTTTGCCTTTTTTTAAAAAGTCTACTTTAAAATGGAAAATGCTATTTTGAACAAAGCTATATTCAAAATTGCAACATTTCTTGTAAAATTCCCTACTTTCTTTGACTGAAATTATTTGCCAAATTTGCGAATACTTTTAGCTTTCTGAAATGATAATGAGTGACAAATTTCCTGCTCAGCAAATACAAAATTTTGCCTATCTCTTTGCCAAATACCTTGAAACTCAGCAGAAAAGACAGATAATTGCACTTCCTGCAAGCTCATCTTTACAATTAATTAGGTAGTAAAGATGGGCATGACTCCCAGGCCTGAATTAAGGCAGCCTGGGGTTTTTAGCATATTTCAGTACCGTGACAGAGGTGCCTTCAGGCTTTCCGGCTTTTTTTTTTTTTTTTTTCATAATTAAGGGCTAGAAATATTGTCTTGTTTTCCTGTTAACAAATCTGAAATTCTGAGGTAATAGTGTTACTGTAGGTGCTGTCTTTGAAGGCTTTGGTGTGTTCTACTTATCCCCTAATCTGGCTCTGACAATAGCCAAGATAATTTATCCAATTAAATATTTTGTGCAACTGTCTGGTATGGTTACTTCCATTCTATAAATGAGCAGCCACATGAAATTTATGTGCAATCGGACCAGCTCCCCCCGCTACCTGGCCTTATAAGTTACAGCAGTTAAATAGTGGCTTTTAAAAGTACAGCTCAGAACTCTCTTTTTTCAAGATAGTTTTGTACTCCCTTGGCTTGGCAGGTGACAGAAGGAGAGCACAGGGAATTATTCCTGTCCCTAACTAAGCTTTATCGCTTAGTTAACCAGCTGCAGCATCACTGTTGTGTTTTCCATAACAAAGGGCAGCCGCATATTTTTGAGCTGGCTTTTATTAGCACTGTGAAAGAAACAAAAGTTGGGATTCCCATGAGGAAGTGCTGCATGTGTGAATGCTGTGAACCGCAGTCAGAACAAAATGGTTCTTGTCTCGGTGGAAGAACGGCTGCTCTTAGAAACTTCAGATTCAAGTTTATGGAATACAAAGTAATCTTAGTTCATAACTACTGCATGCCACAGTAACTATATTTAAATGAAAGCTTGTTCAACCCATCCATCCCATAAGCCGGGTACGCCTTTCACTTTTCTATTTCCAATAAAAGAGGAAGGACTGACATAGTATAAAAAAAGGCCTTCATTACAGGAACACTTAAAAATGTGAACTCATTATTAGGCTGAAAGTTCCAAAGGCACTGGCTAAAAATACATGGAGATCTAATATGTTCCTTAAACCGGATACAGCCATCCAACCGTGCTTCAGTCCACGTCCCTCTTTCTGCTTTGTTCGGGTGAATGTATGGGGGAGAACAACTCCAGCCTGTGTTTCGATGGCAGCTCTCCAGGTGAGGGGGAAGTGCTCTGAGTTTGTGGATAATCATCCTGTAAGGTGGCAAATTGTGGTTTCTAAAATGGGGAGAGCCAAAAATCAAAGAACAGTTTTGAAAGTTTGCTGCTACAGACTTTAATGAGACCCTGACTGAAGCCAGAGCCACAGGTACGTTTAGATGTACTCATTCTTTAGGCTGAGCATACACTGTGTCTGTTACACTTTTAAAATCTCCATCTTCCCTTTCCTGTGTGCACTTGAGAGGAAAAACAAAATGCCCAAAGTTGCATACTGCTGCCTTCCAAAAATAAGAAAGTGACCTGTTTAGAAAAGTGGGATCACGGTGGGGGAGGACTGGTTTTAGTTCAAAAATGAGGTGTAGGTCAAATCTCAAATTCTAAAGCACAGTCCTAAACCACTATACTAAATGGAAGATAAATAAGAAAATAGGGCAAGCGTACGGTCCGTAAAAGACTGCCATTTTGATGAGATGCAACTAATTGCTTTTAACCCTCTGGCAAGCTGAAGAAAACAGCCACCTCCAAATTTTATGACGTTTCTTCATTTTCCATGAAGGTATCCAACAGAATTGTAACCTACAGGCAACATTAACATGCAAGCTGTGTTATCTGCGCAGCACGATGCAGTGTTGTTGATAAAGCGAAACTTCCCTAAGAATGATCTGATTTGTAAAGAGATTAAAAAAGGGGTCAAGACATGAATAAATACTTGGGTGTATCAGAGCTGGAGTAATGGAAAAAGGAGTTTGGATTAAGCATTCTAGCTGTACAAACAGCATTTCCCTTTTCTCATAGAGAAAAAAAGTGCAGAAATGAGTAATTAGATTAATGTCCTTGGTATTGTTCATAAAAAGTCCTGCAAAATTAACATCTCTGAAGAGTTAAGTATCCTTTCATTAGACAAATTTAGCAGGAAAGTAATGGAAGTCTTACACTTTTTTTTTTCCTCCACAACACGTTAAGCTTGAAGTATTAAAATGCATTTATGTCAAAGGCCAGGCCTGCTTTAGGCATTTCAGATGGGTTTTAGTAATGCACTTGCTGACTTTTTCCCAAACCATTTCAGGAGGTATGTCCCTTTTTCTCAGGAAAAGAAATTACTGGCCTCTAAAATCTGCAGAAATCCTGCTGTCAGTGTGAAATCCAATGTTTTATATGAGCTTGGATGCATGCAACCTAAGGCTCCCTGTCCTGGTTTGAGGTAAAACAGGACCAATTTTGTTCAGTAACTTTGCTTCTTAGCTGGGCCTCTTATAACTACTGCAATTAACAGCATATTGTGCAGACAATGTTCACTCTTCTCAGAGTAATAAGACCAACGTTTATAGCTGATGCCCAGGCATGGTATGCAGAGAGGCTCTTGCTTATACTTATTGCTATAACACCCAAGGCAGCTAACTTGTTACTTGCCCCGTTGGAGGGTCGGAAGCAGAAGAGCACAGAGAGGTCCCACCTGCGGGGAGGAGCGGACAGGACAGGTGACCCAAAACTGACCAACAGGATATTCCACCCCATCTGCCTCATGCTCAGTATAAAAGCGGAGGGATCAAAGGGTCAGCCCTCTTTCTTCAATGGCCGGCGTCCGAGGAGGACTGTTCATGTGCCTTTGATCCCAATCCTGAATCTAGATCCAGAATCCAGTTCCTGTCCGTCACTGAGTCCAGTCTGGGACATCCCCAGTGTCAGGCAATGACATGATTGTCATCCTGGGAGCTTGATACAGTTTTGTATGTATTTCACTATTTCCTTTTTATTTTATTATTAATATTTCATTAAAGTAGTTTAGTTCCTTCTAAACTTATAAGTCTCTCTCTCTCCTGCCTCTCTTTGAAGAGCCTCTCATAATCTTTGCACAATTAATCATCAGGCAGAGTTTGCGAGAAGGACCTTGGACTTCTCTAGGCGCTGCTTTTAATACCCGAGTAAATGGGATCAGAACAATGTGAAAAAGATACCAAAAAAAAATCCAAATAATTATGAATATATATAGCCATGTTACATGCATACTTGCTTCATGAATATGCTCTGTTATCCAACATCACCAGTGTTAATTTGTCCCCAAAGCTGTGCTTTTTTGAGGATGCTACTCTGAATTTCTAAAATGCTGTTTGTTATATATCAACTTTATTCATGTCTCGCTGATGCCTTCCCATGCAAAGATGTACACCTTGAATGGGATTTGTTCGGCTCTAGTATTAAGAAAAGCAGACAGAGCTTAGGTGATTCATGATTCATTCTTTTTCTGCATTTGACTGTACTAGTAAATGAACAGTAAAAAAAAATATATAAACTGTAACCTCAGTGTCCTCAACAAATTTTTAATCTCTCCCCTTAGGACATATTTCTATATATCCTAAATTGTGGTTGTAAGTAGGTAAATCTGCCTGTCAGCAAGGCACAAAACAACTATCCCAAATTTCAACACTGAGTTTGATACCTTAGAAACATGTCCACCATCTGAGAATTTACAAAAATTTAGTGAGAAATGAAGGCAAATATTCCACTGAGAAAGGTTACAAGACGGACAGAAACCATGGGGAAACATTGGTTCAGCATTTTGTCTTAGGTGAGAGGCAACAGATAGCTAACGACCTTAAGGAGAGTCCACAGCCAAAGTACTAAGAGGGGAGAGCCTTCCTTTATTTCTGTATTTACCCCAACCCCCCACCCCCACCCCGGAAGCTGAGTATTTAAACAAAGACCTATTTACGAGTTGTCTATATATGAAAAATATAATAGGACAAAGAAGAGTGGAATACTAGAAGCCAGACTAAGTACACCTGCAATGATTTTATAGCAAAGGATTCCAATTTAGCCTACAAAATATCAAAGCTGCAGAAGAATCATAAAATAAAATTTAGAAACTGTTCAATGTAAATGTTTCTAATAGCATTCTTATTCACACAGCTGCACTATTTAAAAACAATTCTGTAAGAAACTGGGGTGTTTTTTACATGATTGGAATATTCATAAATGGGTGACTAGTACAACTAAATCTCTTCTAAATGAGATCCTTATAGATTTACAATGGATGTCTCTCTCAATGGAAGTTGCCATGGTTACAGCAAAATTCTGCATGGAGCAGACTTTCATCACAAATTGTTGCACATTTGTATACAAATAGTTTGAACTGCACTCAGTTGTCGGATAATTCAGGCTGGGGGGGACCTCAAGAGGTCTCTAATCGGACCTCCTGCTCAAAGCAGAGTCAGCTATCAGAGTAAGACCAGGTTACTTGGGGTTTTTTCCAGTTGGGTTTTGAAAATCTCCAAGGTTAGAGACAGCAGAGCTTCCCTGGACAACAGCTGAAAGGTCAGCCTTATTTGCAAGAAGCGGAACTGCTGCTTTGAAAACTCTTCCTCTTTCCTTCCTGTGGCTGGGGTAGAAAGCATTTTTGTACAGTCTGTTTTAAGAGAAAGACCTTACTGACTTGTACTGAGTCAGCTTTGCATTCCAAGTCTGCAATAAGCCTCTCCCTTGCCGCCTTCTGCTGTCTTCCTCACAGTATGGAGTACAAACAGCAGAACCCTTGCCCTGGTCTCCCTTCCTGTAGTGGTGCTCAGAGGTAATTTTAAAAGCCTCCTTGTATAAAGACGAATGTCCTCTGAGCGGTCAGTTGTCCTGCTGAGGAGGTGTTATTAAAACAATTTCTTTCTTTGTCACTGTGCTGCACTTTATTCTCTGGCTGCATCAGAACGTGCCACACTTACTGAACAGAATGGTAACTCCTGCATAATCTCATGTCACAAAATGCCTAGTGTTCAAGAGATCTTCTTCCTTGTTAATGTGGGTACTGGATGATTTGTTAATGTTTAAGATAAAATTCAACATCTAAACACCCATCTCTCTGTTTTTATTAAACAGTCTTCGTGGTTGTCAGTGTCCGGACAAGTAGTCTTTTTTTTATAACGTCATGTTAAAGTACTGAGGATTAGTTTGTGTGAAGGCTTCATGCTATAATTTGGGGTTGAAACAGGAAATTTCCCAAAATTTTCCTGTATGATTCAAAGAAGAAATTGAAACCAAGCTAAAAAAGGGGAAAGGCAGGATATCATTTCTCAGGAAGTATTAAGCTGGCAACTCCTATGTGACGCTTTCATGCACTGATTGCAGTACACTGGGAAAATGTTTTGTTTGACTTTTCCTTGGTGAATTCAACCACCATCAAACCACAAAGAATTGAGTCACTCAGTAAGTTTTCATTACGTCTATCTGTAATGTACTGGCTCTATAGGTAGCCAGAGAACAGGTTTGCTTGGTGGCTATTGGAAATATGGAAGGTTTAAGGGGGATCTCTGATGCTTTGATGTGACTACAGGTGCTGTGGAGGGTATAGAGTGGCAAAATTTATTGGAGGGGTGGAGTGTTTTTATAAAACAGTAAGAGAAGGTCATTGCATCTACAAATTATATGATGGTCTTACAGCTCTTCAGTGCCATCTCACTGAAAGCAAGCCACAAAATCTGTTCTTCATTCACCCTTTCATGATACTCTTAGCTCCTGTAATGGATTTCTCCATTTGTAGAGGCTCAGACATAGGTGTTGTTTAGAATATTATTTCTGATACAACTCTGCAACTCTGAAAATGAGAGAGAACTACTTCTTTTCACCAGTTTGATAAATTCGGAACTAAACCGGGCTTTTTAATGACTTTGCCTGTGGTCCTCATGTGACTAATTTGGCTCAAGGCTTCTTGGCATGGTTTAGGAGATAGGACACAATCTTTTTCTCCTTCTCCCCCTCTCCCTTACTAGGCCCTGATAATTAACATAAATTAGAAAAACCTGCAGGAAGCCTAGGCTGTTCTCTGAATCTGAAATAAATTTTCAACATACGATTCTTGATGTTTAATTGCAAGTACAGTCTCAGAGGCAAGAAGGAAAGCCGTTTCTAAACATGTCAACGTGTAATGGAAATCAGGCCCCAAGTGCTGTCTGTGTCTATTCCTAAATGTCCCTGTTGAAATTTTTACCTATTTACAAGTATGTATACATGCAAATACTTGGACATTTAATGCAGTTATCTCACAGTAGTGCTGTGAGGAGCCCCAATTTACTAAAGTGCATGGAAACTGACTCGTCTCTGTTGACAACTAAGTTTGCCTTTTGTTACTTTTCAGGCTTTGGGGTTTTTTAAAATAATTGTTGAAACAACTTTACAAACAAAGTCTGCTTATTACTTACTGCAAGTCCAGCCAAAACCTTCACTGTGTGAAATGTGTTGTTTTATATGTGTGTGTCTACACAGCATGCACAGATCTTTCCTCATACTTATCAAAAAAGAAACATTGACTTTGTTGTTTAATATGCAGTGTTTTCAAAATACTCTCTGGTCAGCTCTGCAAATGACCATTTAAAAATAAAACTCTAAACTTATTTAATGATCTCACTGTTGAACCTATCATTCATTGGCACTATCTGTTTCCACTTCTTTAATGTCTTTCAGAATCTCCCAGTAGAGAAGAGAGGATTTTAGTAGAGTTATTTTCTTTATCTTTCAGCAACTGAAAAATCTAATCACTACTAAAAATCTTCTGGGCTTTTATTAAGTTAGCTCTGATTTATGTAATTTGCCATAAAGTTCATTAAAGACTTCATTAATTTTTCACCAATCTGTAACAGTCTTATCACTTCTGTTTTTATTAGCTGAGATATAATTAACTACGTTTGACTTATTAAATTTGGGGGCAAGTCATTTACCTGCCCTATCACCACTTTTATAATAATTACATTTTGCTTTGTCAGATGTGAAATGGTTCTCTTCTTATCCATCAGTTCCAGTGATTAGGACACCATATTTCAGACCAAGTGCTTGTACTGACATTTTGATCTCAGTAGTTTATGTTCTCATTAGCTGACTGAATCTTTGGTCTTTCCCCTTTCCAGAAGGATCATGGTTTTTGATACTTCCAATGCTAAAAAGACAAAGAAAATTCCTGTTGACCTGCAGCTCAACCATGAACCCTGAATGGATTGATGTCAACCTGGAATTCACTTGGTATTTGTCCATCTGCCTTCCCCAGAGCTCAGAGGCCCTTCCTTGGAACAAGGAAATATGAAAACCCTGCAGAGGTATGTTGCATGTCAGATGATAAGTCAGGGCAGTGATTAAAAGCATTTTGTAGCATAGGATTCTTTAATAATTTTCTGTACTCTGGTAAAACTTTTCCACTCCCTAATGCACCACCATCTGTGCTATATCATCATGCATTTGCATTTGACTTCAAATCTCTACCAGTGATTTCCAAAGAGACTGTCGTTCCAGCACTGGTGGGTGTATGGACCCATTAATGTCCTGGCAGATCAGCTAGACCATTCTGTTGTGGACCAATGCCTACCAACTCTAGCAGGCCATATCTCAATGTATGATAAGCCATATACTTTTTTTATAAATTCGTAGGAGGTAAATAATAAGCATAAGTATTGAAGGCAATGGTGGGAGGTGAAGTGGGAGAGGAGGGAAAAAGTGACAGTTCTCTGGCGTACTTCAAACCAAAGGTTATTGACCTTTTTTCATTCAATAATCTAAAAATGGCTACAAGAAATGAATAATAAATATATTTTCAAAGGAAAAATGAAGCCAGTACCCATTCTCTTTTTATTTCAGACCTGGCATTTCATAGTCGTTTCCTCTAATACTAATTATCAGCAATTAGAGAACAAACATAATCTTACAAGAGAAACCCCGTTTTATTCACAATTATTGTTATAGTTTCAAATTTTGTTCCTTTGCCCCCTTTCATTTGTACTTATCCTTGATAAAATAAAATAGCTGTGTAAAAGGTATCAACGCTATTTGTGTGATAACTCTGAGCCTTCTGCTACTGCAATATTTGGAGCCCTTTGTGCCAAAAGCAATGTTTCAATGCAGAAAGCAGAGCAATACATTTGGCAGGCACAGAGGCTGTTTGGCACATTCAAGTGAACTCTGTTACGGACACAGGGACCTGACAAATATGTGTTTTGTTTCTAATATCTTAATTTCAGTGGTTTCAATCCCTACGTTTATGAGAATTTTGACAAAACATTCATGTGAAGGACTTCTGGGATGCACAGGTGACTCCAGTTCATGTAATGATTTTAAAGCTGTCTCTCTCGTGTTTACTTTTTAACACTAAAGAGAAGGTACACAGAGAGGCTAAGAAGGACCCTTCGCACACATTTGAAACTCTGCTTTGAAGCAGGAATATGTTCTGACATTTAACTAAAAGTTTATTCAGGGATGTATCCTTTAAATTTAAACTTTATTTAGTAGCAAAGGAATGAAAGCATCTCAGTTAACCATACTTCTGACTTTTCCCTCTTGACAGATGGGAAACTATTAATATAGCTTATTTCTAATTCTCGTGATTGTTACAAATAGTGCTTTCCTCCTGCACAACATTTTTGATCTGAAGAGCTAGAACAGTCTGTGTCAGCATGGGAAACAGAATCACCACCCTGCATCCAGATCTTCTGACCATAGTCTCTGGAGATTATATGCTCCAAAATGCAAAAGCTTCTAGACCTTATATCTGCACCAAGCAACATTAACTCCAATAGGAACAGGAGCTTGCTCACATAGAATTCACAGCTTTGATGACAAAGATTTAACCTTCTGATAGCGTACATGTCAGATAAATTAACTTGCCTGCAAGGAAACTGCAGGGCTAGGATTTCTTATTGTATACTTGAAACTTTGAATTCACAAAGATGAAAAGAAAACAAACAGAAAGAAAACCTAAACAAATTACTTCCAAGAAACACAGAAGAAGAGAGAAGGAAGTGGGTAGCTTGTCTGTTATTTCATGACTTTTTTCTAATTTGAAGGTAAAACTATAACATTATTGTGATAAATTCTTAATGGCAAAAAATGGAAGAAAATCTGTCAGTCTGCAATGAAAAATAAGCAGTCTCAGCTTTGTAATTGAAAGATAATTGAATTTTTTTCACATAAATGCAATTTTAGGAAGATTTATTTGGAATTCCCTTTGAGACTGATTGGAGTTTCAAGGGCTGAGCACCTCTGAAATCAGAATTTAAAAGCTTTTTAATAGCCAGCATCTTTCAGGACAGGGAATGCTGAGAGTCTGAAAAGCTGGAGAGAGCTACCTGTGCTGCATGCCAGTTGGCGAAGACATTCTCCAAGGCTCAGAACAGACATGAAAGACATGGGGAAGCATCCCAGCTGATTCAGCAGTGTTGCTCATTGTTCTCTTTCTGATTTATGTGTGCAGCTCCGCATCGTTCTAGACACTGCACAGCTGCGGTTTATCTTTTTCAATGCCCATAACAGGGCCTATCGTTGTAGCAGCTCACCAGATGTAGGTGAGGTTCTTTAACAGCAACTAGTCCTTTCAGATGCACTTGGCTGTGTGCCTGTCACTCCTGCTCCTTCTTTTTCCAAATACTTCTCAAGCTCCAAGGCAGTTGCTACCCACTGTTCTCCTCTCAGCTTCTGCAGTCACTGGGCTCACACTGTCTCACGTCATCCAGACCGGGGACATTTGTTGCTGTTTGCTACCCATAACTACCTCATCATTGCTATCTTAATGCACTTCTTCCATCTGCTACTTCTGTACTTCAAAAGCCCTCTTCCCACTATAAACCTCCAAAAAGATACTCCTCACTGTCACTGTTGTTGAAAATAGAGGCATGCACGGTCTGAATCTATACTTGTCAGCAAACTCTAGCTTGGTTATTCTTCTTTTTATTTTCATTTTCCTCAGTGGGTATTGTGCAGGTGGAGATTTGAGAGTGACCTGAGCAAGTCTGTGTTGGAGGCTTTTCCATGTCCTGCATTATCTGTTTTTCCAGCCTTACACTCGTCTTGAACACGGAATGACAATTCACCAAATTGCCTGCTGATTTCACTCAGGCACACCCACATACAGACAAAAAGACTCTAGGGAATATCAAAAACATACAGACTCTTGAAACAAGATATTTAAAGTGTGATCTTTAATAGTAGCAGCTGGTGTGTTATTCACTCTAGCTGCTGGCTTAACAGTAACAGGTTCTTTCTCCAGTGAACACTTCTCTTCACCCTCATGAAATTTTTGCTTAGCCTTCTTAAATAGCCTTATGAATATTTTAAACTGTCTTCTACCAGCAGTACTCCTCTAACATATTATTTCCTCTAAGATCGGTTGTCAATTTATGTGCTACTCACTTGGCAAATGTCTTGCTCAGAACAGTCATGCACTCTATAATTCAAATAAGCATTTGGAGAGGCATAGGCTTTGAATGTGTGCACAGATATCCTGTGAATCAAGATGCAGTAAAGTAAGTAAGTAAAGTAAGGGAACAAAGATCTGCCCTGTGTACACGTGTAGATTTTTCTCAGTATCTTCCAGATTGCCTGTGTTTTAAATGCGTTGTGTGCTGGGACGTAAGAACAGAACTGTGGTGTGAATTTGTAACAGCTAGCTAGCTACTCCCTGGTAAAAATGAATGCATGAGAATACACAGTAAAATGTAATTTAGACATTTATCATGTGCCACTGTCCATACATATATTCTATTGAAACAAAGATGTATGCTATTTTTTGTCTTCTACTACAATTCTGTCTTACTCAACTTTACAGTCAATTCTTACTGTCTATCAACAGTAGCAGTCTGTAATACGTCTTATTAGACCATCTTTCATTAGAGGATCTTAGAAGTTAGTTAGGCTGTATAGCATCCCAAGACAGACAGTTAAGAAACATACTCTTACAGGAATGTCTTCAACCATCATGGAAATGTATCTTCTCTAAGAAAGAGTTGCAAAATATACAAAACAAGGCACAGCCGTGGTTTCCAACAATATGAAAAGGAAAAATATGAAACAATATCCAACAATATGAAAAGGAAAAATTACATGGAATTGAAGCTCATACTATCGATCTCATTTTTTTCCAAATTAATCCTGAAGAATTTTTATGCATTCCTTTAAAGACAATAAATTACATCATGTTGTCATCAGCCTAAAATTTTTAATACAGGAGCAGAATTTGCACAGTAATTTTCTCTAAAAATTAAAATCAATGAAAAATTCATGAAGCCACAATTTTAATTTAATTTCAACACAGCACCATATACATTCTTTGTCTGACTTACAAAGGCAGTTGTTTTATTATTAGTAGTCTCATAAGCACTTCTGTTATTGTGTGCATGTTTTATATATTTAAACCTGTTGTTAGATGTGAAAGCACTCAGTTTCACTTAATGTAAAAGGAGAAAAGGAGCTTACATGTTTTTGCTGAATCTACCTAGAAACAGCAGCACTAATATCTTTTTTAAATAGGGTGAAAGACAGAGGGGGCCTTCAGCCCAGTAGTAAGGGCCTGCACTACTTGTACTTCTATTGAAATGTACTCCTAGTGAAAACATCTGTCAATAGGTCTCAACATGTCACTAATCCCGGACTTGTCTTGGGTTCGGATGGGCCAGGGCAATCCCAAGCACAATTACAGGCTGGGCAGAGAATGGATTGAGAACAGCCCTGAGGAGAGGGACTTGGGGTGTTGGTTGATGAGAAGCTCAACATGAGCCAGCAATGTGCGCTCGCAGCCTAGAAAGCCAACTGTATCCCAGGTTGCATCAAAAGAAGTATGGCCAGCAGGGCAAGGGAGGTGATTCTACCTCTCTACTCCACTCTCGTGAGACCCCACCTGGAGTACTGCATCCAGCTCTGGGACCCCCAACATAAGAAGGATGTGGACCTGTTGGAGCGAGTCCAGAGGAAGACCACAAAGAGGATCAGAGGGCTGGAGCACCTCTCCTATGAAGACAGGCTGAGAGAGTTGGGGTTATTCAGCCTGGAGAAGAGAAGGCCCTGGGGAGACCTTATAGTGGCCTTCCAGTACTTAAAAGGGCCTTACAGGAAAGATGGGGAGGAACGCTTTATCAGGGAGTGTAGTGATAAGATGAGTAGTAACAGTTTTAAACTGAAAGAGGGTTGATTTAAATTAGATATTAGGAAGAAATTCTTTACTGTGAGGGTGGCGAGACACTGGAACAGGTTGCCCAGGGAAGTTGTGGAGGCCCCATCCCTGGAGGTATTCAAGGCCAGGCTGGATGGGGTTTTGAGCAACCCCTCTAGTGGAGGTGTCCCTGGCCATGACAGGGGGGGGTGGAACTAGATGATCTTTAATGTCCTTTCCAAACCAAACCATTCTATGATTCTATGAATCTATGATTCTATGATTAATCTAATGTGGATGATACATATTCATTCCTTATAATTCAGAAATAACTACTTAGCCCAAAATTTTTAGTTATTAAAATTAACATTTTGTTAATGGTTTCTTATTCCTTATTTCAGTCCATAATATAGAATTATAGTTAAAGCATTAGCACTGGCATTTTAAAACAGCTTTATGTTGTGATTATTTTTTTTTATAATCAGTGATGTTTAGTTTTTATGTAAGGTGATAAGTCTAGGATACAGGCCAAAGGTTTTGTTGCTCTGGTTCAGTGTCTGGAGAAATAGTGTTAGTGTCCTCCCACTGCCAGCTCAATGCATTTCTTTCCACTGTGAGTGGCAGAGAGACATAATGCTTCAATTTATGTACTGTGTTTAGACAGCAGTCAGATAAGGGGTCTGATATAGAGGGTCTGTTCTCTAATACTTGATCAGTCAGTAAAATCCTCAGGCTTTCATGATTTTGAGTTAATAATTTATGGCAGGGATACTGAAGGAAGGCAGCTTGGTGAGATTAGAAGAAGAAAAAAACGTCCCTGCCACATTTTGGAGGACAAACAGGATATGGAGACCTGATCTTTTTGGAGTTGTTTGGAAGGAACAACAAAACTTATTTATATAGACATGATAATAGCAGATGAGTTGCCAAATGGCCTTGGGGAAGTCTGATGAAGTGCTGGCAAAGCACTTGGACTACAAAGTGGGAGGTAACTGGGAGTACAGGGTAAGTGGAGGTGATAAAAGGAGGGCAAGTCTTTTTGTCTGTATGTTCTGTCATCATTCAGAATCTGGGTTTTGTTTCTTCTCCCATCCTTACACTGTCTTCTGGATATAGGGTTGAAAAGATTACTTGGATTTCCTGTAAGAATTCCAAATTTTATCTTCCTTCTGCAAAGACTGTCTTTCACAAGGCATTTTTGGCATTAGAGAGAATGAACTGAATTTGGGTCTTTGGTTTTTTAATTCCAATTGTAGAGAAACAGATTATCAATATTTTTCATATGATAGCATTCTGCAAAATGCTGACGAGGGTTTTTTAAGTAGCATATGTTTTAGCAAGACTGTCTTCCATTTCAATTCAGGGTGGAAATGGGATACAGATTTAAATGCATTGTGTGACACAGACATTTTACTATCTAGTGCATTAGTCATTGAACAGCAAGTAAAAGAGAAACTGAGTTTTCTGAAGGTATTGCAGAAATAAAAAAAATATTAAGAACATATAAAAAATAAGCTCTTTTTTGGTAGTTCTGATTCACTGTGATGAAATTCTGTGGACAGGACTCACGATTACATGATTCTTTTTAAGCTAATGAACTGATGCAACTTTCAAAGATTTTGGGAAGTATTTTGCATGTTGCATATAGACATATGAGGTCCTGTAATCCTCAAATATTCATGTCATGCAGAAACTTGTCTGAATATAAATGACGTCAAAATCTGGTGCATAGAAATCACAGCTTCTCACCTGAATGTTATTTCTGTAAAGAACTACATCAAAACTCAGGTCTAAACACATCTAATCTTTGTTTAGTTCCAGATCTAAATTTCACAGCTGAGACTGATCTGTCCTATTCTTAGTGTATCCTATCCTTAGTGGATGAATCTCAAATGTGCAAGAAAAATTGATTATATTTTTGAGTAAATATTGATCACATGTCTGTAATTGTAATCAGTGCTCTTGATTTTGAGAGCCTTTCTTTAAATGTGAATAAAATATTCAATTTTAAAATTCTGTCCCGTGATCAAATTGCTTCTCTGACTGAGCTGTGTTTGAATAATCAATCTGTTGCATTCAGCTCTTGGAGTTATAATTCATGGCTTTCAGAAGTATTTTTTCCTCAAAAATTATGTAAATCCCTGTATGAACCTGCAGTAAATGAAAATCAACTGGGATTCTGGTAGATTTATTTTTCAAATGTCCTCTCTTTGTTCTTCACAGCTGTAATGAGAAAAAAAAAAATAATTCTAGTGTGCTAGAATAGTCTGGCTTTTGTGTCCTCTCAGAGAGAACCTACTTCCACCATGTGAACGTTTCCCTGATCATATAAACAGGAAGAAGTGCAATACCCAGTTCAAGTTACCAAAACATGAAACAAAAGACATTTTTAGAATTTTTTTTTTTACTATAATATATAGTTCTTATAGCTGCTACATGCACACACATATGGAAATAATAGCCAGTGAAACAGAGCAGAGGTGTGATGCATTTACATATAACAGATCTTTACTGTTCTCTTCCCACAGTTATATTTCTTTGGGTTTTAATCTAGTGTCTTAAGCCCCTAAGCAATCTCAAGCAGCCAACAATTAAAGCTCTGTAAAAAATGTTTCCATTTCCCCTAAGTATGGAATTTCCCCTAATCTTGCATATGTTAGCTTAGTGGGTGGCTTGCTCTTGGTGTGTTTTTAGAGTTATACCTCAAAAAAACTTACTTTGTAAGTAACAAAGTGACTTGTAGAAAAAAGTGGCGACAGAAATGCAATTTTTTAATTTTCCCTATAATTGAAATCTAGAGCCCAGTTTCAGTTCAAGGCAGTGGGAAATGCAACACTGTAGTAGCTTTAAACTCATCTGCTCCATCCCCATTTCAAGCCTGCCTTTCCTGCCAGTCTGGCTGCCCTTCTCATTCCTGGTCCTTGTACAAATCTCTTGTTTAACACTTCACCTAAGCTCTTGACTGGCTTCTCTGTGCTCCTACAGGACCTTGAGATCTGATCACTTCTGTTCGCCTGCAAATTTTCCTCTGTTCTTTGTCCCTTGCTTTCTCATATGCCTGGACATTGCACATTAACACCAAAGTAAAATCACCATTATTTACTTACAGAATAGGTGGCAGTGCAGCTTACTGCTCATCAGCACCAGGGCAACTATGCAAGACTCACTCAGAAAATAGAGGCAAGTAGTCCTTTTAACTTTGCTAAAGGTTACATGAGCAGGTATCCTGGAAAAAATTCTAGGGCCGGTTCTGAATTTCACTATGACACAAAAGACTTGGCCGTATAGGAAATGCAGCTCAAGATAGGAAATACAGGTCTTTGACATTCTGCTGACATAACGTACTGCAGAATTCTGCCAGAGAGCTAGGAAAAGAAATAGCTTTCTCTTTAAAAGCGGGCTATGAAAACCAGGAGGTACAGAAGATTATTCCAGCTATACAGTAGAGCCTGGATTTAAATTAAACAGTGACAAGCTACATATATTTCTTCAGCTCATGACAATTATTTAACATTTGTGCTCTGGTTGGCTAAATCACGGAAAGCAATGCTCTGTCACAAAGGTAGTCCATGATTAGCATTGAATAACTGCTTTTCCAAGCACCTCTTGCTACTCCTAAGATAACAGAAGTAGCTACTTAGTCTCCATTATACAATTATCAGGTTCTAATCCTTTTATAGACCATAATCTAGCTTTAGGCCTTTCCCCATCCATAGCTGTGCCTCTAATTGAGTTTACTTTGGAAGTGAATTATGCAGTTGTCAGTAACAAAATTGACAGACTCATTTTTCTACTTCTCAAACAGCTAGCAATGCAAACAGCCATAATATCTGGCAGAATCTTGCTATTTGTCTGTCAGCTCAACATTTTTTCTTCATTGTCTGTCTAAAATACCTTCTATCTCTAAAATAATTTACATGTTTCTGTGGCTCCCTGAAAGGTAGGAGAGTCTGTAAAGATGCTGTCAATGTGATGTTCCACAACAAAACCTGATCTAGTTATTGTATCAGTCTGCAATTTTCTTAAAAAGGAACCTTATTTACCTAAACCAGTCTACCCAGCATCTAACAGGACTTGGAGCTGCTATTCTGTCTCAGTTCCATTCAGAAAAATGGTGCAAGCAAATCAGAGAAAGACAAGTACTCCTCCCTTTGAAGCCAATGTTGAACCTGGGAAAGGAGATAGAAAGTACCATTTTGTCATTGACTCAGGTTGAAGTAATGCAGATTCAAAAGGCAGTTCCTAGTCTCAAGGAGCTTTCAAATGGAATAGCAAGAGGAAGCAGATGGGTACAATGGAGGGACAGTATATTAGAAGAATAATATAGAAAGAGCTAGTATGGTTTAGACATGGCTTTGAATCAAGGGAATTGCTTGGTTATTTGTGTGATTGACACAGAGGATGGTGATATGTTAACAGCAATGCTAATGGGTAAAGAGTCTTGCCATGCCCTTTTCATGCCTTGCAAAGAGGACAATTGGGGTAACTCAACCTAGAGTCCAACACAGGCTAACAGTGATTGCCATGTTTACTCTGCCTCTGGATGGACAGAGAGATGCAGTTCACTGTGAGGGTGTCCAAAAAGTGCTCATTAAAAGAAATCAGGAGGGCAACAAGGGGGTAATTAAAAAAAAAGGTTAAAGGCAGACATGACATAAGTCATCTGTCAGATCCAGATACCCCAATGCATCATCAATGGCACAGCCCAGAACTGATGAAGATCCCACAGTGAAGAAAAACTTTAGGTAACGATTCAGAAGGTGACAGACTGAAAGCGAGGCACAATGTGATACACAGAATGAGAAGAAGAAGGATGTACTCCTACAGATGTATTTAACTGTCGCTATGAAAGGTGTTATTCTTCTTCAGCGTGGAAAGATCTCTTAATTTGCCAGTATTATCATTTCAGATTGGAAGTGCCGGGGTTAAATCACTTATGTGCCTCAGATGAAAGTTTACAAATAAAGCCCAGTGGATGCAGGAGCAGGCGTACATTTCCCAGAAAATCCCTGTATAATAAAAAGCAAGCAATCTCTGACAATTTCAGACTCTTGAGTGCTTGCTGTTGCTCCCTCATATTCCAGTAAAGCTGAAGGAAGAGGATGAGAAGTGCTTCTAAGTGGCTGTATATCACTGACGCTGAGATGTTAACATTCTGTCCGAATGGGGGAGCAGCTCAGATTTTAGTACCAGCACATTTGACACAGAGCATTTTATCCATTGAGACTAAATAAACTGTTTGACCCCCGTGCTCACAAAAGAGAAAGTCTTCCCCTGGGTGAAAGCTTACTTATTGCAGTACAGGCCCAAGTTCTGCGCTCTTCAGCAAAAATGTTTTTTCGGTCTCCATTAACTTCCAGCAGGTGTTTTTATATTTTCCTTGTATTGCAAAAGTGTAAAAATGTGAATTTCAATACTTCATTGCTTTCCTAAATAATGCCATAATGCCATTGGATAAAGCTGTTTTCACCAGTGCTTTAGCTTCTCTGAGATTAGTTTCACAGTATTTCATAATTGAGTGAAAAAGCCTTTCCACAGAGTTATGGTACAACACAAAATCTTCTGCTCACCTAATTTCCTTATCATTTGCAAGTACGACTGGCACTCATAACACTTGCTAGAATAATAATAACCTTTGTTTCTCAGGACACTTTTAGTATCTAAAATGAGAAACCTCAGCTTCTGAAGAGTTTTAGAGATTTTTTTTTTCTTACAAACTTTTAGAAACAACACAGCAAAAAGAGCTGGTGTTTTTATATACTGCGGATGTCTCTTTGAGTGTCAATGGCAGTTTATATGACTAACCATAAATGGTAATTAATCACACCAGTATTTTCATCATAATATCACCCAATTTCCCTTTCTAATTCCAAGTGGCTTTCTGGGACAAGATAAATTCACAAATACAAAAATCCCAGAAATTACAAAGCATAATTGCTCCAGGCACTGAGCTTTTCCAAATCTGCTAATTTCTATGATTAGTAATAGATATGGTGCCCTTGTCATTGAAGTACATAGTTTCTTAAATAAAGCTCGGTGTATCTAAAAATATTTCTTCAGATTCAGTACATGAAAGTACTGCTTCTAATGAGTCAGAGAACAACTAACAAACTATTGCAGTTCATTTTACTTGAACAACGTCTCAGCTCAGAATTAGTATACATTTCTTTTAGACAGCGAAATGAGATTAACTCAATATAACTAAAATCAAAATTTAGTCACACACAAAAACATGAAAAAGTAAAAGCTTGTTACCTAGTGTATAACTTGTTTTTATTTCATGCCACTGAACTATACAGGCATCCAGGAGCACTCAAGTATGATCATTAAGCACATAAGTAATACCAAATATCAGTGACTTGGGAGAATCAGAGAGAAATATGACCTTCAGAGATACAGAAAATTTGCATAGAGCAATGGTTTGTACAAGATTTTTTGTGTTACAGAACCCCAGCAAACTGCAAATCTAGATATGTTTTTATTATGTAATGATCAACGTTAAAAATTCCATTATCAGAGCTAATAGTTTCATGGTGGCTAAGGCATGATCAGAATATGCCATCTTTATTGTCTGTTTTAATGTCATCTTTCAATTTGCTGATAATACAGAAACCTTTTTTATTAGGAGATTAGGCAGATTTGACTTGGAAGATAAACATACACTTTGATATGTATGACATTGTTGAAGGTGCTTCTTCCTCCTTAAGTTTAAAATGTGGTTTTCCCCAGTAAATTCCCTGTGGTATATACATTTTTGTTTAAAACATGTAGCTGCTTTTCTTCTCTGAGGCAAAATTGCTAGGCAATTGCTTTTTATTTTAATTTCCTTTTGGATAAAACTTTAATCTACATCTGCTAGAGGCACAAGAAGCTCTGAAGTGGGATCACCGGTGGAAAATTCTTTTGGAATGATTTTTTTCCAGAATAGAATTAAAGTTTGAGGGGTTTGCATAAGAGAAGAGGCACCCTGCTGAAGCACATCTTCCTCTTGTTCCTTTATACAAGCATATCAAAGTAATATTCCTTTAACTTTGTTTTCTGTGTATATAGACTTTCAAGACACACCAAAAGTCAACATAATTTTTAACTCAATTTTCCAGTGATAACAAGTACTGCATCATTCTTATTTTGATGAGTCTAATATTTAATGCTATTCACCAGCAGATGAACCTCAGACTTTTGTCAGTTAGAGAAAAATACAGATAGCTCAAATCTTTCCTCTGAGCAGAAAATGCCAGGAAAGCCAGCTGTTCTCCTCAGCCCTTCACAAAAGATGTCCAGAGAGGTTCAATTATTTTCGTGTCTCTAAATCACCTGTATGAAGCCATTGTTCAAATGATGCTCTGTAAAGAGCAGCAATGCAGGGACAACAACAAAGCACAAGAAAAGAGTATCAGCTTAAAATACCATTGACAAACTGAAATTTCTTGGAACCCCATTGAAAATAGGACTGAATTTGAAGAGAAAAAGAGAACTGGTGGCACAAAATTAACACAAACACAGTTAAGTCACTATACCAGAGGTATGTGGCCTCTGTTCTCATAAGAAATGTGCTGTCTGGAGATCTGTTTTGCTGCATCTAAATATCCACAGTAGTGGCTGCTAAAATGTTACCTTCTTTCTGCAGAGCACCAGAAGATTGTCCTTTCTTATCAGACTCTAATTTGGCAACAGCGATGCACACACACAACTTCTAGGCTTGATTATCGCAATTCATTATAGCTAGGAACGAAGCCATTTGCCTTGAGACAGCTCCAGTTATATCAACCCAATCATTCGGGCAGCCAGAGCTGCCAGCTCCCTGCTATCAACTTTCTGCCCTGTTCTCTGCCCTGGCTCCCTGCAGAATACACAATCCAATTCCAGGGTCTGATCTTTCCCGACGGGCGCGGGCTGCCTAATCACAAACCATCACCGGAGCTGGCACTGACTAGTGCCTGTGTTGGCACCAGGTGCTGAGCATTGGATGCGCCTGAAGATTAAGCTGACCGCTCCCTTACAGATGGGCTCTCTCCACCTATTTTCTAAGCCAGCTCCTGTGTTCTTTGCAACTAAACCACCCACTGAAAGGAGGATGTTTTGCATGCACTCAAAATGAGCAGGATCCCAATCTCTTTCTTCTTCTGAAAAATATTTAGTTAATTAAGCTGTTGAAATAGAACTGAGGCATTTATAGTTATTATCTAAATTATTATTATATGTCAATATTTTATCTGAAAATAAAGTTTTACGTTATTGGGGTTCATAAAAGACTCTGCAAGTGCTGTTTGCCACTGTTATACAATCATAGATTTTGTGATCAGAGACTTGTGAGATTGAACTCACACAGGATGGGCCGAAAGACTGTGACAACAACTAGTGGCAGATGTCTAAACTTAGAGCAGTGAAATTGGGTAAGCATAAAGGGACAACTTCCTTGATATTCCTTCCCAATTTCCTACAGTCTTTTCCTTAGGAACTTCCTGAAGGGATGACCCATGTTTTTTTGCATTTAATAGACTTTTGGTATATTATACATAAACTATATATATTACGTAGAAAACTGTTATGGACAAATAGTCATTCTCCTTGCCAAAGACGTGAGAAGAATAGGCATAAGCATGAGACTACATTAGTATTGTAAAAACAAAAATTGCAGGTCATCTGGTCCACAGCAAGCCAAAGAGAGATCGAAACTTTAATTTGTTTTCTTCAGTCTGCAGTCTATATATGTTAGCTGTCTTTAGGAATGGAAGCTCTCTGACAATTTTCAAATTCTCTCCTAGGAAGGAACAGCAGCAAGTATATTGATCCTGGTTACACACACAGTTCAGCCATGCTGAAGCCAGAGCAAGACCAAGGTGAGCATTGCTTACAAACACAGCAAACCCCATTGTGTTTGTAATTAAGGAAGAATTTCAGTCACAGTTCTATCACTAATCTTTATATACCCCATATACAAATATCCTCTCTTTATATATTGCTGAAAATAGGGATGTAGCATGGCTGTATTAGGTCACAACAAAGGTGATTTCTCTTCCATCTCTGATGCCAAGGGAAGACTGTAGGAATGGGTAGAGTGTATGTATATGTACAACCAGTATTTCCCAGCCTGCAAACATTTGCGGTCCTGGGACGTTTTGAGATTAGCACAGTTTTGGCAAATGTTTTCCAATACTAGAGTTCTATTTTTTGAGATGCAGGCACCAGAAGATTACCTTCATCCAGTTTGCCCTTCTGAGTGTTACTGAGCACTAAGTTGACTTTTTCATACAACTGTCATAACACCAGGATTTCATAATGTTCAGCTGGGAACTCATAATTTCATGCATGATTGCTGTACATCATTTATTTAATTTATTTATATTCAGCTCCACCTGTCTTTTTATTTGCCCAGTTACTCAATCTTGTAAGGTTCTTTTGCAATTCTGGCTGGTTTTGCAAATATGACTCTCAGAACAAATAGGAAATATTGTATCGACAATGAAAATGAAAAAAAAAGCCATAGTAGAAATGCCGTACAATGAAAAAAAAAGCGTATTTGCATTTTGGAAAATACATGGAGATCATGTAAGAGCACAAAAAATCAACAGATTTTGACTGATTTTTTCTAAAACAGAGAAGACGGTTTATGCAGCATTACATCAGGAGTGATCCATTATGTTTGGATCACATTCTTTTTAAGCGGTAGCAAATATAGTTAAGTAAGAATCTGGTAAGACCATATTCTGATCACATTATCGGAAGAAGTACTGGAAATCTAGTGAGTATCCTGTCCCATTTTACCGACTCCACAGCCAAAGAGCTTTAGATGGTTTATCTCCAAACCTTTGGAGATTCTTCTGTTACTAGTTTTCTTACTGGTTATAGAGGAAATAAGCTTTAAGATTTTAAACCCAACTTTTTAATACCCTAAACTGTAGAAAACAAGTAAAGGATAAACAACGGGATCTTTTTTAAAGATATTATTGTATTTTAGCAGGTAGTACACTGTAAATTAATCCTTGGAAATGCGGCCATTAAAGGCAACTGCCTATCACAAAGCTTGGACAAACACAGTTCTAGGAATATTGCTTGCTTTTCACTGTGCAATTGGGATTTCTCGGAGCAAGGATTTTGAATCAGTGACGAAGTGGAAATGTTACTGTGACACCAACCTCCTCAGCTGCCTAAATATAACTACAGACGCTCAAGTGAAACATGAGTTATCTTTCTCCTTTGATTGGACAGGTGTTGTAGCACCCCAGTAGGTTAAAGGTCTCTTCTGCTGTTTGGCCCAATTTCAGTGATTGCTGGGCTAGCTCTAGTGCAGCCTGCTGGCAAAGTCTTGCACAGCGTACTCCCAAATACCCTGTATCGAGGCTATAATAACCAAAGGCTAGGCTAGGCTAGGCTTGAGCTTATCTTCTTATCTTGAAGGATAAGAGCGCAGCCATGGAAAAGCAGCTGTTTCATCATTGTCTTCCTCAGTGGCTGACATGGAAGGGGAAAGGGTGCAGGATGTTGACTGCAGTAACAATAGTCACTTAAAAGGAAAGCTGAAAATTGTTAAGCGTGACTGTAAAGTAGCTAGAGAAAATCAAAGTTCTTTTTAAAACGCTAAAACACGCGTAATTACCTGGTAGGCTGGATTTCCTGCTGAATGCTTTGTAGAGATACTGGACCACATGATTTCCTGGTACATCATAATACCTGATGTAATTTATCAGGCTGCTACCTATGGTGTTAGTGATAGAAGCAGGACTGAATCTGGAAGCAGTGTTCCTTTAAATCCATATTAGAAATCAATATCCAGAAGACTTTTCAAGGCTAGAATATGATGTGGTTTTAAAGCAAACAAAGGAGCAGCAGCATGAATGACAGCTTTACTAAAACATTAGGCTTCACCTAAGGCCAAAATCATGTGTAAGTGGAATAAAATTGCCAGTAATGATCTTGGTCATTAATGTTTAATTATGCATTTCATTATGTAAAGTTCTTATTGTAAAGGAGTTCATTAGTAACAATTAGAGTGCTTCTCTTCAAATTTATATGCACCTGTTCTTAATTACTACAGTATTGAAATCAATACAGAAAAATGCTTAGGTACTTTACATTCTACATAATGTGCTGTATACAACTAGGATTACACCTTCAATGAGCTCTGCTGACATTGGATATACCTCCTGCTGTTCAGCACCATACGGTTATTAGCTGAAGATCAAGTTAACTTAACATCTGCTAAAATATGTTCCTCTCTGTTCTAAAATGAGGTCAAATCATATCTTTCTGTAAAATCCAAGTTTCATTGTGAAGGCAGAAGTTATCTGAATGAGTATTAAACTGATCTTTATAAGCCATTTTAAATAATCTTTTTTTCTGTTTTCTATCATTTTTAACTTCTCCATTCTAAAGTCTCTGTCACTATTATATACCACTGCTATATATAACATACATAATATAACTGTTAAGTCAACTTTCATGGCATTCATTACCATATGATGTCCTGACAGAAATAGTTGCTAGGGATAGTAACTGTGTGCCAACAGCGAGAAAGCTAGCCTCAGACATTTCATGTGAGACTACAGACTAAAAGCCCATTATCAATTTACTGCTCACACATGCCAGTTGGACTCTAAAAATAATTCTTATTCTTTGTAATTATCATACACACCCAGACATTCTATACAGAAAGTCCATTTTCTATAATATTTAACTTTAAATGGGTAATAGTGCTTTCTCATGTAATTAATGAAAATTTTTCTTGATATGTATCGGCGATTATGTTTAGTAAGCAACCCTTCAAGATGTAAGCAATCCTTAAAATAGTAACCCTTTTAACTTCAGCAAAGCATCAGTGAGGTTACAGAGCTGTGCCCTAAAATTAGTCAGACCCAGCAACAAACACAGGATTAGAATGAGAACCCTCCCAATTTCTTTTTTTCCTCTAGCATTTTGGTTTTGAAACCATATAGCCCACTGAGATTTCAAACGCGTTGCTACTTAACGCCATTAAAGAAATGGCTTGTGGTAAATTGAACCTCAAGCATACCAGGCACCTGTAGGAAGCCAGGCGTGGCTTTCTAGATTGTATCTGATCCCCAACTGTAGGGCAGATATTAGGCATGCTCCAGGCAAAATGTGGCTTAAGGTGTCCTTCCAGGTACCAGGCCTGTTCTGGTTTAGTTTTAAGTGTACTTGAGTCAGACCAACCACACTGCCTTTCTCTTTCTCCCTTCCCTGGCCATCCTACCTCTTACTCAAGCTACAGCAGCATTAGAACAACGGCTCCATGGGGTGAATGGTCTTCAAACCACTTAAATCTCCAGTGTGATCCATGTGGTCACTCATGTTCAAAGCAAAAGGATTTTGATACATGCTCTCTTGCACCTGTCCCAGAATTCACAGTATTTTCTTCCCCTGTAAAAGCAAAAACCTGGAAAGTGAGGTAATATCATAGCACCAATATGTTAGCAGGAAATATTAGCAGTAGTCCATGTAGCCTTTTTAGCACCAGAAAGAAAACTAACGCGTGATACACTAACACACAGAAATAACAAAATCAACGTATTTTTCATAGGAACTGAAATGAATGTTCATTTGCAGTTATGACTTAAAGGTATGATATTTCCATAATAAACTATAGCATCTTTTTTACATAAAAATGGAGTTCTCAGACACATTCTCTTACATAAATTATTTTTTCAGTGTATCCTGTACTAGATGTACTAAACACGTGCTGGTATCTCAAGACAATGCCACAAATTTTGCCTGTGAGATTCAGAAGAAGGTGAAAGAACCATAGAATAGAATCATAGAATGGTTCAGGTTGGAAGGGACCTTATAGATCATCTAGTTCCAACCCCCCCTGCCATGGCCAGGGACACCTCCCACTAGACCAGGTTGCCCCATCCAGCCTGGCCTTGAACACCTCCAGGGATGGGGCCTCCACAACTTCCCTGGGCAACTCATTCCAGTGTCTCGCCACCCTCACAGTGAGAAAATTCTTCCTAATATCTATTCTAAATCCACCGTCTTCTAGTTTGAAGCCATTACCCCTTGTCCTATCACTACATGCCCTTGTAAAAAGTCCCTCTCCGGCTTTCTTGTAGGTGCTCTTCAGATACTGGAAAGCTGCTATAAGGTCTCCCCAGAGCTTTCTCTTCTCCAGGCTGAACAACCCCAATTCTCTCAGCCTGTCTTCGTAGGAGAGGTGCTCCAGCCCTCTGATCCTCTTTGTGGTCTTCCTCTGGACTCGCTCCAACAGGTCCATGTCCTTATGTTGGGGGTCCCAGAGCTGGACGCAGTACTCCAGTTGGGATCTCATGAGAGCGGAGTAGAGGGGTAGAATCACCTCCCTTGACCTGCTGGCCATGCTTCTTTTGATGCAGCCCAGGATAAAGAAGGTGAAACTGTTTTCATAATATGAGTCTAGCAGGAGGAACCTTCAAAGAAAAACTGACTGATGTAGCAAATAGGCAAAAAGCATAAGAACAAAGCGATACTCTCAATCATGGGGAATTTAGGATTTGGATCTGAATACTTCAGACTCAAGTAAACACTAACAAACCAAATTAGCACTGGCAAACAAGAGCTAGGGTTTGCTTCTAGTGCAAATTAAAGGTTATTCTTTACGGGTTTTCTCTGAAATATGATTTATAGATGCTACATCTGCAAGCCATATCTTAATTGCATTGCTCTGATGGTCTGGCTTTAAACGTACATTTTTAAACATGAAGCTGACAACCTAATAGTATTCATTTTAAATGTTTATTTAAATTATTGTTTTACATCCATTTTTTTACATTATTTTTAATTTAAAATAGCCACTCAAATGAACAGTCCTGAAAGATCACTTTGTTCAGAATGACAATATCAACAGTGCAAAAATGCCTGCAATGAAATTATATTGTCAATGTAGTTTAAATTATGCAGATAATTACAGTTTACCTTCAGAGACAAATACTCTAAACAAAAATAATTGTCAGACGTAATCACAGAATCTCCTTAATTCTCTTGCTCAAATATGGCAAATGTTGTTTTATGGCTTGGTTTAGTGCTTGTGGAAGACTAAGGAAGAAAAGCAAGTAACATCCTTGCACTGGACAAGCATTCCTGCTTTTATCCTCCAGTTAACTAGAGACTGGTTGTTTCTATTTCTGGGCCTTTCCTGCGTACACAGCTAGTTATATTGAACTGTGTAGCAATTTTTTGACATGCACAAATTACATATCGGTCTCCCTTTCTCTTTGTACAGAATCCCAGCTTTGTGGTGCAGTACAAGGCTTTTGGCTGGTTTGGGATCAATCACTGAGACTCTGATGCTGTGAAGTGACTGGAATTGTTCATTAATCTTTCGGTCCAATAGTTTTATCTTTCATGAAGTAAAATTGATTTCCTTATCTGAGCTTGTGAAGAACTGGAATGTGCACCTTTCTTGATTCATAACTCAGGATAGGCAGTAATGGAGAAACTATGAAAGCAGCAGCTTTTAGGACACCAGAAATGGCAGGTTTAGGTGCAAAAGTCTGATACTTACTCATGGGTGGACTGCACATTGCACAGTAACTGGATAGTACTTTGAAAATAGGAGAGTAGTTTTACTTGTGCGATGACAGAAAGTCTTTTCACTCATGAATGGATATTTAAATTTTGGGAAATGAGATCCTTGGGAAGCATTAGCTTTTTTACAGATGTGGTTTATTTATTCTCTGCTGAACAGCTTCATGACAGTTTATATAGTAAAACAAATCTCTCCAGTTGCAAGAGGGATAAATTTATTCCACTGTGTTTGAATCAGCTGGGGAAATTAGAAGAAAATTTTAGTTTAACTACTGAGTAATTTACAGCTTCTTTTTCAAGGACCAGCAGACCCAGGAATAGACAACATTTCCATCAGTATCTTACCTATTTTCTGGACAGATGGCAGCAAAAAGCATTGGAAATGTGACTAATATCCTGTGGTGTTTTCTACCAGCTCCATAGTTAGTGACCTTTCAAATTCTTCTCCAAAACTTTTGAGATTCTTCTGTTAGTAATATTAATATATGTGATAGCTGTACCTAATATCACTTTGGGCCGCTACAAAAAGGAGTCAGATCTTTGTTGTCCTCTTTGATTTAACTGAAGTTCTGCGACAGTCCCCTACCTAGAAACTAATATTTGAGGGGCTATAGTGTTTCCCATTCTTTTCCAATGTAGTCTGTATGTATGGGGAATGGCTGTACAGTCCTTGCATAGCCACCAACACAAATTCTTGAATCAAAACCTGAAAAAAAAGGGTCTGTATCACTTTGAATTTAGTCTAGACTTTAAGCTTTTATCCAGCATCTACCTCATCTTCTTTGCAGTAAAAATGCAAATTATTTAAGCCTTCAGTATAATTAGTGTTCCAGACCTAGATCCCAGTTCCACATGGCTGCTTTTTGACTAAGTTCTTATTTCGTTCATTTTCTTTCCACTGAGAAGATATTCAAAGCACTACATTAATGTTCTGTGGACAGAAAAGAAACAGAGATAAATCAGCTAGGTATACCAACATTATTCCCTGGTCTGCAAAATAATTGCCTTGATCACCATTTTTCTTACTGTTTGCTCCTACTTTCAGAACTGTCTGCATTAATAATGAGGCTGTACATCTAGATATTACTATAGCAGGGCATGAGCTCTGCTAAAGTAAAGTTTAGCAGTCACTGTCTGTGCAAAGATCATCATCTCTATGGGTTCTACCCACATGGTTAGTTAGAAGAAGCAATAAGGAGTGTACTTGCATCCATATTGCGTCAATAAACATAGCAGGGAATTTGTACCACTAAAGACAAAATATCACACCCACAAAAGGGCAAAATGTAACACAGACCTTTGATGGTTCTAGATTCTATTCCTCACCCACATTACATGGTCCTTTATCCCATATAAACACTTGTGACTACAGAAAAATAATCGTTTTACAGAGGTGTTACCTACCAGATGGTGGTGTCACTGTTTATGATTGTTTCCAGCAGCTGGAATCAATATCTGAAATGTAAGTCAGCCACTGGAAAACTAAAAACTTTGGAACTGTGTTTTACCGCAGCTTGGAATTGCAGAACTGGGATCTCTGACCCACGAACACTTGCAATTTGGGTTCTCCTGACATCGTGGTTCTTCTGTAATTTCTTGTAGCATCAGCAGGACTTAGCTAAGCATGCAAAGAAGGATCTTAAAATAAATACCCTTTGTGTTTGTCCTGGTTTGAGGTAAAACAGGACCAATTTTGTTCAGTAACTTTGCTTCTTAGCTGGGCCTCTTCTAACTACTGAAGTTAACTGCATATTGTGCAGAAACTGTTTGGTATATATTTGTGATAAGACATACGTTTAAAGCTGATGCCAAGGCATGGCATGCAGAGAGGCTCTTGCTTATACTTATTGCTATAACACCCAAGGCAGCTAACTTTGTTACTTGCCCCGTTGGAGCGTCAGAAACAGAAGAGCAGAGAGAGGTCCCCCCTGCGGGGAGGAGCAGACAGGACAGGTGACCCAAAACTGACCAACAGGATATTCCATCCCATCTGCCTCATGCTCAGTATAAAAGCGGAGGGATCAAAGGGTCAGCCCTCTTTCTTCAATGACCAACAGCTGAGGAGGACTCTGTTTGTGTGCCTTTGATCCCAGTCCTGAATGCAGATCCGGAATCCAGTTCCTGTCTGTCACTGAGTCCAGTCTGGGACTGCCCCAGTGGCAGTTGGTGACATGATTGTCATCCTGGGAGCTTGATGCAGTTTTGTATTTCATTATTTTCTTTTTATTTTATTATTAATATTTGATTAAATTAGTTTAGTTCCTTCTAAACTCCTAAGTCTCTTTTTCCCTCCTCTGCCTCTCTCTTTGAGGAGGCTGGGGGAGGGGAGCATCTGTCAGTCCCATCTGGGGTGCCTCGTGTCCCCAGTGACCAATTTGACCTAAACCCCAACAGTGTTCAACACAGCCAGAGCATGAAGGTCACCTTCAGGAAAAAGGAAATCAATATAGCCAAGAACAAAGGGCCAATACAAATTGTAACATACTGTTATCTCAACCTCAAAAAATGATATTTGGTCATCACTTCTGCAGGGATGAGTGAGATGGGTGCTTTTGGAAGTACTTTTGAACAAAAGAACAGATCAGTTGAGAAAATATAACTTCTGTACTTACCATTTGCTTTGTCAGCTGAATGGAATCAAGATAGAATGAGAGTATCATTACTATGGGGCTAAAGTGGAAAGCCTTTATTCTACAAATGCCAGTATTAAAAGTGAAGGGAAATCCAACTACCAGTTCAAGGTAAATTCCTGCATAAGAGAAGAAATTCAATGAGCTATGGAAGTTGTCTGAAAACCTTATTAGTTCAATGAATCACATTTATATAGACACTAATAATTATAATATAAATAAGGCAGTCAGAATAATGTAAAACAGCCCATCATATAATACTCAGTATGTCAATGTTATTACCATAGTGTTACAATTACTGAAGTTTAATAGAGAAATATAAGACACACAGAGAAAGTAATTGAGATAAAAGAGCACAGTAAATTGGTATAGTACTGCAGAGTGATGAGCCACAGTTATTAATTTCAACAATTACAAACTTATAGAGCAAGTTCTGCTTCTCTTATCCCAATGAATGATTGTGTTAAAGCAAATAATCCACACTCCTAATATAATTCCCCTACTTCATAAATCTGGAAGGTTTGTTAAACATCCCACCTGAATTTTCTACAATGCTTTGCTGCTTGTGTTTGAGCATTTCTTCCACAGAATTAACTGCAGATGGGGAAATTCCTTGAAGTGCTGTAGAATGTCTCTGCACTTTGAAGTGTCTGTCCTGAATGTAGCAGACATGCCATAAGCCTGCCTCAAAGCTAAGGACATTCATGGACCTCAAATGAAATAAACTAATTCTTTTTTATGTCTCCCTTACCTCTTCTTTACTATCCCTGGAGTTATCTCATGTTCTCCTGTCCTTTTGAGTGGCTTCTTCGGATGTAGGTAAAGAAAATTGATTGGCTGTCAATACAGCATTAAGAAAGAAAAAAAAGAAAAAAGAAAAAGGAGAAAATAATCCACTAAGATACAGTAGTGGTCATGTTTCTACATTTCAATGAGAAAAAGCAGCACAGAGGTTTTGCATAACCAAAATAATCGCCATTATAAGGAACAAGTCAAATCCGGAGAAATAATAAAAGTCTAGGAAGCAAGTCAACCTGGTGGCACCTGGGCGTGATTTACATCAGACAACATTTCCTGGAGAAGAATTTCCATTGGAGAGGGACAGGGATAGGCTCTGCTTGTAGTGCGAAGGATACCGCCTGACTCGCTTGGCTTTGGAAGTCAGATCAATGAGATTTTATGATTACTCAGAAAATGAACAAAGTGAAATGCTTATATGGTATGAACAAAGTGAAATGCCTATATGGTAGGTTATCCAACTAAAACCTTGTTGATCTCCTGCTGTGATGAGCTCCTCCTTGTTGAGTTCACACATCCTGTGAGCTCTCCCACTTGTCCAGATGTTTATGACTTTTCTAAAAGGCCCATCAAAAGTCTCTGGCCTTATTGCACTACTAGTTTGTGAGTAGTTGTCTGGTCTTAAAATAGTCTGAAAAATGAGGGTGACCTAGTTTTCCACACACTCACAACATCCAGCAATTAAGTCTTCTGTTCCCAAAATAATCTTACCCCCTGCTAGTTGCACATGTGTTCCTTCTGCAGCTTCTTCCTCATGCCATCTTCCTTAATCCCAGAGGGATGTAGAGGACCCTTAGCCTGACTGCTCCACAGAGCAGGAAAAAGTGAGAGAACAGAGCATAAGATTTAGTGTGTCAGTTGGGGGCTGAAGGAAAAAAAAAGATGCAGGTATCCTGAGATGCTTCAATGCTTTTAATGAACTGTACTGTGAATTAAGTACTTTCAAAGAGAAAAGGAAACCATTTTTTAAATGTTTGCAAGTTCAATTTAGTAATTAATACTTTGCATAGATATTAATACGGAAACAACTAAGGCTGGACAAGACTGAAAATACCTGTTCTGCATTTGAATTTTTGCAGGCAATCAGAAGGACAATTAAAAAGGCTAATATGCAAATAAGGAGGGAAGATAACAGCTTGAAAATTCATTAAAGCAGAGCCTCAAAATCCTTTGATTTCCAGAACCCCTTCAGTACAATATTTAATAACTTTTGCAGCATTCCTAGGATTTACAGTTGGAAATCTTTAGACTCTGGGAAAGATCAGATGTTTGTGCCTGTTTAACAGTGTCACCTATGCATCTGAATACAAGGAAAAAATAGGTAAAGCTGGGAAAGAGAATTACTGCTAGGACATATGTATGCATTTTTCTGCCACTGTAGAATTGTGCAGATTATCAGTCTGGGTCACTTTGTCTCTGGAAGGAATTCAAGAATTCATCCACAGGCCTTGTTTTTCCAGCTGCTTTTCTTCAAAGGTATCTAAGTGAGTTCTGTCAGCATAAATCTTTCCATAAAAGAGCAGCATCTGCACCCTGCCCCATAATATGCACACCCTTTTTCAGGCTGCTTCATGGGAGATTAGGTGTCCTGTCTGACGAGGGGAAGGAGCAGTGTCAATTGCTTGTTGTATGGCCCCTCTAAAAAATTGTATCCAGGATATTTAACAAACACCAAAATAAGTTCTTGCTGTTGTCAGGAGTTTCTTTAAGTTTCTCTGTGTCAGTTTAATGAGAATGTGATAGCACTAGTTGATACTGATAAAGCCAGACTATTCCAACTGTATACCTACATCTCTTTTGGTACAGACCAATTCCTAGGATTTAGCAGAGTAAAATAAAAAGTTGAAATATACTTTATATTAAAACAATGTCAAAGTAAAAAATGGCATTACAGTTTCTTAAATGAGCTATTTCAAGCCTGAGAGCATTTTCAGAATTGTATTTCAGACACAGAAAATCCAAATCTTAATTTTTCACACTAGTTCATATCCAAAAGGGATGTAGAAACCTTTAAATGTTTCATATGATGGAAATCCTTTTCCCCCACTAGTTATACTTTAATCTGTTACTCCTTCCCCTGCCCCCCCCCCAAAAAAAACCAACAATAAAATAAATTAATAACATTGGTCATTGAAGTATTCATATAAAAATTAAAGAGGAACCTCAGGCTTTTATAATATAATTACGTATGCATGCCCTTTAAAGTCTGATCCAGTATCCACTGACATCAAAGAATAGACCTCTTTTGGAGGAGACTAGGCACTGATGAGATTGGATGATATTAGTCACTGAAATGAAGATGCTGTATTACCAGACTCTCTGCCTATATTATGAATCTTAGGTGAAGACCCCATTATTAGTTTGTGTTTACATCAAGCTTTAAAAATTACCACAGTATTATTCAGTTACTGTGGTATATTGTCTTTAATGTTCAGATCTCTTCAAAATTCTCTCTTTGTTGTTAAGAGCTACATGTAAAAATACTGTTAGTTCATAATCAGGTTGCAAAATTTATAGATAAAAAAGGTATTTCTTTTGTGGGGAAGCTTACAGTAAATTGGAAAAAAAAAACAATAAAAATCTGTTTACCCATAAAATTAACAAAACAAACTTTATGATTCAAAAGAAAGTCATAAATTCAGAAACTTAAGACATTTGCATAACTCAGATGAGAAATTTCATGTAGCATACTGCCAGTTTTATCAGTGTTATGTTAAATAATCCTTTCCTGCATTTGCTTCATTGAGCCCTAATAACGTTTGCCTTTCTTTCTGAATTGAAATCATGTTAGCATGACAAACACTAGAAGAGAAATCTGCTGGGTGGTTTATGGGAGTGATTTATGAGGAACTTGGTACAGCAGCTTTTAACAATACCTAATCCTGGAACCTTAGCCATGACCTTCATTAACCAGAGAAGTATTGCCAATTATTAAAAAAGATGAACTTCAAGTGCCAAATTTTACTTAAAAACACTAAAAAAAACCCCAAAACCAACCAAACAAAAAAAAAAAAAAACAGACAAACAACCAAACAAACAGAAAACCAAAGAAAAGCAGGTTTGGGTAAACGAAACAGGAAATCTGCTTATGGGGGAGAAAAAAAAGAAATTTTCCAAAAAGACTTGAGTAATTATTGAAGGCCAAATTCTGGATGCCAAAAATAAGACAAAAACCCCAGATGTGACATGACAGGCAGTTCTGCAGAGGTCATGTCACCAATAGTGCCACTGTGCCTTGTCAGTTGGATAGCCTTGCTCCCTAAGCACTAAAGTCAGGAGGCATCAAGTGGATCAGAAGCATTCTGTCCTGCCAGGTTGTTCCAGAACCCTGCGGAGCATGAATTCAGATCTCAAAGATAATATAGTCCTGTTCTTTTATACCAGGGCTGTGAAAGAAGCAGGGTTGAGATAGCAGCCATCCAGGAACCTTTTTGAGAGGCACATCAATAAATTGGAGAATCCATGGGCAGCTAGAGATGTTCTTTTATATGGTGAATCGGTATATTGATACAATACGACACTAAGCACAGCTGTGGTCCAAGTCTTTGCAGTAAAGAAGGACATTTCTCCTCCTGGAGAAAGGTATCGCTTGGATAGTAAGTGTGGTGAGAACACTGGTTACAGTAGTTATAAGGTCTCCCTCTTACTGCAGGCTAAAAACACTCGTTATCATGCTCTGTGCTGACAGCCTGTGCTTCCTTGAGGACTTTGAACAGGAAATATGTACATGGCTGCAAATCTGAAGCAGGCCTTCTCCCTCTCCTTTTGAGGAGGCACAGAACAGATGAGACTATGACCATTTATTCCTTGGCTCTGACAGATTTGCACACTATCATATACTCGCTGTGTTTGGTTGTTTTCCTTCTATCAAAAGAAAGATGTTTCAAAACTGTTGAGAGTAGACTACAAACGAATCCATACCCCATATGTTGCTATTTATATTTATATACTCTTAGGGCACCCAGCAGACCTGGTTATGGAGCAGGTCCTTGTTGTGTTCAGTTACTATTCTGCTCATAAACACTTAAGTGCAAACAACTAGATATTGCCGTGTCTGCACTTAAATTGCTCATTGTAATTTCACATCAGCTTATATTCCATATCAATTTTCTGTGCAACATATTATAGTATCTGCTCGTGTATTTTGTGCAGACTGTGTAGCAAGAAGCTTAATCTAAAACATCTGCAGCAAGACAAGATGATCGCATAAACATTATTTCTTGCAGCTTCTGTCTATAAACTACACTGAAGTATGTTTCCACTGCATCAGCACAATCCTACCTTTGCATTTACCTTTTATCATCAAAATGGAGAACAAAGGAAAATAAAATACAAGGGGAAAAGTCAAATTCCCAGGCACATAATCAGTATGTTCAGACAGAAAATGACAAAGCTCTGAAAATTATGTCCTTAATCTGTAAACCTGTTCAATAAACTGCATTAAATATCACTGCTGAGTATCTGTTTATGTGCCTAAATTCCCAGTAAGCCATATGGAAAATTACTTTCTAATGTGGAATCGCCAGAGCTTTTTGATAGTGAAAACTCCACACACATGCTAAACTGTTCCAGAGTAATTCATGTAGTCAGTGATTTGCAATTTTCAGAGTCTAATGGCTACAGTAGACACTTAAGGGATATCTCAACTTCAGCAGCAGCATTGTGCTCCATCACATTACCCTGCAATGGAAGCAATGGCACACAACACAGTCTCGTAAATGACGGTATAAAGTACCCTTGTAGTTGAGATTTAACCTTGAAGGTTGGTATCCATACCCAAGCAGTTTCTCCTCAATCATGCCCTTTAGGCATTTTCCAAAGGATAGGAAAGTTGCTTGGTATCAGACATGTTTCAGTTCTAAAGGTGCTTATATGCAGTCTCATCTGCATATAAAATATAATAAGGATGCAGCTTGCCATCAACACACAAATAGCTTTTGTCAGCAAACATGCTAATTACAAAAATATGTGTTCCAAGACTTTCCATGTTAGTTCCTTAATGGACTAAGCACATTAGCTGTTTTCTCATTACATCATTTTGGATACGAGAATGAATGCAAGTCCCAACACAGGTTTCAGGCACTAGAGAGTGCAGATTATAACGATTCACCTAATAGTTGAAAAATTTCACAAACAAAAGAGTCATTTTTACACTGGAAAATGCTCTGGATGGAATATCCATTAAATACTGCATGCCCCATGGAAGTCAGTGGAGCACTTGGATCCCCTTTTACCTTCTAAGATTTTATTAATAAAAATCTAGTCAGTCTGCATGATTTGTAGCCTCCTATTTGATCTTTCTAGTTCAGAATGTTCTTCAGCATCCTCAGTGGAACATAAGCAGAAGAGTTATATATTTGTACTTCTAGATGCCTATGAGGATTTTTCCCTTTTATTATGGTCCACGAAACTGGAGTAGGAGTCAATTAATAAAACATACTCTTAACTCCAACTGGCCTATAATATGATAAGTCAGAATATCAGAGCCACTGGTGTAAATGCAAACATGTCAAAACTTGAATGTCTGGTGACAAGTAATTCATTTGCTTATATAATTTTAACCAAAATAAATTAATTTTGTGGGGGCAATTTCATAAGATTTTTCCAAGCAGACTGTAAGAAAAAAACTACCCTGGCTTCTGGTGCTGAAGTAGCAAAAGGAGTAAAGGCAACAGTTACCAAACAGAAAGAAAACTTGAGGGAAGAAAGGCTCATTTTCAAACTTTGAAACTTGGGTCTATGTGCCAAAGTAAACTGAGGACGCAGTACTGTTAGCTGCTGGTGAATTCTCTTCTTTGGACTTTAAGAAGTCTGGAGATTAAATAGCAATAAAAATCCATGGATAATGGGGCAGCCTTTGTTTCAGATGGTTATACAGGAGAAGAAACGCAGCCCCATGGTACTGAGTTCAATCTCAACTCGCACCGTACTCAACGCGCCTGTACTCAGTGCCCAGGCAGAGCCTCACCGACAAGCAGAGGTTCCTATACGTGCAGGCACCGACATGTCAGCACATCACAGGTATAATCACTGTGTCTTCAGCGGGGGGGAGGAAAGAACTGTGAGAAAAAAAACTTGGGGCCAAAAACTGCCTGGAGCCTAAACACTGGCAATGACTTCACTTTTCTATTTAGGACAGAAAGGAAGGTAGGAAGTCCTATTATGTGCAGGGAAGGAAAAAAGTCCTGGAGGCTCATTGGTGAAGTCTATGAATTGAAAAGTGCTAATTTAACACATGAGTAGTAAGTGGAATGATGGCATCTCTTCAAATGAATTCACAAATTAAAAGGTATTTCACATTCTTAAGGGAACATTTTTGTTGGTTATAAAGAAATTAACAAAACTGAAAACCTCTGAGTAATACATTGTAATTGGATTCACAGGTTATCACTGAACACTTGTGTTAAAGGAGGAAAAAGAAATCTGCAAAGGTTTTGAGCTTAAAATGAAAACTGTAGCAAGGCATTCTCAAAGACAGTTTAGTTCTTGGCAGCTCTTCTAAGGACACATTGACTGCTCTCTGGCCACATAAAAGAATAGCCTATACTTAGTGCCTTCAATAAATTGAAGGTTTGTATATCCCAAGAGGGTGCAGAGAGTATGGGGAAAATGCAGATTTTTAAAATAGATTTTTTTTAAATGCCAGGTATTTCCTTCTTTAGAGTTACTGTGCTCAATACAGTGAAAGCTGGGTGAAATGCACCACATACAGAATAGAAGGCAGACTAGGTGAGCCCCTCTGACCTTAAAATGGAGATATAACTTAACTGAGTTTTATGGGACTCAGTAACATAGACATCTGGCCAAAACAAGTTTTGTGAGAGTATTCCTTTGCATTATAGTTGTGCATTTAATGAGACTTCATACTTTTACTGTAAATTAGTATCCGTATCAAATTACTTTCTTTACCAGGTTGTTTCCCATCTGCTTCTTGTTCCTTTTTGCTTCATATTTCTCTTCTTTCATATCTTTTTCTCCAATTCCTTGTCCTTCTTCACTTTACTGTCCCCAGCTACTTACTTACTTTCAGTTTTTACTTGCGTATCACAATTCATTTCTCTTCTTTCCATCATCATCCTCAGAAAATAAATACTGATAATGTGGCATTTTGCTGCTTTGCCTGCATTACTAAACGTATTTTAAAGCTGGGAGATCGACACAGGTAATAAATAATTTGCTGGTTTGCTAGTGCACCTTTAAAGTATGCGTCACTGCTAAAAACAGAAGAGAGATCTTCTGCATTACTGGACAAAGCCCTAACTTAAAGAACATTTTTCTTCTTTTTTACAAAACTGAAAGAACTTTTATTACAATTGTAACTACAGCATACTCTTTCAGAGATATACGTACCATTTCATCAGTGAGAAATCTGACAGAACAGTTTTGGAAGGCCTTTCTCTCACTCCCCATCTCTGTTTTCGAGAGACACCCATGTTAGGTACTCTGCCAGTGCTCAAGTTAGTCAGTAAGCACATTGGCACCACTTCTATTGAACGGAAGTTCTTTCACAAAAGTACAACACAACAAAATCCACTCCCACCTTTTTAATACATCAGTTAGGTTTCATTTCTGTGGTTTTGTCCTCTGTATTAAATTGGCATGCCATGCTCCAAATCATATATCTAACTGCCTTCCAGTGCACTCTCTACAGAGGATGCAGAAGACACAGAAGTGTCTCAGAACTCACTGATCATGCTGTGATTTATTATGAAATAATGAAGAAACTGATTGGCATTAGTTTCAAAGCTTTGAATCGAGCCCTTTGAGAACAGATGAAATTGGATTGTATGATATTATGAGCTAGCAGATTTAAAGTAGAATTCTTTAACTTTGGGTTGTATTACAAAAGGTACTGAAGATATTTAATTTTTTTTTAAATCACAGTTATTCCTCTATTTGGAAGGCAAGAAGATAAGGCAATCATTTTACAAAGCTGAACTACTACGTTTTCTCATCTATTTTGTAGTGATTTAAATAATTGTTTATACATGTGACATTCTCACTACAGGATTAAATTCATAATTATTCATTGTGGAGCAATTCAAAGTAGAAACACTCATTGAAAATATGAAGGCTCTAATCAAAACTATTTATAAATAATTGGTACTAAAGTAATTTTTCTGTATCAAGAATTTACTAGTGGGAAAAAGGAAACTCTCTAAATTACTTATAATAACACAATTAACTAGTTAATCAAATAATAATAAATTGCTTCTTCTGTAACTTTTATTGCTGAGAATTAAAGTGCATGGATATTAAGCAGGATCTTGTTTCATGGCAGTCACAGATTTTATAGTGCCTGAGAAACTATCTTGTCTTTAATTTAAACTTTCATGGCATCTAACTTTTCACTTGAGCCTGCACAGGATCAGCACTTTTGTTTCACTCTGTGAAATTACAAAAAGAAAGCCATTTTATTTTATAAATGAGCATTTATTCATCTTAAAGCAAGTGGCTGAGGGTACACCTTGTTCATTAGCACAATTACTGACCTAGCCAGAATTAAATGAACTCTGCATTTAAACTAATATGCTGTAAACAGCAATGAATAAGGGCACCTAAATAGCAATTTAAATGCATTCATTTTGGTGGAATGAGTATTATAAAAGAGCGACTTAGTTCATATTAGAAATAATTTCCTGCCCAACTCAGCATCTTTATATTATCTCTTGTGCTTATTTACTTTTCATATCATTACCACTGTTGCTTTGCCAGATCTTTTTTTTAATTATAACATCCGTTTCTCTCAGCCAAGAATCTTATTTTCCATAATTGCTTCTCGTATTAGAACTTTTTGAAAATTAATGGCAATTTGGCACTAGTTGTTGAGGTGATGCTGAGGACTTTCTAGACATCCAGAACTAAAACTATACTTGAGAAGAGATAGTGGGAAGTGTTCCCACTACCACACGTAGGTTCCTAATCCAGCTGATGACTCTGACCAACACTAAGCCAGCAAGACCATTCAGGGCACCTCTGAATTCAGTGGAGATTGAAAGCTTCTGTTCACTGTTGTCCTCTGTACGTAATTTAGTCATTCTTTCTCTCTGTTGAGACACTTGTGTGCTGCTCATTAGGGTTGCTTCTCTCTTTTTTTTCTATATCCATATGATGACTCTAAAAATTAGATTTCTTGTAAAAAGTAAAGGAAAATGTTGTTAGAACTATATAATGCAGAGTAAATCAGGATTTCCCAGAATGGCATTCATAAGATTTTTGCACTAAGAACTGACTTTTCAGAAAAGAGATCAGCTATAGGCCAAATAAGGTAAGAAACAGTGCTTTTATATTTTTATAACTGTTCTACTAAATACTGCCTTTTTTCATGCTCTGAACAGTCAGAATTCAGTAATGAATGCAATCACTTTTTTTTAGAAGTTTAGCCTAATCTGACATTTACTTTGTGTAAGATGGAAAAATGATCTCTTCATAGTTGGGATGGGACAGATGAGAGTTAGATAACTGCCACAAGAGTAATTGCAAATTCAGAAAGCTGCTGATGAAAAGACATTGTAGATAGGGAAAGTAATCCTACCATCTTCTCAGAGCTGTGCAAGGTTCAGAGTAGCCCTGAAGGTGGACTGGAACACTATATTCATTGTACCTATTTAGTCATCTCCTCTCCTGACCCTCTGCGAATCTCCTCCGCCTAGAAATATCCGTGAAGGCTGTAGTAGGTATCTGTGCTGGTTTTGGCTGGGATGGAGTTAATTTTCTTCATAGTAGCTAGTATGGGGCTGTGCTTTGGATTTGTGTTGAAAACAGTGTTGATAATACAGGGATGTTTTAGTTACTGCTGAGCAGTGCTTACGCAAAATCAAGGCCTTTTCTGGTGCTCACACCACCCCACCAGCTAGTTAGCTGGGACTGCACAAGAAGCTGGGAGGGCACACGGCCGGGACAGCTGACCCCAACTGACAAAAAGGATATTCCATACCGTATGATGTCATGCTCAGCAATAAAAGCTGGGGGAAGAAGAAGGAAGGGGGAGATGTTTGGAGTGATGGCGTTTGTCTTCCCAAGTAACTGTTATGCGTGATGAAGCCCTGCTTTCTCAGAGATGACTGAGCACCTGCCTGCCGATGGGAAGTAGTGAATGAATTCCTTGTTCTGCTTTGCTTGCACAGTTACTTATTAAACTGTCTTTATCTCAACCCATGAGTTTTCTCTCCCCCATCCCACCAGAGTGAGTGACCAAGCGGCTGTGTGGGGCTGAGCTGCTGGTTGGGATTAAACCACAACAGTATCTTATCTGTTCTCCTCTGAATGAGGTGCCAACAGGCAACTGAACTAATATGACCAAATATAATTTAATTTTGCATGGCAATGCCTTGAACTCAGTTCTGTCCTCAGTTACGTCTGTATATAGCCAGAAAAGTTCCACTTAGAAGAATCTGACTGAATGCAGAATTTGATTGATTATTTCTTATATCAAGTTAGGAGGAAACGGCACAAATGTAAAGTTTGAAATCAGTGTCTCCCAACAATCCTTTTCCCACAGTGTTTCCGTACAAACTTACAAAATCATTATTTGTACTCTATTGGGTATAAACTCAAGGCTGAAGGATTCTGGAATAAAAGATGATGAAGAAAGCAACTATTTAGAAGCCCCCAGAAACAATACCTACCAAATCAAAGTATTTTTATGTTATAGTACTGACATGTATGGGACATCAACTGGGATATGCACTAGTTCACCCTCAGATCCAAACCTCCCTTGAACCCACATTGTGACTTTATTCTCATGGTCAAATGCATCCTGTAGGCAAGCTTCAGTACCTGCTGCTAAAAATCCACCTATTGCAGAATAGTTTGATGGGCATGCTGCTCATCATATATTCCATATATTCTCTGTTACAACATCCACCGGCCAGTATCAGGAATAGAAAATACCCCTTCCTGGAGAAGAACTTTGCAGCTTGTGTTGCAGGGCAGATGAGAGTTTTGGGCAGCTTCAGTTCAGGCTGCTGTTACAGCAATGTGGAGTGAAGGTCCTGAAAAAGAGCTGCTGTACATCTAGTATCACAGATATGCAGACTCATGTTTGGTCCCTGTAATCAATGAAAACGTAGTCTGTGCAGTTCTGAAAATAGCCAAGTATGTGTGGGAATACTAAGACATTAAAACCACCCTTCTTAAGGTAATCTGAAAATTAACTTATATTAGCATAAGATCAATCAGATCAAAATCTAACACTTTCCCTATGATTGCACTGCTAATTTATGCTACAGAAATTGCATAACTGTATTTTGGGGCTTTATCAGGTGATCCAAATTTCCTCACCGCTCAGATGTGGATTCTATAAAGTTATTCACATACTTCAGACATCTTGATGAGAAGCCCAAACACAGAGGCTAGTGTTCTTAGGCTGTCTATAAATGTCGGCAGAGGTGGGGGCTATTATAGGACATGGTTCAGAATAACATCTAAATTAGGTTCAAATGGAGCAGCATAAATATTCCCTCTTCCTTGTGACTCCCAAAGTTGTAATATTGGTGGCACAGTCCAATACTTAGGGAGCACAAAGGCAACCTTATGTTACCTCTCAACTTTCAGGGATGCTCTAGGTACTAAAATGGCACCCCAAATACAGTAGCATAGACCTAGAGCCATTTATACCAACTTTATGCTGCTTTTGCACAGGTGGAATCCTGTCCTGGCCCCTTCAGTCTTGAAATCTTTCTGAAGTTTATGGTCTGGAGCTAGTGATCTGAAGAGCCCTGAAACAGCGCAACAGCTTCAGAGTGGTTCAAGGCAGGAACCTCCAGGAGCACAGTCTCACTGCAGAGAACCTGGTAGGGAACTTCCACAGGCTATAAATGATCCTTGCTCCTTCGACAAACAAAAATGAAGGTCCAACCAGCTCAGCCACAGAAGAGCTCTGCTGTTCCTAATTCAGGGAACAGGATAATGCTCCACTGATGGCATTTTATAACCTTTGACAAGACAAATCTCTTCAGTCTCAGTCCTGGTAGTTGCTTCATGTGCTGGACTCCTTGCTAGACTGCACTGGGAGTTTGGTGCTTGGAAAGACAGGACATTTGCCGTGAAGAACCCTTTGGAGTATGCCAGTGACAATGCTTTTGTAAGCTTGTCTCATTTTATCCAGCATTAAGAAAAGGTCTAATGTATTTCATGGCACTGTGTGGCTTAATTGCTTGCATCTTTTGTTTCCTCTGACTCTTTCAAAATGAAGAATGTTATTTCCATATATCCTCACAGGCTATACACCATTAATGATCATGCAGGCCACAGCTGTGTATTTATTTCTGTGCATGATTTCACACTGTGTCTGTGAAGTCTTTACTTTTTAAAGTCACTCAGTCTTCTCTTGAAAATGTGAATAAGAGACCAGCTGATTTGTTCCCAAAGATAACCAAATTCTGCAAGAAGTGTCTGTGCTGTTTTTTATAGACTACTCTTGCCTCCAAGGACAGAAGTACTTTTTAAATCTAAGTGTTAAGGCAAGTCAAAGGCAGGAAGGTGAATCAACTCGGCACTCACATTAGGATGAGATAACTCAATGCTTTCGTACTGCAGGATAGCTATTTCATGATCTTTTGCTTGCAAAGGGAAACAGCAGTTCTGATTAAACACTATTTTATCTGTGCTCTTTGTAAGCACAACTCAGTGAAGATGACGGTATGATATGGCTGAGTTTTGAAGGCTTGTGCTTAAAAGACATATATCTTTAAGGCTAGTACCTTATGTGGATTCTCTCCTAATTAAGAACACCTGTAGAGGCCTGACCAGACCCTGTGGTTCGGCAGCAAAACTGCCGAAGGGCTCTGAAAAGGCAGAAACTTTGCGTTGTCTTTTAACCTAAATTATAACAGGGTTCAAGCCTGTGCCAAGCAGAGTAAAGCTATATAATTTATGAGCTATGAGGGCAGCTCTGGGCTCCTCTGAGGTGATTTTTATCAGTGCAGTAGCATAAACAGTCCTTCTTTACCTGAACATTGGGAACGGGGAGTACTGGGAGGCCTGCTGTATAAAGGGGATCCAGCCTGTGCTAGGATCTATGTAGCCCACGGATATTCAGGTAAGTGTGTTTGCATTCCTCTTCTTTTTTTGAGCAATGGCTGAGGAAGAGGTTATGCTGAGTTCTTCTGCAGTGTGCTAAAGACTGAGCACGGGCTGTATGCTGCAGGACTCTATGAGCTGCAGTTTGAAGAAGACAATTTGGTTTTTGCTGTTAAAGTTTTAAGCCTGCTAAAGGGGATCTTTTCTACTTTGTTTGATTCATTGTCTGCCTTTGTTTGGGAAGGCTCAGTTTTGCCAAACCTCCTCACCAGTGGTGTAATGGGACTACCCACAGTAATACAAACTATGCTCAGCTGTAATGATGGGTTTGGGCCCTTTCTTTGTCTGTATTTTGAAGTCTTTTTCGTATGCACAAGCAAGTATTATTTAGGGACTGGTCCTTGAGTCAAGTGGGATACTATTAGATATAAGCAGAACATATAAAGATTTTTTTTATTTGTTTTATGACTATATGTTATTAATATAGTTATACATAAACCATAAAAGATGGTTTGTAATAAACTCAAAATGACTGTATAGAACAGAACTCATATTAATTCTGTCAGGGTTTGAGGGGCTTTGGGAGACTTAAATAATAAGTTATTGCTGCAGCTGCATGTTCTTTTTGGCAAATACTAGGCAAGAGGTCAGAATAGCCTAAAAATATCAGATAACTGGAAAGAGAACTAAGGCAATGTCCAGGTGACCCACCTCTAGAAACAACAGATAGGCTGCAGGAGCATCTGGCTTCTGTTTCTGCCTCAGAAGATTGCTTTTTGTGGTGAGGGGGGGTTGTTTGGGTTTTTTAAACTGTTATTTTGACTCTAGTTGTTATAGGAAAAGGGAGGCCTTGAAAATCTTAGTGCTTGTTGTTGCGTTTATTTCCAGTAGCTTTTGCTCCTTACTTTGCACCTCCTGCAAATGAAGTTTATGGTACAGTGAAAACTTTAAAGTCTTGTGTTGTTCAAAAGTGTATCTTTAAGTACATATAGTTAAAAGGCACGTACTTTTATCTGAACAACAGGGTAATCTTGAGAAATCTTTCTTGATACTAGCTGTTACTGGAATATTGACTTTCCTTGAGCATCCTGTTCTGAAAATTAACTTCTGGCCTAGCTTATTCATGCAGTCACATAAAACATGTGGCACATCCACCTCTATGAGGTACAAGTTCAACTTTTTTCCCCCAATGCTTGCTTTAGGAGGAGGAGGGAAAATCTTTTCTGAAGTAATAGATCCTGGGCTTTACTCAGTGCTTTCCTTGTTCAAGGTTTTCCCATTTGTTGTGTGTCTGATGAAGCAAAACAATGAAACCAGTTCTCAGACAGTGTAAGCACAGTGTCACATTATAGCGATGGGCTGTTAAGATGTGTAGATATATAGCCACGTTTACAGGCTATGTTTCTTGAAAAGAGGCTAACTTGATGTATTATTCCTGTAATGAGTCTTTTTCTGTTTCTTTGTCCATTTCCCACACCACTTCCACCTTCTCCCTCTTGCCACTAGAAAGTCAAGAACTGACTTCACTGTCTTTTTGCAGATGGGTAAGAACCGTACCGCTGACAGATAGATCTAGACCTGTAAGTGGGATTCCATGCTTTACTTGAGTCCCTGTACCAGATGTGAATTCTAAAATGTATGTTGAACTCAGGACTTGCTAACGGTGTACTTATAGTCCATAACATCTTTATCTAGCAAATGTAAGAATGATCTGTTCTGTGCTGTTTGCAAAAGCAATACATGCAGATATACTGGAGCCCCAGGAAAGTCAGAGGAAACCCACCTTATTGAAGTAGGAGGTGGCTCCTTATTCTTACTACAATAAATAAAGGCTGCATGTTAATTTTGACAGAGGTTGGTTTAGGTGATTTTATAAAAGGCTGCTTTGTCAGCTGCTGCTGTTCTGTATTGTGGTAGTCAACTTGTAGCAGTCAGAGCTTCCCAGTCATGTCAATACCGCCCTAGAAAAGTCTGACTATGCCATCTCAGGTAGGAATAGAATTCAGGCAAATTACCAGACCTTAAAATAGCCTTGAAGATCTTCTAACAAGTTTTGGATAACACTCTATGGGAGGTCTGTTTAATCGGGGTATAGATCAAATATTCTTTAAGACAACACTTTAGGACATCAACATTGCTAATGTGTATAGATGTGAAAACCTACTGAAATTTCTGAAAATTCCACCAAAAAAAAACATTATTTCTGTGTAACGGAACAGTTTCAAGCAATGTAAATAAGTGCAATTCCTATAATTGCAGCCTAGTACTGGGGTTCTACTTTCTAGCTTCTGTGGTGCACAAGCAAGGTCAGCTACAGCAGGTTGCCTGGGACTATGTCTGGACGGCTTTTGAGTATCTCCACAGGCAGAAATTCCAGAACCTCTCTGGACAACCTGTTCCACTGTTTGACCACACTCACATTCAAAAAAAAAAAAAAATTGTCCTGTCACTGGACACCACTGTAAAGAATCTGGTTCTGTCCTCTTTACAACTTGTTAGCAGTAACTTCACCAAGAAAGACAGTTGTAAAGGAGATGATTAAGGCAAGCTAGCTCTGTGCTGTCTGTTTTGTCTGGCAATTTCCCCAAGGTCCAAAGCAGCATCTGCTTCAGTAAAGAAGACCCACTGGGTTCCTCTGCTGTAGTCCCCACCAAAGACAGAGTTTTGAAATACCTGCATCTTAAAGATGCTCTGCTATACCTCAGTAATTTAAAAGCTGTAAACCTTAGTTTCCTGAACTGACTTAAAGATTCACCGCATTCCAGCATGAGCTATCTTTCAATTTCACATTGACTCTCTCAGTGTTTGTCAATTTAAAACCATAGAAAGTTTGCAGTTCTGCCTGAATTCATTAGATAAGGGAAACAGGTCATCTAAATCTCTGCAAACTTTGGTTGTCACTGAGATTCTGTATTGCATATCTCCAGCAAGAATAAAATGTAAAATGACCTTAAAAGCCTTTGTTGATTTTGGTTCCTGATGGTTACTGTTAGAACAGCTCCAATAGTTGGTGTCTTAATTTAAAAAAAACAAAAAAAAAACAAAAAAAAAACCACCAAACTCTTTGAAGCTGCTCTATTTTTTTATTTTCTCTGTAATGTTACATGCTGACTGCTGCAGAGGGAGGGGTGGGGAGATACGTTTCAAGCTCAGCTTGCCAATTGCCAGTTGCAGCAGAAGGGGACTTGTTATTTAAAAGCTTTTTCTTGATGAAAAGCTGGAGCCCTGCCCTCATTAAGCACTGCCAGTTGACATAACTCTCTTGTGCTGCCCAGGTATGCTCCATAAGTTTGGGATAAGAAGCACTTCTTGCCAAATGATTAAGAGGGAGACTCTTCGAAACGTTTTACAACATTATGTAAGAACTGAGTCAGGCTGTAGGCTGTCGTTGGACTTGAAACAACCAGGACCACAGTTCCAGCCCGAACATGAGCTTGGTGCTCTCATCTTAGAGTTCTTCAAAATTTTAAGCCATTGTGGTCTATGACTAACTCTGCAGCTTAGACTGGCACAGTCTCAAAGGAAGGTATTTCCCTGCATCTGGAAAGAAGTGGACGCAGTCAATGGCCTTTTAAAATATACTGCAAGAAAACTATACAACAGCTAGAGGCATCGTGTGTAGGTCGTTTAATTTCTTCAGCATCATTATCCTTTTAATAGGTGTGTGCAAGTACCATAATTCTCCTTTCAGAAACCCAGTAGAAGACTAAATGCTTGATTGGTTCAGGGCAATCTCTTCTATGGGATCTGTACTATTTTGTATATTCAATGCAATGGGTTTGTTCTGTAAACAGAAGATCAAGGTCAGGCTTCTCTTGTAGGATCTGAGCATCGAGAAACGTTAAAGTAGCTTTTGATTAAAAACGTTTAATATGTGAAGTAACCTATCTAATGCTGATACGGTTGTTCATAGTGTGACTGAATAATAGCATAACTTTATACAAACACCAGCCAAATATATATTATGTAAGTGTCTAAAAAACATATGTGGCTAGCCTCCCTGGGCGATTATGCAGGTTGTAACATCCGCTATGGCTTACGCTTCATTTTTGTTGTACCTTTCTGCTCAATGTGAGTCTGTTTAGCTTTGATCCAGAAAGCAAAATGAGCATTTTCAATAACAAACAGAAGAGAAAAACATATTACCAAAGGCAGTTTGGAAGCTTCACTCTCCCCTGTTCCCCAAGACTAGATCTGAGATGGATATTCTCCTTTGTTTGAAAGGAGGAACAGAAAGGTGCGCCTTAGAGCAATTTAACACTATCTCAGACATGCTTTGTCCCTAAAACAAGGTGTGCAAGTTATAATAGTTGAGGTGGTCACCTTGTTAACAAGCACAGAACGCTGGCCAGATGCACCAGGCAGCATTCCCCCTAGGTATTTGAAAGCATGTTACTAGCTGTGGTGACTTTTTCTGCAATACCTCACAGGATGTCTCCCAGAAATAGAAGAATGTGGAATGTGATTATTCTTTTTTTTTTTTTTCCCCTATGTTGTCCATGTTTTGCCACCTGACAGATAACAGCAGTTTGTGCATAAGGTTTCTGTTGCTTTGTATAGGTCTTCAATAACAAGGCAAATCTTCTGGTCAGATTCCAGGGTATAGATGGCTCAGGAATATTTCATACTCACCAGGTTGTCTAATGTCTGTCTAGACATTGCTTGTTTCAGGATTATATTTTTTTTTTTATTCACATCATTGCTCACCTGACAATTGCGGTGGTTCTAGCACCTGACTGAGAAGTATGTAGACCTCACTTCTCAGCTTATTTTCTGTGACATTTGCATTTAAGACCCAGTGCTGCTAAAAGAGTATTGAGTTGGAGTTGATCGTAACTAAGATCACTATTTACCTACCTCTACCAAAATCTTCTGAGAATTTTATGCTTCAACAAAGCCTCTTTAAAAGACTATTTGTGCTTAAAGTCGGGTTACTGTGTGAAAGACTTCTTGTCATAGGACTGTACAGTGCAAGTCCGCCAAAATCGCTTCCTTCAAAAGCTTCTGTTGGAGATCCTCTGTCTCGACTTGGTGCTGGGTGCAGCGTGTGTATCTTCTTGGTCACTGCATTGCTGTGGCTCTTCTCCAATCAGACAGAATAAGTAGCTCACCAAACTGAGCAAGCAAGCTCGGAAACACTGTAGGATATGTACTACAGGGAATATGCATTCTATAATGTGAATGGCCAGCACTTAAATGAGATGGTAATATCTGTATAAGATAAGTGCAGTGTGTTGGTGAGTACAGAGGTAAGCCCACCCTGGAACAAAGGAGTGCGTGGTGGGGTAGCTGCTTGAAAGACTGCTGATAGTAGACATCAGGAATGTATCTTCACACAAACAAAATCCCTGCAAGTGAAAGTAGTGCCATGACCCAAAAGGCCAAGAAGTCATGCTGAAAAAAGTGAATCTGTAAATCATCAACTTGAATCAGTCTACGCTTTGAGGCAGGAAAGGCAGCAGGCTTGAGAAATCGGAGTGTTGTGCGCTTTGCGCTCCTTGTGCTGTAAGGCCTTCAAGGGTGGGAATAACTTTCTGTGATGGTGGAAGATGATCTGAATGCTTCCAATAATGAGGTTGTTCTTGGCTAGTTGAGCAGCTGGCTACAATCACAGCAATACTGCACTGGCAGGAGTCTTGAAGACCAGGAAGTGGTAGCACAGTTACCAGACAGGCACAGTGTATCTTCTGTTGAACTTCTGTACCCTGTTTAATCCTTAAGAAAATGAGATGACATATAACAGTGCTCTTTAACTAGGAGAATTTCTTAGGCGGCAAAAGGAAAAAAGTCCTGCTGCTCAAACAGGTCTCGCAGTAGTGAGGCATCATCAGGAAGGTGCACTGAATCAAGACAGGTTACCAGAACAGAGCAATGCCTGGTGTTGCTGCTGGTGACTGGGTAGCTGCCTCTGTAAGGCAAAGGGAAATCTATAAGAAATCAGTGGATGTCTGGGATTATACTTGTTCCTAGAATCAAAACCTGAGGAAAGAGGGCAAGAAATATTTGGGAATATGGTGGGAGGGAAACCCATTTTGCATGGAAACAGCATGTTTGAAGAGCAAGCCTAAAATGGGTGTTGTCAGGCATGGACTACACAGTATGAGAAGGCATAGTTTCGTATAGCACTGTATAGTTTTGGGTTTTCTTCAAAAGAAAACAATAGAGAGCTGTCTCCTGGGTAACTGTTGAGAAGAGAGGAAAATGGTGCCACAAAGGACTAAAAAGAAGCAAATCCAAAGTGTGTATTCTGGCTGTGCACGCTAAACTCGCAGTAAGCCAGAAATTAAATACAGCTTAGGTTGGCAACCTCACTTAGGGGACAGGGATTACTGTACTGTTATAATTGACTTCAAATGCAGCTTGGTTGATTGTAATGAAAGGACTAGGGAAAACTGGGAAAAACTAATTCTATTCTCTGTAAGACTTCTGTCATACTCAAAACAAATACTTCAATTTTGACTAAAATCTATGGATTCCTTCCCTCCTTTACTTAAGCACTTCTTGTATAACGCTGCAACAACTTTCTCTATCAGCATAAAATTCTAACCCTGAAGACTTGCTAGAGAATTGCTTTATCCACTTTTCTTTTCAGCTAAACCATGTAGTTCCACGTGCATGAAGTAGCTTGTGTGTTTTACAGGATCAGAGCTACACCATGCTAGTAACTTTAACCTTACAAATTCTTCAGTACTGCCATGGTCTGTCTTCCTTGGACGTTTCCATTGATGAATGTTGCTTATTCACAGTAAGCTTCAGCACAGTTCAGCTGGAGGTGCTCTAGTTTTGATCCATTATGCAAACAGAAATGTCAGTGTACTTCCCTAAATGTTAGCTTTGATTTATGATTTCTTTTTAATCTGTGCTAATTTTGGGGCTACTTGGCAGTAATACATGGCTTGAAAAAGAGCATTAGTGACTCAAATGTTGTTGCCAGGTTTCTGTGGTTTACTTTTGCCCATACCAAGCATTAAGCAATTAATCTCAAGGTCTTAGGCGTGGAAAAACACAACAACCTCTCAGATGTGGCTTACTGTCAGTTTGAGAAAACTTTCATTTGCAATGAGGAATTTGAAAGTAAGAAGAATAGAATATTTATAAACAATAACTATATAACAAAATGTTTCTGTAAGCAGAGACTAAACTTAGCATTTGCAAGATTTTTACCCATTTTCCAAGTATTCTGAAGCATAGGTAAACCATTTGATAGGTCAAACTAAAGATCTTTTATGAGTTGTTTACAATTCTTACACATACGTTCTTAGAACCTCTTCCTGAAAACTACGTGGTTTTTTTTCTTTAAAATATTTTTCTCCATTTGAGAAGGTTTGATACACTCAGGTGAAAAGTTGTCTTTGAAACTGGTGCTAGGTATTGTACAGATGAATTAAACTGCCTACAGCAAATGTTGAGTGAACAGTGGGTATACAGCCTATGGCTATCCACACTAAATCAAAGTGACTTTTCCTTTAGTGGGTATAGATAGCTACACAGCACCTACAATTCTGGGAGCAGTTGATGAGCCATATCATGGTGTATAGATAAAGCACTGTATTGACTTTTTTTTCATACTACGAAATGGGAGAAATGCACTGGAAAACAATAGAGAAAGACCATAAGAATTTTTTGGGTTTTCTTGCTTTGCACCATCTTAATATGTTGTATGTTTTTATTTATGTAAACCAGAATAAACCAGCTACAGAACCATTTTCAAAGTGTTGGATGACATAGGACAGTAAGTACTTGCATATCTAGGCCAGGCATGAACTTTCCAGGACTGCTGCATGACTTCCCTGGCTTGTTTAAAACCAGGCTAAACTGTGGGACTCGATAGTTCCCAGGTCCAATAACAAACTGTGCATTGTGCTGAGCTCTGATACCGAGGACACAAGTGTGCATGCATGCTGAGGAATGAGTGAAAAGCTTTTCAAAATACTCCTTCTGACAAGCCTCTGAACTCCTCACTGCTGGCTGGAGTGAGCAGTTGGACTGGAGCCTACCTGCACATGAATGCCTGGCACGTGGGACATGACACTTCTCACCCGAGACATATAAACCAAGGGTTGAGGATCACTCATGTGCAATCAGGTTCCAGCCTTAGTTACAAATCGCTGCCCCGTGACTGCAGTGCATGCCAGCTGCCTGTGCCCTGGTCTGGCAGCACAGCAATTAAACAGCTCAGCTGTGACCACAGGTGATGTGGATTGGAGCACATCAGGCTGTCTCCATGGCAAGCAGCAGACGCTGAAGCCTCTGCCTTTCAGCTGGAAGTTGTGCTTCTTTGGCCGTGGTTGAAGACAAGGGCAGCCGCTCAGGAAACAACCTCATCTCTTCCATGTTTGCTGCTGAAGTAAGTCCTTTCAGCCTTCATTTTGGGGGCACTTAGGTTTCCTCCCCTTCTTTGGTGAAATCCTGAGACCATACTGAAGCACGAAGTGTGAAAGCTACAAATCTTCATGAGCCAAATTGCATAGGCCTCAAGTGAGTTTTTCTAATGAGTCGAGATGATCAAGAGCATGTAGAAGCCCACAGATAGACTGGCCAATGACCAGTGCAAAATGCCAAGGCTGGGCGGCCAGACAACAGCTCTGGAAAAGCACTTCTCTCTGCTTGATGTCATTCTTTGCTGAGACCCAGGATGGCCTCTGTGTGTGTAGGTGACAACATATTTAAAAAAAAGGATATTTAAACCACCAAATTACTTGAAGCAAACAAAGTTTTTGATGATACAGGTTGCTTTAAAAATATAGCTGTGCCTTCAACATAAGTACAAACCAGCCCTAACATTTCTCCTTCCCATCTCTCCAGGCATATATTCTGACTTCATAAGGGATTGGAAGGTTTGCTTGTTTCTTGGGTTGGGTTTTTCTTCTGAGAAATAAGTGGGAGTTAAGGAAAAATGTTTGAACAATACACTGTTGTTACTGGAAAGTTTCTTAAGAAAGATAGTTCAGACAAAATTTAGCAGTGTTCGCAAATGTGTAAAAGGAAGCCAGGTAAAAATGGCTTTTGCAGAGAAGGTGGCAAATGTTTTTGGATTTCCTGTCATGAGGCATGCTTTCAGGTTCTCGTATGGGGAAATCAGAGACTCAGAGGAAACTTAACCATTTGCTAAACACTTTCAGTATTTCTAACAGGTGTGCAGAAGGAACATAATCTCTGCTGCAGCTTTTGCAAGCTTCATTAGAATGCAAAGTTAAGGACCTAAAATAACCAAGGTTTGTAGGATTATATTGTCTCATTTTCCCCTGACAGCTTTGGAGATATTGGCCACTTTCAATGAAATTTGTCAGGAGAGTTTTTAAAGATAGTGAAGCTCACCAAAGTTTTATGAGAGCCGTTGTATGAGCAGGGAAGAGTGTTCCTATATCTAGTGCTAGAGAAGTTGCCAATGGGTATGTTCTGTGTTGCCCATGCTGATGCTGGTAAGATTTGAGACAAACTGCAGAATCTTGTCCCAATAAGCATGGTGTGGTACAAGAAACATGGGGACATACAGTAGGAGAAGCTAAGGGGTGGGTCTGAAGGTAAAAGTATGGCTTCTGGTTTTCTAACAGAATTGTTCTGTGCTGCTAATGAAGTAATTTTAAACCAGTTTTTTGTAACAGCTCTCTGATGTACTCTGCCAAAGCTGTAAGTGCCCAAGTTAACATTTTGGAAGTTCTATGGTTTTGGGACAGTTACAAAGGGGAATTCCTTGCCGGAGATGAGCCTTCTCTCCAAAAAAAACAAGGAACGTACTTGCTCTGCTGGGGAAAAAGCTGTTTTTTCCGCCTAACTGTTCTGCTACTATTTAACAAAGCAGAAATCCCACTTTTCTCCGCCTGTATGAAGCAATGGACCCTACTTTCTTACAGTCTGCACCACCACTTTACTTCTTAATACATGTAACCCAAACAAAGCTCAGCTATGTTGTTCCCCAAAACCCCTTCCCCTATCTTCTTGTTACCTATTATCAGCATTTCATTTGTTTTAAATAGTCTCTACAGTTACGCCTTATCTTTATCTGCTTAGGGATCCTATTTGTCCTACATTTGTAGGCCCATTTCCTGTTCTCATGAGCCCTTGGAGTCCTTTATGCCTTTCCATGTACCTGTTTACAAGCTACTTTTGAGGGTCCAGCTGTCACTATAAGACTAAAGACTGAATCCAAAATGAACTAAATATAGCTGTTCCACAGGGAACAACCTTTACTGATAAGGCCATCAAATTACAGGAAAAAATAGAGATGTAGAACATAAGCCCTGTACAGCCAAGAGCACTTAACAGTATTCAAACAATGGCTAAACCAGCTGGGTAACAAAACAAGGTTCAATACAGCCAGGAAAAAAACCTACTTTAACTAAGTAGTGCTGTTCAGGCAGCCTTGTCCTAGCTGTAGTCTGGGGTTTTGCCTACTGCCCAAAAGGTGTGATTATTGTGGAGGGTCCCTTAAGGGAGAAGGCCAGCACTGTGGACGTTGTACTAGGAAACCTATGATGATGGTGGGAATCCGCCACAGGTGGGACAGGAAAGATAGCTGCTTCAGGAGTGGGCAGAAACTCAGACATTTTCCGAAAGACTAGGCAGTTCCTTTCTCTCAACTCTGACTCTCTGTGTACCCTCATGACAAGACACCACAGGGTCATGGGCTGGAAGGAGGGGTTGAGTCCCCATATGAGGAATCTGGCTGTATAGGTAACAAGTATATCAACCCTCGAAGGCAGTGCAGTCACAGTAATGTAGATTGGCAGGGACCCCTGGAGATCATCTTGTCATCAACACTGGGTCAAATCAGCCATGGCTCTGTCTACGCAAGTCCTTAAAATCTGCCCAGGTGTGGAGATTCTGCTGTCTCTTTGGATAACTTGTTCTAGTGCTGCACAACTACACCCCTTGTGAAGCTTTTCCTAACATCCATTTTTAATCTGCAATTTGTGACCATTACCCTTTTTCATATCACCTGTCACTATTGAGAGTAGGTTTTTCAAGGAGGGAAAGAAAAACTATTATTTTTCCACATGGAAGGCAAAGAATGAACTTGTATGTGTACACTGTGGATCACTAGGAAGTAAGAGCTGGAGTGAATAACATGCCACATCAAATTCACCACTAGTTGTGCCCAAAATGTGGCATATATTCCACATTAATTAATATATTATAACTAATATATTCCTATACCTAGGAATCCCACCACTCTCCTCCACCTGAATTTTTGATTTAAAACTGAGATCCTATGATGAAGTAAACTCCAAAGATTCACCCTGTTTAATGGGGTTTGCCAGGGGGTAGGAGGAGGACAGTAAATTAAGTGCCAGATTTATTTCTACAGCTGCCATTTTAAAGCAATATGGAAATGATAGCTGAAGTGACAGTTCTACAATGACTTTGATAAGTTGTTTTGGAGAAGTTGTGGAAAGCAAATAATCAGAAAATAGACTGTAATAGAAATGCTCAGTAAGGGTAACAAGCTGCAGGATGCTATGAAGTCTAAGGTTAAATTACCGGCTTGGGATAGGATGGATTGAGTTAGCTAACGTGCATTTAATTTTAAATGTAGGCATTCATTTGCATATTGCTGAGGTTAGGATAAGATTTAGAAAAAAAATCTGGACAACCCATTGTGCTGTTCTCTCTTTGTTAGTCTGCAGAGCTAGAAGGAGGGCTGGGGTTGGAAGGTATATACAGTTTGCATTCATCCTGCTGAATGCAGAGGTCACTCATATTTTTAAGTCATTAACATCAAGGAAATATGATTTTCCATTAAAAAAAAAAAATGGGAGCAGGGGAGCTTGCAGACTTGCTTCCTACACAATTTTGCATGGAACCTAGCTAGTACAAGGGCTAGCTTGTTCACAATCAAATAACTTACTTATTCTTGCAGACCCTTCCTTGACTTTCGTTTCATTTGATTCCTCTTCAAAATACTTCCTGGCCTTCAGCCTTAAAACTGAAAAGCTTTTTCCTCCTCTTCCTGAATGTCCATAGAAAGACAATCTTTGAAAGTTTAGGAAAAACTGGCAGGCTGCTGCTGCTTCCAGTGCCTTCCCTGGTCCAATGTTAACTTTACTAGGAGTGTCCATCTTTGCCTCTTGAGTCAGGGATACACTTTCTAGCATGAAGAGCTATGAATAGACCAAATCAGTCCTAGGAACTATAACGAACCTGGGCATAAGCAGTACGTGTAAACCTATACCACTGCCAGATACTAAGATGTTGGGGCAGGGATGTCCAAGTGGCATTTGTGAGCTTCTATCAAAAGCTTATAACTTGGCCAAACTTAGATGATGGGTTTTTTTTCTTGGAACAGCACAGGATCCTTCCCTGACATGTGTTCCTCTCATTCTGTTTTCATACACAGTCTGCTGCGTGAGGCATAGAAAAAAAAAATGTTACCATAATTCTTGGTAAATTGCTAGAATTTACAGAGCTTTCTACACACACACACATGCACAAAACCCAACCAAAAAAAACCACCACACCCCAACTAATCCATGCATTGGGCATAGAATATTTAAGCCCAAATGGCTGAAATCTTGCAAAATTATAAGTAATTGTAAATACATCTTGTGAGGAAGAAGTGATGAGCAAGCATACTAACATGTATTAATGTTACAAGCTTTGCTATTAACCAGTTCAGATTATGCTTTATCTGTTGTGTTCACAGATGTGTTACGGGACTGTTTAAGTGAGAAAGACAAATGAGATTTGATTCTTGGAGGGTTTAAAGCTTGGCATCTGAAGTGCAGTCTGATTTTGAAGAGCGATTAGTATGTATTGGAATACACTATAAAACACTATCTGTTTCTCTGTAAGTTCACATCAAAGGTGATCAATCTTATAAAATAGTGATAATAAGGTTTTCTTTTAAGTGTTAAGCTTGAACTCAGATCAGAGTTTAAAGCCAAGTCAGGTTTCTTCATTCTGGTTCATCATCAATAATAAAATGTATGTAGGTCAAACTAGACTTTCATTGACAATTGCATAACCTCATAGAGTTGCTGCTGTCTGAAAACAAGCAGTTATCCTCCCAGCCTCCATAATTTTGCTGGTTTTTAATGAAGAACAAGGAAAAAGCAAGTCTTCAGTATATCCTTGGCTGGACCTGTAGAGCTGACAAGATAAAAATAGCAAAACTCTTGCATTAGTAAAGGAAGCTCTTAATCTACCAGGATACAGAATTCATCAAATGCATGAGCTGAATATAAAGGTGAGACAAAGATGGAGTACCAGATACTCTGACATGTGTTGCTGTTGATTGGTGTTGTTGGAAACGCCTACACCAAATGATGGAAAGGTAGTAGAGATGGTGAACAACTAGGCATTAGTAAGGTGTAATCTTTTCATGTTTTAGAACTGATAGCATAGAGGCAAAGACCAGGAACTCAACTGCAAGTAATGCACTGGCTATATTTTTCTCTGTAAGTAAATCAACAACTGGATTTTTCCTAATAAACTCTCCAAAGGTAATCCTAGTGGTCTGCATACATAAACTGGGCATAGTAACAGTAAGACTTGAGGGTCAATGTGCCTTGTGCAGATTTCAAGCCTCCAGTTACGATTTGTGTTGCTCAAAGAACATGGCTTCTTATACAGCCTGTCTAATCAAGAGATTACAAAAACGCTAACCGTTATTGTTTAGGAAGTAAGCTTTTAACTGCAGAAATGAAAACAGGATGTGAACGAGCACACATTCTGCAGCATAAAATGTGCTTACGGTAAAGATCCCCTACAGGATTGCACACAGCTTTGGGCTAGAGGGAAGCTTGATTGATGGAGCAGTTGGTTTCTCTTTCTCTTGCCAGTTTCTCTGTAGTGGGGCAAAGCTTTGAGCACTTATATACCATATCAGATGCAGTGGGGAGGAAAGGAGATGTGGAAGACGTGTTTATTGTAAGAATTGAGTGTAGCTACGTTTGTTAATCTCTAGCAGCACACCATCTCTATGTGCTGTACTCAAATATTTATTAACATTACAACCGAGCCACAGATGTTTGGTTTAAAATTGGTATAGGAAATTAGGGGCTGGAGCCAAAAAGCTTCCAATTCACAAGTTTTAGGAAAATAAATAAGAGCTAGTGGAGAATGAAGACAAAATTAGAACAGTACAAAAGTACTCTATAGAAATCTCGGCACACAAGCAACACTCTGGGAATCTCACGCAGAGTTGGAAGTTACCTTAAAGCTCTTGGGGCTCTGTCTGCTCCAATGAAGTAATGGAAATGGACATGGGAGAAGTATTTGACCTCCTTGACCTACAGGTGGTTGGAGCCTTGCTACTCTTCAGCTAGTGGTGACCTAGTGACATGAAGCTTTCAGAAGATATAGTAACATAGTTACGATTCAGAGACAAAACAGACTTCTGTAACAGAAGATAATTAAGTTCTTAAGGGGTGGCAGTTGATGATAAAATAAAAGACAGAGAGCAAAACACAAGACAGGTAAAGGAGAGAGCACACTTACAAGTGTCCTGATGAAGGGAAAGGCAGCACTCTAGGTTGACATTAGAGAATCTAAATGAGTAAACACACCAGTGAAAGATATTTTACCAGGGCCCCACTGAAGAAGCAAAAGCTTTAATCAGAGCCTGAAACAACTACGAGAAATGGAGCAGTCAGAAGGGAAGGGTTGGCATATGTGAAATCTTGAATTCCCTTCTTTTCTATCCTCCTCAGTCAGATGGCTTCTCTTCAGTTTTTGCTTGCCCTCATTCCCCTTACCAATGAAATTTCTCTGTGGTCACAAATGATTAGTCAATTTTCCTTAGTATCAGTTCTCTCATGATCTGATCTTTAAATGTCGCAGCTGAGAAATATTAACATGGTAGGATCTCAAACATGTTTTTTTTTAAAAAAAATGGGCATGTGGAGTATCCTATGTCACATTAGTTCTGCTTGGTCCAAATCAAAATATTCAGCACTAGATAGTGGTCTGATCTGAATGCTGGTGCATTCAGTTAGCTTTTGATTCAGTCTCAGTGTAACTGACAGTAGAACCAGCTCCTTTCCATTGTTGCATTTTTATATCATTAGCATCTAGACGAGCTAGCTGAGATCAGACCCCTGTTCTTCCAAATACTATGTCATACACAAAGCAAGACTGTAAAACCTTTGCAATACTAAGATTAAGGATAATCTACCCTTAAATAACAGTCTGGTTGGGAGTAGGCTGCTAGTCGAAAATCTGAAATAAGTGAAAGCAAGTCTTTGTTCACAGACTGCCTGAACTGTGGTTTCAGCACACAATAAAATTACAATATTTTACAAATAGCTGCCTGCCAAATGAATCACAGTAATAGTCTACATGGACACACTTGATCTGTCCCCATAGTGAGGTAATGCAACTTAGACAGAGCTTGCATGGAAAAAAAAAATATACTCTGTCTTTGGAAGCAATCTGCTTCAATGAAGAAACATGGATAGTACCAAGGAAGCTGAACAGACAACAAATCATTCTATTGCCTCTTCAATATAAAACTCAAAAGAGAGCAGAGAGTCTTAGAGCATCAGGGAAATAAATTCTGGTGATCTTCTGACTAAAACACAAGACAAATATTGTGGCAGCACCCCCAAGAGTGAGTTCTGAAGCTTCTGGAGATATGGTATGAATTTTAGGATAAGATGATGTGTACAGTGAAAACTGAAAGTCATCTTTTAAGGTGAAAACTCCTAACTAGGTGAATTTCATTTCACTGCTTCTGAAAATTCACGTGCTTAGTTGGGGAACAGATGGGTAAAAACTTCAGTCCATAGCCTTTGAAGACTTCCATGTATGCTTATTTTATGCACATAAATTGTCTTTTTTTATTTCACTGGAGAACCTCATATGTAAAGCTAAGTAAGTCTGTGTGTGCAGGTAAAAAGCCTTCTGCTGATCCTGCAGGCACTGACTGCTTCTGTTGTAGAGCAGATCTCCTTACAAGCATGTATTACTGCATTTAATCCTCTGTGTGTATGTGCATTGTTATGTGACAGCGTTGCGTCCCTGTAAGCATTCCAAAGCATTAACCCATTTCTGAGAATGCTTTATTACTGACCGAACGGTAGGCATGCAGAAACGTGGAGAACTGAGCTGCTGATCTACAGGTTAAAAGGTTTAATAAACAGCAATTTTTCACAGTCAAATTGCAATAAATATTGTGGGTTTTCAGTAACAGCAGATTGACCTTACGCTAGTGTGAAGCCTAACTGTAGTGTATCTTATCAGTATCATGAGCTATTATCAGCAGTAATTCTTGATGGAGTTGCACTGAAAAAGGTGAATAAACTTTAGTAGTTAGGCTGTTACTTGAAATGTAAACATATGATTTAACAGATTGCTGGAACAGATTATGTATTAAAATGAAACTGAATTGTGTTACTTCTTTAGAACATTGACTGAGGTTAACAAATGCTGTATGAAGAAAAAGAAATTCCCCAGAATTCCACTGTCAGCAGTTTAAAATGCATTCATCACTAATTGTATGTGACGAGCATACAAACAACTAACCCCCGTTGGAAGAGATCTAGAAGATGGGTTCTTGATTATGTTGGCAGGTATTTAACATTGTTTTTAAACTGAATTCCGATCCCATCTCCCTGGTGTTGCCATGCTATTATAAAAGGAAAGGCAATTATTATATCAAACTTACAGAGTATTTGTCATCCTCTAGATGTTAAAGAATTTTAGCAAGTGATGTGTTATTTTATGACTTCAGGATGAAAAATGTATGAAAAATGTATGAACTTTGAAAGAAATAAATTTAAAAGTACCTTCTAGCTTTTTGATTCCAAAGGACTTAAAGCAAGGAAACAACAACAACAAAAGATATCACGTGCTGTTTTGTCATTTAGTCATGTCTAGTGCCAATAGATATTACCATTCCTTCAGCTTTTCTGTCCATATTCCTAGCTGTGCTAATCATTAATTAAGACAAACATGCTGCCCATATTTAGAAACTCTGCAGGAATAATTCAGCCCTTAATAGAGCTACTTAATCATACCTTCAGTCTTGAAACTAGTCTGTCCACTGGACATGGCATTGGTAATTAGACTTTGCTTTTCCTTTTTGCTCTTTTTCTTTATTATATATAAATAGTTTTGGGTTGTTTTTTGAGTAGTGATACTTTATGGATAGGGGTTGAAAAGTAAAAGTCCTTTTAAATGTCAAGCAGAAAAACTTAATTCAAGGAACTGAATTTGCAAACTTACAGTGCTGGATTGGAGGGGTTGTTTAGGCTTTGTGTGCTTTTTTCTGTTGTTATAAGTATTAAAATCTCCATAATGTTTGGTTTGGTTTTCTATTTCACAGGTAATGTTTTATTGAGAAAACTCAAGAGGTCCAATAGCTCACAAAAGCATAATGCCCAACTGCATTTAGAATTGCTTGTATCTGTACAACAAAGTGGGAAACTCAAAGGGGTTAGTTTTTAAATTAACTACCTGAGCCATGTGATCTAGCAAAGCTTCCAAAGAATGAAAAGTATGTTTAATCTGGTAATGACTTTTTTGATCTCTTACTATCAAAGCAACATAATTGGTGTTGATTTCTCAAGAGTTTCTCTCTCAAATCCACTTAACTTTATTCTCAATAACCTGGAAAAATTCTCCCTTACACTTTTAAAGCAAAAATTTAAGGCTGAGATTTTTTTCAGAGTCCAGTGAAGCCCAGATGCCCAATGCCTACTGAATTTTAGTGGAAACAAAAGAGGCTTTCATAAGAGGCTCAGCCCAACCTGTTGGTTTCTAGCTGTTTCATTTAAAGACACATTTGACTTTACTGTGGCTGTAACTGTCAGGACAGAAAGTTCTGATGTTTAAAATAGATCTCAATAATCTAGTTATTCTCGGTGTTGCATCTTCCTGCCACCTTGATGTTCCTCTTCTCCCCTGCCCCGCCATCTGCTGCAACCTCTGGAAAAGAGTCAGAAGGACATAGACAAAGGACTGGCACCTCCAGCCTATGGCCCATCTGCATGCAAGTGAGAATAATTCAGCTCTTCTCAAGCTACAGTGAACTTGGCAGGGAGCAATTGTACAGGCACACACTACTTCTCATGCTGTACCATATTTCTATCTAGGCCTGCTGAGGTTTGGGGTTTTTTCATTTGGGGTGGGGTTTTTTTTTGCCGTATGAGAAACTTGCAGTCAGCACTCGGGCTGGCAGTCAGGAGGTGAGTTCTCATTGGTACTGCAGTGTGTCCTGCAGAGAATGGATAACCATGGTTAGTCAGTGTTTCAACACCTCACTCATGTCAGTAATTCACTGAAGAATTGGAGAGGAAGGGAAGGTTTCCTTTGTACTCTTTATCCAGCCTCTGTTTCGGAAGTTAATGTGTATTGTAACTGCTAGTGGCTGTGGCGTTGATGCCTTCTACATCATAACTTATTCTGCCAGTGAGGGGTTCTCAGTTATTCTATGGTGGAGTTTTTTGGGGTTTGGGTTTTCGTTGTTTTTTTTTTTAGTGCTGCTGGCTTGCTCTCAGTTTTATTTATGGCCTGTAATTAGCTGTATATTTTCAGTAACTTTATATGGACCTATAGTTAGCTTGGACTCTTTTAGCATCATAATTCAAAGCATTCCATCCTTTGCTCTCCTACTAGTTTCTCCCAAATGAGTACATAAATATATGTAATTTGATAATTATATATAATATATATTGTGTAAAGCTGGCAATATACCACTCACAGTTTCTTCTAGATTCTTCATTGAAAGTAATTTATTCTTTATAGTTTTGGGGTTGTAGTTTGGAGGTTTTGAGTTGGTTTCTTGTTTGGATTTTTTTTGGTTTAATTATCCTGCTAATCTGTTGTCAAATCCAGATGATGCTGGCACATGTGACAACCTCTGAATGTTAATGAAGCTATTTCTGTGTTCCTATTTTACTTCCTTTCAGTTCAACATCAATAAAAGCTTGTCATTTTCCCACTTACGAACAAAATAATGTAAAAACTCCTTCCTGACATAGGCTAAGGTCCTGCTAAGGTCTGAAATATGATATATTGCCATTGTACTAGTAGGTGTTTGGGGTTTTTATTTAGAGAAATGAAAGGGCGGTATTCCACACCACTTCAACCCTCTCCCACACACACACTCTTAGTTTCCATTTCATATGCCAGTAAAGGCCACCATGAATCTGAAACATGGTTTGATGTCAAATAATAATAAAAAAGTCTCCAAAAGTTCCAATTCTTTCCTGTCTACACTAGCATACAGCCCCATTTTAGTTCCTTGTACACCCTCCTTCCATGCAACTGTTAAATTTGTCCTGAAGATTTTGCTGTCTTCATTCTGGAAAAGTAGCACATAAACTCCATCTCTGTAGAAATATTGGTCATGCTACAGGTTTTTCTTCATGAAAATAATATAGCAAAAGATCCCTTAGAATAGCACATTCCTGGTGGAAATAAAGTGATCAAGCAATCATTTTTTCACATAGCTCTTTGTGAATAGTAATTACAGCTAGACTGCAGCAACCAACATTAGGATGTGGCCCTAGACAGGGTTGGCTTCTCTTCTACAACAGGTCCTTCAGTGGCTCAGAAAATGTAACAAGGTGTGGTGGGAGCAATGATTTTCCTAGCTTTCTCACTGCATGAGAGAAACTTGCATTTCACTCCTTTCCTGCACACAGTGATCTCAATGATGAGGCAAGAGGATGAGAATTGCCTTCGTTATCCACATGTCCTTCATCAGTACTGCCTCACCATGCAGTAACCTCTGCCCTTCTTCGCATCTGGTCTCAATCGATAGGATCACTACCATTTGAAATAGAGTTCAATAATAATTGATGTAGACAGTTTGTGTAATACTGCTGTATCTTCAGATCTGTAACTTGGTCCACCTCACAAGTAACTTCCTACATGGTAAATGGTGCCCAGTTCTGTGTGGAGCACTTGTCTTCAACCCATCGCTTGGGGCAACAGTTTTGAATGGTAAACCTTCCTATATCGAAAGAAATTAAATGAATGTGTGTGAATGTTTGTGTGTGGCTATCACTTGCTTGTTTGCTGTCTTGCAAACACATACGTAGGCTATATTACATCAGCTTTTATCTTTAAACATATTACATAAAATTCTCAATTAACAATGGTCATGAGCTGCAGGGCTCCGATCTATAGTTAAGATTGACACACCTCATAGCTCAAGAGTTGCTTAGATTTTTTTTGGGCCCATCTCATATAAGTCCATACCAATAGCAGTTTTCTGCCTTTTTTTCTGTTGCCGCTCCCCCAAAGCATTTACAATACTTGCTTACCTGGGGGCTTGGGAGGGAAGCAGTCTTTCTAGCCAAACTGCTGTGTTAGCCTTTAATCAGTTGTCGGGAGGAGCCGAAGTTAAAACTTTCACTTTTTTCCTAGACTTCCTGGCTTTTCTTCATTCTTTGTTTCTTGGTTATAATCCCAAACCTTTGCTCTTGCATCCACTGAGCACCAAAGGTACACAGGGCTTTGGAGGCCCATGCAATAAACACTGTGTATCTTTTCAACTTAGGACCTAAAAAGAACAGCAAAGGCTAATCAGGACACCAGCTGTTGGACTAGACCGCTTCTATCAAAATGTTTCTAGTCTATTTGTAGTGGAGAAAGTCTAAAACATATAAATTGGTCAATAGATTTAAAAGCCTGATGGATTCTCTTTCTTTGAAGCTTTTTCCAAAGCTGCCTTTCCCAAAAGCACAGGACAAGTTTGGAAACTTCAGACGTGCTCCCTTCAAGCTTGCTAGCAGCAGAGCTAGGACTTGTGCTGTTTCCATCTTCTTTCTATTTTGGACATGCTAGAAGGAGACTGAGAGCCTAAAGAAGTGGCATCTCAGTAGAATTGTCAGCAAAGTCCTGTGCTCCAACAGGGCTCTTCCATTACCTCTGAAGCTGCCTCTCTGTGAGCATGACGCTATTTTAGCTCCAGCTGTCTCTTAGTAGCATGACAGGCATGACCTTCCTATTGACAGAAACTCAGGCTTAATATAAGAAAGGACATATTCCATAAAATAAAGATGATAGTCATAAACTTGGGGGGTGGGGGTGGTGGGTGGATTTTAAGTAAAGGGAAGAAAACGTCTTCTTCACTGGAAGGTATTTTCAATTTTACCAGGAATTGCCTCTCTCTTCCTAATCATTAACCAGAGTATCCACAACTAAAATCCATTGCCTGCACTGTCCTCTCTGTCTCCTAATTCCAGTTACAACCAAAAGCAATGAGTAGCCACTACTAATTGCAGTCCTACAGAGCCATGCTTTTCCAGTTACGCTGCCTTCAGTTCTGGTACTGGCCTCAGGATCTTTGCACTATGTTCCAGTATACAATGTAGACGAGTCCTCAGATCATCACACTGCCTCATCTTAAATAGGAGGCTTTCCCTGATTTAGGACCATTGATTGCTTTGTCCTGAATCTCTCTTTCATAGAGTGGTCCCTTTTCTTAACTCAAAAGTTGTAAAAGTTGTTAAGAGTATATTCCTGCAGGAAGGGCAAGGTAAGGTAACATACAATACCACTAAATCTAGTGGCCTCCATAAACTTTGTATGAACATATGCAGTTTGCTGTGGCTGCTTTTTAATTCAGCTGATTAAAGAGCCTGCAAATAAGTAACGCTTAAACTGAGTACATATATGGGTCTTGACTTTTAAGGATGGAAGAGAGCCTAGAAAATTCTTAAACTATACAAGCTTTTTAACTAGGCTTCACAAACTACTTTCCCCTTGGCCTCAGGCCCGGTGTAACCATATTATGATCTCTTGGCATGAAACTGTGTCTCTGATGTTTTAATTCTTCTGTGAATGACTAACACTTCACCAGAAACTTTATTTAAGCACAGAAGAATGGATGACCTTCAAACAAATAATTTTTCAATACCTGAGAACCTGGCTGGGAACTGTCCTGGAAGCGTACAGAGCTGGGCATTGTACCACAAGCATTGTTGCTTCCTTTTATCTTGCACCTTATGTTGTCCTTAGGCCCTCTCTGATCAGCGTCACTGCAGTGAAGTATCCTTAGCTTATTCTTTGTGAGAACAAAGGGCTTCACAACCTGGTTGCAAACCAGATTACTTCTTGCAGCTTTTCAAAGTAGTTTGCCAGGTGGTAGTTTTCTTGCCAAAAAGGAGGCTAAGCTCAGCTCCTGGGTTCCTGTTGACTTCCAGACTCACCAGCAACCGGATGATGCTGAATGCCCTCCCAGTTCTGAGTAAAGCATAAAGATACTTCCTTGCTAACCAAAGGTTCATTATCTACCACTACCCTTTAGCTGCTCATTGGTAAAAGAAGTAAACAGCTGCAGTGCTTGAGGGGAATGGCAAACAGGAAAATAAACATTTCTGTGTTCATCTGAGTTGTTTCCTTGCTCACAAAAGCCTAAGTTTCAAAGATGCTGTTAGCATGATCTGTTGATGCTAATGTTGCATCTTTCCACATAGGAGTGAACTAGGCTTTGCATTACTGTGGGGAAGTACGTGTCTGGTCTACAAAGGGAGGCAAAAGGTATCAGCAGTAACACCTATGCAATTCAGAAATCCCATTTCCTCCAAACCATCAATAACCTTGCATGCTAGCAGCTTTCTCTGCCAAAAAAATTAACTTTTGTAGGGACAGCTACTGATTGTCAATCAGCTCAAACAAAAGAGCTGCTGGATGAGAGGAGGGAGATCTGGCAACCTCCTGTTCTTGAGAATCTTCTGAAGCCCTAGATTCCAGTGTGATGCTCTTGCTGCTGGTGAGCATCACAACTCTATGTTGACTTCACTATATGCAATGAATTACTCTGTTCCCTTCCTTCAATGCTAATTAGCCTAACAGATGCAGTGCTGCTGAGTGAAGCAGCTCCAGGCATAGGCTCTGTGGAGGTGACTTTGTCCTCAGAAAATAGTCCAGATTTTAAACACACTGTGTAGATGAGTTAAGGCCACCATGTTTAGGTGATAAATATGGGCCACTGCTAGTCACCTCTGTGCGAGATGGTTCTAACAGCTTGGGATCTTACTGAACCTCAGTAGTCAAAAACCAGGGAACACTTACAATTCTGGGATCCTTCAACACTGGGCTTCCTTGTTGTGAAATGCAAAGGTATTGCAAAAGGTGTGCTTGATAATAAGTATGTTAACTATCAAATGCATGCCCTGAAGCATGACGTTCTTTCCAATAAAACAGGTGGTAACAAAACCAGACTGCACTGGATAGGGAGTGTTCAACAGCCCAAACTGGATTTTGGCAGGAAGAACACCACAAACAGTAACACGCCTCCTCTTGCAAAAAAAAAAAAAAAAAAAAAAAAAAAAAAAAAAAAAATCAGAAAAAGGCATGAAGTTGTTAATGACCATGCATAATCGGAACTTTGATCTTGATTCCAAGAGAAGGCACCTCAAGCCATTAGTTGATATCTCAAAAAGCAGGCACAGGCATTGGTTTAATAATGGCACAGACTAAGCTTAATGATGCTGTCTGCTGGTGGTTCTCCCATTTTGCTTAGCCTATGACTACCTACTTAATCTACAAAATCTAAGAGGCTGTTTGGTTTTTATTGACAGCCAAAGACCCTTATGGTTTATAAAAGCATTCTACAAAACTGATGATAAACCTCTGTTCTTCAAGAAAGGATGTTCCATGGTAGTAAGAGGCAGTATGGTTAGCGTGAATACTTCTTCTTACCCCAGTTTGATACTGTCTTTATTAAATACTGCCTGTCAAACTTGGGTCTCAGAATTCCTATTTTGAGTATAAAATCAGCAAATGATAAACAGGAGGCCATTGTTTTTAGTGAGGATTTAGCATTTGATAAATAAGCTTGGAAGTACTTGTGTGTAGCTCACAGAAGTCATATCTAAAAACTGTGACCATACATAAGAAGCTGCAGAATATGAAACCAAATAAATCCAAATACTTACTGGTATGAACATACAACTGCTGCCTGCCACCAGTGGTGAGGAGGGTGGAGGTGGGAACAAGGGTCCCTTGAAAAAAATTTGCTCAGTCTCCAGGGGAAAAAAAACAAAAAAACTTGTGCATAAAGCTAGGATTTCACTGAGGAGAACAATTCTGGTGAACAACACAGAATGGTAGAGCAGAGGGATGGAGAGAAAGGGCAGAGAGGTCCATGGCCTTCTCAACAACAGAGATCATGATCTAGAAGGGAGCACGGGCAGACAACCCCCGGCATGTGAGCAACAAAAGAGCTGACAGGGTGGTTTTGTGTGTGTGCAGAGCATTTGTAACAATCCGGTCCTTTTAACTCTACTGCCTTTGAGCAGTGACCTACTGGATGCCCAGCAGTGCAGACCACTGGATCCCCACGTATCCAGAGGAAGATGAGTTTAGAACCAGAGCAACTTTATACTGACCAGCACAGTAAGACAGATCAGTTGCACAGCAGCGTGCTGTAAATGTGCTGTGCAGCATGTGGGTAGTACACCCAGTACAGGGCCTAACAGATTTCCAGTGGGCAGATGACTTGGATGTGCACAGTGTACCCATCAGGCTTACCGCAACCTGTACCCGAGAGGCTCAGTCACGGAGGACACAGTTCAGCTGGACTGAAGCACACAACCTAGTTCAGGTGCCTCTAACCAGAAGTGTTGATGAAGGCCAAAAAGGGAATGAATGTGAAGTGACATGCACTTCTTTTCAAATAAAGCTTAGAAGAGAAGAGGGAAGAATAATGGAAATCAAAGGAACGCTTTGGTTTTATAAATATGAATAGCTGGCACCAGCTAAGCCATCCCTGTAGCAAGCAGAGAGCTCATGGGAACTGCTGAAAAAAATGCAGATATTACCATTTTCAAAGATCATGATCCTGTTCAAGTTAAGGAAATCTGCGTGGCTCAAACTGCATCTGAAGAGTGAAAGTTTAAATGCTATCATAGCTATAGTTAAGATCTTGTCCCATACAAGGGGGACAATCACATAATTTAACCAAGTACCTCTGGCAATCCAAAACACTAACTTGCATAGAAAAGCCATTCAACTTTTTTTTTTTTTTTAAATTATTCCATGAACACCAAATACATTCTATTTTCTACAGTCAAATATGCTGTGGGGATGTTTGGTTGGGTTTGTTGGTTGGTTTTTTTTTTTGGGGGGGGGGAGGTGTTTGTGTGTGTATTTTGGTGTTTAGGGGTTTTTTTCAAGTATTTCCTAATAAAATGTAAGATCAAGCTCTAGGGGCCCTAATCTCCTGTAGTTTTCCCCATTCTAAAACTAAGGGAAATTCCTAGTGCTTTTATGAGTTAATTGTCTTCATCCTTCTTTGTTTTGGTGACAGGGCCTGTCCTACTGATTTTTACAAGATATGTGCTGTGTTCCTGCTGATAGTTGCCTTTAGGGGGAAAAAAATGTAGCATGTCCTTCCTCTCCTTACCTACGGGACGCACCTTGAGTGATTAACTGCAGGTCTGTTTCAGCCATCACTCCCCTTGCTTCTAAAGCATATCTGTAATGATTATGCCTAAGTTTGCTTTCAAATGAGCAAGTTAATTAATAGCTCTGTTTTGGGGTAGGAGGGGGTTATTTTTTTGGTTACAAGATGTAATGTTCCAAATTGTAAATGTCCCAAATCTGACCATCATGAAAACAAAGTAATTCTCTTGTTATTACATATTGGGGGAAAAAAAAAAAAAAATTAAAAAAAAAAAAAAGGTCAAACTGTTCTCTGGCCATCCTTCAGACAGAAAAAAAATGGTTTCCAGGGCTGTAGTTTTAGGGTTATGTGGGTTTTTGTTAAAAAACTTCTACAAAACTCCTGTCAGCTGGCAAATGCAAGATGAATCATCAGTGCAACTGAATGATGACAAGGAAGGGAAAGATTCAACAGAAGTGAATTGAGGCATTGAAATTACTAATATTACAGTAAAAGTCAAGCACTAGACCTTAAGTAACTGTTTTGATTTTGTTGTAAAGGGTTCCCTGGACAGCTGCTGTTATAGTTCCTAAGCATTTTGAAATATATTTACATCTAAAGTCTGTTTTGTGTGGTATTTGAGAAAAAGGGTTGTGAGGTATTTGTGAAAAAGGGAGATCTGAAAAAGTATAAAATCAGGCCACTGCTGCTGTTTCTTATGCAAAAGGCACCTCAGGCAGTTCTTTGCTATAATCAACCCTCATTACATAGTGATGTTCTCCCTAATCACTTTGGCCATTTTAGGTGTATCGTGAATGGAAGATGTGCCTGTTTTTATTTCCCCTGCACTCACATCGCTTTTGTTTCTTTCTTATCAGCAAATATCTATTCATTGATCCTATCTCATTTGTTTACATTTATCTGCATTAAAATGTGTGCCACTCAATTCCTCAGGGGTTGTACATAAATTAAAGTCTCCTGCATCTAGCAATTTTATTCTTCCTGGTTATTGTGTCACCTAAAAATAAAATTATTTTTAATTTATAATGGATACTTGAATTTCTATCCCTTAACTATTTCTTAGTTCAATCAGTCAATTTTTGCAATTAGATTGTGTTGAAGTCCCGTGAGTTTGACAGAATAATTGCAATCAGAACATTCTTCTCCTTCCAAACTTGAGGGACCTAGAGATTTCTTTTTTTGTGCAAGAAAAAAAGTTTCTGACCCTCTTCTAAAAAGAGCTTTGAGAGTTATTTAGATGGAAAACTCACACGTTTACAAGCCTGAGCTGTATCAGTCTTACCCTGTAATGAAGTCCAGCACCTAGAAGGGAGTCGTATTTAAATATGCATTTCTGGTGAGCTACTTGTTATTGTTTTCTGTCCTAGGAGTCTACTTGAGAGAAAATCTTTGAGCAGTCCTGCTAACTGCTCTGTAATCATAATGATTTTTTACTTCTCAGAGTACTAATATATTCTGTATATAGGTATGTTCACGTTAATTTTTCACATAATTTAAAAATCTTACCATACATAATATTTCTTGTAATAACGTAAGATGTTCACAGAAAAATGTTAAATTGTACGGAGAACGTATTAGTGCAAAAATGAAAAGTAAATTTGATTATCAAAATTAGGTCTTGATAATTAATGCTGTTCTGTAATCTTTCCCTAATAGATAGGTAATAAGCCTTCCCAAAACAGTTGTATCATAGTTCTAGCATTTTATCCAACTAGGGGAACCAAATGCTACTATTATTTGACTCTATAATATATCATTAAGCAACTCCAAAGCCCACTAGTGCTCCTAGAAGGACTTGGATAGGCAACCTTCCTGGATGGAGGAACATCCTTTCCTACATGCCACTCTTGACTAACACAATCTGTCTCCTTTTGCCAACCTCAGCTACTGTTCCTCCCGACTGCCACACTGCCCAGTGGGTGCATCACTTTCCACCGACTGCAGCTATTTTGACAGGGGTAGAGGTGGGGGCGATTGTTTGTTCCTGGTGTGAAGAAAGTGCTTCTTGGTGCTTGACTGGTATCAGCTTCTGGGGATAATGTGAATTTGATGGTGAAAACAAACTAGATTAGGAACATCTGAACAGACTTTAAAATGTGGCACAGAACAGTCTGGCTTTATTTCCCAACCATGTCACTTTTCAGGTAGGTGTATAACTCTATCCCAGCTGAGTAATTAAATATTTAGCACTCAAATATGTTTTTTTTTTTAACGGGGAGAGTTTAATTTGTTTCAGTTACCTGTACAAATAACTCTAATCTACAGCTCAGTTGCCCTGGTTTGAATAATGTGCACGTTTAACACCAAAACATGTGTCTAAAACATGTGTCTAAACTTAGCTTGCAAAGTTGAAGCAACTTATTAAGACAAACAGATATGTGACATATATTGGGTAGCTTAAATATGTACAGCTGATAATGAAAGTTTATCAAACTAATTCTGTTTAGTTAAATGTGCAGTTTTTCCAGCAGAAACACAAAGAATATTAGTATTGTGTCTGAACAAACTACCTGTAATTGCTTCCTGTCAAAACTGACGTAAAAGCAACGGGAAACAAGTTAACTCTCTTACTTCTTTGATATTTGATGTTCTATTGTCTGATGCAAGAAAAAAAAAATTTACTACTACCATAATCTTATTTCTCTACTACAGAAATTACTTCACAGTTACATAACCATGTCTTTTGCACACTTTGGTGTCTTTTGTTTGTAAGTCATCTCAAGGGAATCCACAAAGCTGCTACAGGCAGTTAGAGGCAGGAATTTTACGTAGTTTTCATGACAAGCATTTTCCCAAAAGCGCTGTGTTTCATGGTCAGTTCCTGGTAGCAGCCTCATTTGATAAACATCCTCCATGTGTTTTGGACCTCCTTGTCCATGAAATGTTACCCCAGTAGTCTTCTGTGGCACTGCTGCGGATAAGAGGCTTAGGGAATGCTTTACACATATTAGAGTAAAATCTCTAGTCTCTTTTCTCCTCCTGTGAAGACAGAGTCCAGTCATCTCCAGGATAGCCAGTAAGTATAATAGGATATTTCATTTCTTTCTGTTATGCTAGCTGAGCAGACAGTATGTTATCAGACAATAAAATGATGAAATATAATAAACTTCTACAGAATTGTTAAAGAAGTTGCAGTTGCAGAGCAAGAATTCAAGTTTGCTCTCATCTCCCTAACTCTAAGTCTGTAGGCGTAAACTTGAAGGCAGAATTTGGTTACTTTATTAAACCAGGAGTTACAGGAAGTGAATTAGCTTTTCCTGTCCCACAGACTGTTTATGGAACATCAGGGGTAGCAGAGAGAGAAGTATTCCTTCAGCTTGTCTACAGAAGCAATAAACCTGGAAATTTAGGATTATATTTTTAGATTAAAATTTGTTGTGGGCATAAAATACATTCCCAGGAGATTGGTTCACAGGTGGGAATGGTGATATCAGATGTGATAATGACATATTGGACCATATGTTGTATTAATTCAGAAGAGTTGCAAGTTTTGCAACTTCTTGGCATAGCAGGGTTGGGTGTTAAAGCTCAAACATGGTGAAGGCAGTATGAAAGCCTCTTGCACACTAATTGCACTCAGCGGCTTGATAAAAAGCATGTAGCTGGGCCAGCAGCATGTAGAACAACCAGTTTGATCGGTAAAAACCTGCCGGTATATCAGGAAAAATAAAAAAGAGTAGACACATACAGAAAAAGTGAAGAATAATACAGCTGAATCAGGTGTGTTAAGCAGTAATGAATGAGAGAAACATGCTGTTAGTGTGATCATCATCTGTCTTTAATGACACATCATAACTGTTTTCCCACCATTCGTGTATAGAGTTTTAACAGCATACACTCAGAAGAAGCTCAAAAAGAAACAATTAAATTACATCATTTCCTCTTGAACTGTTCTTTAGAGTTGTTTTAGACATGAAACAGATGAATAGTAATGTGAAAGTGGTAGAGCAGAAGATAACTTAGCTTTCCAAAAGGATTCACCGAACACCTGTATTTAAAAGGGTTGTGGTAAATTTATTACACTTTTATCAGGCAATGAATGTTATATAGTGTGCTTTAAAATGTTTTTGGTTTTTTTTTTCAGATTAAGAAATGTGTTTTATAATTGAAAACGTAATTTGCCAGTGATCGATCATCAGTAACTAAAGGCAAGCAAGGGTTAGGGCTGCCACCTCAAGGTAGATACCAAATCCAGTGATGGCAAGATCATGTTGTTCCCCAAAAACAATTTTTGGAGGGAAATGGTTCGGGGTGAAGAAAGGGTAGTCTTCCCAAACCCATTTTCACAAGATGCTGCAGTGTTTGATTTCAGATAAGATCTGATCTCGGATAAACTGCAAGTAAACAGAGTTATGCAATTATATCAAATAAGACTGGCAGGTTTCATATGCACGTAAAATATCAGGTTGCATGATAAGCTGTGTGAAAAAAACATCAGCCTGGGTATTGAATGGCTTGACAAGAAAGGGTGTTTTGCATCACAGCAGGTTAAAACTTTAGAGTTCTGGAGCACCATTAGCATAATCTGTTTACTGGCTAGGCAGGTGATAATTGCTCCTGGATAGGCCTAAGGGAAATGAACATTTTGAAAGCATAAAGGGGCTCTCAGTGGCAAGGAGAGAGGAATTCTGAAGTTACCTGGGACCGAATGAATATTAAGAAATCATTCTCATCAGGGTGGAGTGAGGAGGAAGCCTTGATTCTTACTAACTCCCCAAGATATAAGCTATGCAAAAGGACTGAATCTCTGAATACCTGTGTTAAGAATCTAACAGCATATTGGCTGGATAGAAGGAAAGTGGAAAAAACTTCCGGTCGTGGGATAAGTAGATTTTGTATGGTTCCCTCTCATTTCTGTCCTCTGTCTGTAAATACTTTGTATGTAATTCAGTTATCTATTTTGGCTTTTGTATTAACAATCTTGCTACTTGTTCTTAAATAACCTGGATTTTAATGACTTCAAGATACCTAACTAATATCAAGGTATTCCACCCTTTACAGGCATGATAAACCTTAAACTGGGATGCTGGACCATTTTTGTAGTGTGCCCTCCCCACTCCCTTCCAGTATGACCCTAAGGTATCCAAAGGATAACCAAGTGTACCTCCATTAAGGCGCTGTTTTTGGTGTAGAGATGGCAATTCAGAGCAATTCAGAAACATCTTTGGATTGGCAGCATTAGCCAAAAAAGCTCCTTGGTATACACTAAGATAGGGGTGCCTGTGCAATTAGTAATACTTAGTGTTTCCTCCCACTGAATTTTGGCAGCTTTCTGCTCAGTCTGTCAGCTGCTATGAATGGTATTCCACATCGTACAGGAACATAGATTGTATTTTCGGGAGAGGATACATTGACTTAGGCATTGAAACAGTCACCACATATATTCTTTTTGAGAGTCTAGTCCTAGGTGATATAGAGGCTTTCAAAAGTGTTATCACCTTGCTTAGATTTTGCCCACATAAATCCTTTTACACTGTTACTTCTATATGATGAATATACAGGCTCCTAACCAAAACTGCTAACTAATATTGTAGCAATTCTATCTACAATACCAAAGGTATGGATTAATCAACAATACCCTTTTTGAAAATTATATCTTTTGGCAACTTTCAGGGGATTCAGGAGCAAATTCATAATCAAAGAGGAGTTTAGGGTTTCTTTCTTTTCCTGAACTGGAACTATACAAACTCAAATCCTAATTAAAATTGATCTCAATAAATTCTAAAGAGTGTCTCTCCTGGTAAAATATGTCCTTAAGGTTTGAGTACAACTTAGTCTTTCACTTTATCAAACTTGTTCTTTTAAGGTCACTGCACTTGTTCAGTCAACAAAACTTCCCTGTGACTTTTTCCCTAATCACTTTTCCTGTCTCTTTCTCAGTTCCCTTTTTCTTTTCATCTCATATTTTCATTTTTAAAATCTGTTCCTATTCATCCAATTTACACCCTCATGGGTATTCCAGAATATCCATTGCCTTTATGAGTTTTTACTCGATCCAACAGACTTCTCTTTTTTCAGTATTTCTGATTATCATCTCCTCCCCCGATTATTTGGTCTAGTCCCTTCACTATTCTCTCTCACTCATTCTATTAAGCTTTCAATTAGACACTAATGTGTCATTCCAGGTGCAGCTATGTTAAAGAAGTACTGATCGTTACATTACTTTAAAGTAATAGGTATGAGTTTTAATTCTTTCTTCTAAAGAAAATCAGGTTTTATTGGCAAGGAGACAGAGCAGAATTGACTGTCAGAAATTTTATATTGTGTTTCCAGTTGTGCATCTGTCCTGGTATGTAACTTACTGGGATTTTCTTGTGCATCTAATTTCAACCTCCAAGCCTAGGTCTTACAATGCTTGTCTTAATTCTTGCTAGCGTACTTTAATTATTTGCATTCATTTACAAGTCTTGTTCCTCAGACTAGTAGAAATGACAATGCTAATTCAGTGTGTCTAACTTTGAAGCACTAAGTGCACTTTTAGGTCCATACAGGACATCTACTAAATATCAAAGATAGTAAATTTTTTGAGATTTGAAGGTTATTAAATTATATTAAATGGCTTCTAGATTATACCTCTCCTTTCTCATCACTGATTTTAAGTCACTTTTACGGCTGCTGCATAGAGCTGCAGTAGCATCAGAAATTACAATGTGCTGCTCTTTTTTTATGTCATCATTTACAATGCAGTTAATATTAAATTCAAATGTCAAGTCGATGTTCTTTGTCCAAAACAAGATCATCTAGATACCATTGGAAGAGAGCTCTAGAAAATATTTTTCCTTTATGTTCCTGTTACTTTAAGGCTCAATTTTCCACTAGATTTAGGGTGAAAAGACATCTTTATGGTTTTATGCAGGTTAAAGGGCCTGCCTGCCCAAAGCTAACTTTAAGGGGAAGATTTCAATCCCTGTATCTTCCTCTTCTTGTCTGGGGAGAAGTGGTCTATATGGAAACTCTGTAATACTTCAGGGTTACTGTCTGCCAGTATAGGATGCCCATGAGGACAGTATTGCAAGGGCACCCTTTGCTATGTTGCACAATAAACGACACATGTAGGGAACTTCCTGCATTTAAGCTGCAATAGGATGTCTGCTTAATGGATGCCACAGATTTGCAGATAAAAGCCAATCATGGGTGAAAGAACTTGTGCTGTTGCTCATATCTTCAATAACTGCACAGGAGAAGGACCTCTGAAGTCTTTCACTGAGAACAGGACCAATATACCAAACTGGTTCATTCTCTCAAACAAGGTTCTATCTAGGAGCAGAAGAGTCTCCTGAAAAGCGTAAAAGTGTCATTGGCCTGATCGTCTCATGCTGGTAGATCTTCCAGGGGCTCTCCATGTATGTAATGCATGGATATTAAGAGTGTTAAAAAGTTTGCCGTTGCTGAGGTAATTCTCTATTGTTAAAGCTACTTCTGAAACTTTTTCCCAGAGATACAACAGTGAGAGAAATCTAGGAGCAGGAATCTTAGTCTAGTCAGGGCCTGAACATTGGGAAGAAGGACATATGAATGACAAATAGCTAGAACTGCTTTCCAAGAGCTTCAGGGACTTTATTGTACAGTATGAAAATTGGCAAAGCTGAAGATAAAAAGAATTTCTCATAACCTGTGTCACTTCAAAAATTGGTTAAATGTGTCAAATGAGCTACTTTCATGTTCTCAGATGCTTCCTTTGAGGCAGTCTTCCAGCTCAGTAATGCCTTCTGAATTTTTCCTAAAATACTGCTTCAACATATCTGCCATCCACCTTGTGAAGGGGCAGGTGGGAACAGAAAGCTTTTTGACACCACCAATTCCTTCAGGCACCTGATTCAAGTACCACTTGTCTGTTCCAGATTAGTTTCCATTTTGCCTCCCTTTGGGTTAAAACTTCTATTTTGTTCTATTAAAGCAGTGAGTGTATAATCATGTGCATATTACACTCTTTAATTTTGTCTGAAACTGATTCTGACCCTTGGGTTTTAATTACCCTGAGACAATCTTGAACTACATTTAAAAACCTTCTGTGAAGCAAGCCCATGCTCCACATCTTAATTGTATTTTTCAAATTGAGGATTCCCACCGTCCAGTCTTCAGATATATTTGAACTGCATCCTGAAATAGAGGCTTTGGTTAACACCCACCCCCTCATCCCCCCCAAAAGTCTTTCTATAGAGCAGTATCTCTAGTTAATAAGAACCCAATTCCAGTTCAGATGTGGAGTAACTAGTAGATCGTTACCCTTTCAGTTCTCTCAGGAAATAAGTGAGGGCAAGGCAGTGTATCTGGTTCAGAGCATTAATTGTTCACTTTGTGCCTTTCTTCTATTATGATTTTCAAATGTGTACCCATCATTATAACCAAATTGGGCTCACAAGAGCAATTAGATTAGCAGAATTTAAAAACCCGTGGCTTTTTATGACTGTATCTGTCTTCTCTTGGCCGAGAAGAATTATTATTATAATTCTATCTGTATAAAGGATGCTTACCATCTCCTCAACAATTTGTTCACTATTATTATCTCTATCAGTATGCATTCACATACCCTTCTCCAATTTCTTATCACTGGTTGCTAGCTCTGGAGGAAAACAGCAAGAGGCAGAACTAACAGGAGAGTTAGATTAGCCCACTTTCACACACCACTTTCAGTAAATCTGCACCTGAATAAAAGTTTTCAGTAGCTAGAAGGGAGAATAGGAGGTAAAACTTGTAGCTCAAGAGAGGCAAATCTGTGACTGACTCCTCAGATGAAGGTCATTGCAGGTGCTCCCTGCAATCCTATTCAATCCATCTCTCTCTGGCGTAATTATTGGCTTAACCTTAGACCTTCCTCTCTCGCACAAAAGAAGAAAGCACCTTGGCTTTGCAGAGATGGGGTGTCAATCCTCTACAGTGAAGCACTGCTCTTGTTACTGCACGAAGAAACCTCATGCTGATAGTGGAATTAAGCTAGTCTACAAATACAACATCCAGCATCTTCTCTTTAACAGAGAAAGGCAGATCACTCCTGGAATTAAAAACACAGCTTTGCTGCCTGAAAGGGTTTTTGGTTTTCCTGTATGTCATTCTGTGTCCAAAAATTCAACCAGAAAAACTCAGGCCTTTAACAGCCTGTCCTTGTTTGAGATAGAACAGAACCAATTTTCCTTTCAGTAATTTTACTTTTCAGTTGAGTTTTTTCCAACTGAATGCACTCTCTGAAATTAACAGCATATTTTTTCAGACACTGTCTGCTTCTAGCAGATAAGGTCTGATGTTTCTAGTTAATTCCAAGGAATGGTATGCAGAGAGGCTCCTGCTTATACTTATTGCCATAACAACCAATGTCAGCTAACTTTATGTGCCACTTTGGAGGGTCAGAAGCAGAAGAGTGTAGCGGGGTCACACCTGTGGGGAGGAGCAGACAGGACAGGTGACCCAAAACTGACCAACGGGATATTCCATCCCATCTGCCACATGCTCAGTATAGCAGCTGAAGGACCAAAGGGGTCAAACTCTTTCTTGAATGGCCGATGTCCAAGGAGGGCTCTGTCTGTTCATCTGCCTTTGATCTGAATCTGTGCATTCCTAAGTCCAGTTCCTGTCTATCGCTGAGTCCAGTCTGGGACTTTCCCAGTGCCTGCCGAAAATGTGATCGCCATCCTGGGAGCCCAATACTGGTTTTGTATACATTTCGTTATTTTCTTATTAATATTATTACCTTTTCTTTTTATGGTTAATAGTTTTAGTTTCATATTTCACCAAAGTAGTTTTAGTTTCTTTTCAACCCATAAGTCTCTCCCTTATTCTCTCTCCCTTCTCTTCTGGGAGGAGGGAGAGGTTAAAAGAGAGCATCTGTCATTCATTCATTGGCCATCCCCGCCTAAACCATGACACAGCCTGTTGTGATGACCATAATAAAAGCAAATTTTGTGCTTCTTTTTCAATGTTAAAAAAATAAATTTACTATTTCTTCTATTTATTCTTGAAGTGTTAGGTAAGCTATTATTAACCCAAATCACTACATTTGAAAACATTAAATTATTGTCCCTCATAAGTAAATGGAAACCATCCCAAAGAATTCACAGGACACTGAAACAGGAAAAAAAAGCAGTAATTATTGTTACAGTGTACACTTGTATATTTTGGGGAATGCTGTAGGCAGTGTTCTTGTGTTTCTTAAAGTAATTATAAATACTTAAAAGGTATTTTAGAGGGGCTTTTTAACGTTGCAATTTTAAATTTGCAAAGTCTCTTTGGTGTGTAGCTTAGAGTTGAATGTATGAATAAATGTTCTAAGTAAGGAAATAGGAGAAAATACCATTATTAGTTTTAGTTAATGCACAACCATTGAGAAGAATCCTAAAACAAACCAGTTACTCTGTCATGGTGGACATACTCCCACAACATATATCCCACTCTGGAAACAGCGTGGTAATTTATGCTTGACAATACAAAGTTAAAATGCACATATTTTTCAGATATGTACCAGATAAATTGAGATGCTATAATTCATTGTCAGGTTATTGACCTTTAATCTATCTGGTAAAATCCCAACCTTCTAATAAAAAATCCTGATCATATGAGAAGTGTCAATCAATAGAGACAGTGTATTAAGAAGCTGAATGCTGTGTACCTAATTAGGTTTGGCTGAGCTAACTGCTCTCTGAACACATCTTCCTATGCTTCGGTTAGAAAGCCATCCTCGGGGCACAGCTAGTTTTCTATTCCTGCTGTGCTGCCACAATCTAGTAAACTTCCACCTCTGAACTAGTTAAAATCTTTTATTTCCTTAATTACAAGATGTTTGCTCCTTTCTTCTGCAAGACCACTTACCCTGATTCCATCTCTGCATTAAATGTTTTTAGATTTGAGCATATCTAAGCACTAGTGAAACAGAATCAGAATTCATTTTGACTGTGAGTAAGTGGAGTGATCTGATCCCTGGAAAAGGAGCTGTGCTAGTTTGAGCTAAAGCTAATGAGATATTCTTGTAAGTCTTCAGACATTGCTGTAGTAGCGATGACTTAGATATGGAAAAGGTGTTTGACCAGATTAATAGTTTTTCCTATCAGAATTATTATAAACTGCCTTGAAGACATAAAGCATAGAATTACGACAGTTAAACCCAGTTGTTTTTTTTTTTACCCAAATTTGAGGGAGTATCAGGCTTTGTTTTTTAGCTAACATCATAGCATCATGCACTGTAGCTAGAAAAGTGGCACTGGGCTTTGATTCGTGATGTTAGCAGAGTCTTTGGGTATCATAGTTTAAGTGTTTTGGTCTTCTGTAAATGGTCATGACTTCACTTTCTATGCTGCATAACCTGATTTAAAACACATTTTAAAGATTCCCATAAAAACTTGCAAAGGTCACACTAAAATGGCATAGTCAGTCAAATGTGAGGCAGCTTCAAATATTCTGCATTCCAACGTTGTCTACTGTCATGGTGCAGGAATTCTATGAAAACAGTATCAATGATTTCTGTTTAGTGTGCTTCACTGCTAGTTCAAGCACGAAAACTGAGTAGCTGAAAACTAAATAAGCACCTAATATTTTTAGTCTTAAAAATTAGGAGGGAAAGATGACCAAAAGGACTGGCTAAACAATGTATTTAGCCTTGCAAAGAGGAATGAACAGAACGCTGCTATTCTTTTCGCCACATTCTCATGGACTCTCAGAGAACTTATTGCTCTTTCAGGCTCTGTGTATCTTGGAGAAAAAAAAGGTATTACACTTGAGTTTCTAAGTAGTGTTTTATTTGTAAAACAAATGCCTTTTCTGGTCAAATTCCAGGACTACAGCGCTGGATCTGAAATTACATGTGTTCCAAATACAGTTTGTCATAAATTTATACGGTGCCAGTCAGCCTAAATGTAGGTTTTGCTTCCTATAAATCTAGAACCAAGAGATTTTGGTGGATGTGAAACTTAGCAAATTGTTAACATAAACACAAAGTAATGATAAGAAAATTACCTAAACTTCTGCAAAAATACAAGTGCCCATGCTTTTGGACATATCACAATCTTCCTCTGTATTTAGTTTGTATTATTTATTCTATTTTATGTATATTTTTACTTATAGTGGTATCTTATTTATTTTACTTTGAACTTTTTTGGGGATGGGCCTGTGCTTAATTTATTTGTAGAAAATAGGCTCGTACATGTGGCTCAATGTGTCTGGAGCCTCAACTTCTGCCTCCTTGACAACATGTACGATAGCAGTTTCATTCACATGCTATCCCTGCTGATTCCAGTTAGATTTTTCCTTCAGCTGAACTACAGGAGTGGGCCCCAAAACAGCACAGGAAGAATTTCTACAAAGTTGTAAAACAAGAAGAACTTGCTCTTAAATTGAATGTTCTAACTAAATCTCCTCAGCACAGAAATAGAAAGGTTTTTCTTGACATAAAATGGTAATCATGAGTAAACTGGACATAATAATTATAGGCTAATAATATGAACATGAGTAAATGAAGGCAAAGCAAAGAGGCAATGTATTAAGGCAGACAGTACGTAATTTCTGGAATATCTATGCTGCATACTTTTCTGCAACAACTTCTGGCAGTTGAAAGCAATGAAACACCTTGCTGCTTACAATGAAATATACTCTGAAATTTTCTGTGATGGCTGAAAGAAATGAAAAGCTAAAACAATTTTCTTGGAGGGGTGAGAGACAAGGGAGCCTTTCTTCATGTGCAAAGATCTGTATGGGAAAGAAACCAAGCCATGCCATTTAATGATAGCTGTGCATTACTGCTTAGATGTTGGTTTTATCTTTCATATTTTTTCTCTTCTGTTGTCATTTAAAAAAATCTCTATTGAAACCGAAACTTGAGAAAGAAAACTAACTTTGGAGTTTAATCCAGAGTTTATTGAAATGAGCATATTCATTTCAGTAGATTTTGCATCAGTCATTTGGTATACTGGTTTTCTCATAGAGGCACGTAATATTTAGGAGCAGTATATGTATAATTCTCTGCATACTAGAGAAGCCTAAATATTACTATCAAATAGAAAAAGAAACAATGTCACATTGGTTCATACTGAATTCAGTGTGTAGGAAGCATTTCATAAAAAACAGGTTTGTTATGTTGTTATGGTGGTTGTTATGGTGTCACATACCTGGCAGAAATCAAAATTACTTTTTTTTTTTTTTAATGTGTATGCAATGTACCTAAAGAAATAATGTGGCTTTCAAAATGCTTGGCTTCTAGCATCTAGGACTTCTCCAGAAATGGCAGGATCTGGCAAAGGTCTAAGTGCTTGGTAGTCTCACAGTGGGAAACACACATGCACACCCCCATTCGCACACACACCAGCCTCATGTCCTGCCACACTATACCTTCCCTAACAAAAGCTCTTGTCCTAATTTGGTGTATGGTCACAACCACATTTTTCAGTAATGATTGTGACATGCAGAGGACATGATTCAGCAAGACCCTAAAGCATGTGCCTCACTCATAGCACATTTACATTCCCATTGATTTGAAAGGAACTACGAAGCAACTGACTCGAGGTAAATACTCGCCTGTGTAAAGTCAGCAATATGTTTTAAACTCTGGAATTGGAGCCTGAGAAAGGGTGAGTACCGTGTTCCTCTATAAACTTATTTTATCGTCGTTTTCAGGGAAAAAATTAAACCAAGCAGACTTCCTTTAGGTTCACTGACTGACTACTGGAAATGATTGCTTTAGGGTAATAGAAACCAAATAATCTTTTTTCCACATTCTCTTGGAACTCCACCAGCCACAAGCACAATGGGGGGTGGAGGGAGGAAAGTCTTACATCCCATTGTCTCCACAGGACTCGCTGTTCCCTACTGAACATCAGTGTCAGTTTTTCCGACAGCTTACAGATTTGTCAGATGGAAGGCATCTTTCTGCCAAAGATAATGTATATGTTTTGAGTGTATGAGCAAAGAAGAAAATTGTGTCACTCGCATGTGCCTTGCTTGTTTTTCAAGCACTTCAGTAATCATTCCTACCTCGTAGTTTGTGGATGTTCTGCAGTACTTAAGACTAAATTGTATTGACTCCTATCTTCAAATCTCTCAACAAAGTAGTATTGCTATAGGTATCTCAAAATTATGTACAACTTTTTTTATACCTTTTTTAAAGATCAGTGCCAAAAGTTCTCTAAAAAAGCTCTAGCAGTCAGGTTTTTTTGTGGGAGGTTTCTGGTGTCTGATTTGCTCCTCCTAGAATGTGACAAAGTGAAACTAAAGGAAATTTTTTTGCCTCGTCTCTGAACTTATATTAACAACGTGCTTTTTTTTTCTGAAAACAGAAGAGAGTTTCAAAACCATACAAATATTAATGCTAAGCTTTAATCCCCTGAAAATAAAGTCAGGCTAAAGCAAACAAAGTCCATTGAGGAGAAGCTGTTTTTATTAGGGCCTTAACTCCAGCAGCACTGTGAAAGGCTGTTGTGGGTGTGTGTCACTATGCAAGCATCAAATAGGAAGGCATTCTCAAGCTGCTTCTTCCTGTGTGATACTGAAGGAAAACTGTTCTAAAACTTAATTCTATGAAGACTATTCCTTATCTGTATCTCATAAATGGAATACATCTCTAGCCTATGTCCTCTACATCACCAGGGCATGGCTGTCTGAGGGAGATGCTGTGTAATAACTCAGTGGTTAGAGACTTCAAAGGCCTTCAGTGAGAAGAGTGACCCAGCAGTGAAGAGATGTAGATAGCTTAAGTTTTACGGTTGAGCCCTTATCATCAACAGATTTGTTTCCCTATTGATTCCTCTGTACTTGTCGCTATCCAGTTACAATTCCACCTTGGCCAATGCTGTCACAGAGGAACCATCAGCACTACCTTAAGTACTATGTTTCCTGACCTTCAAAAAAAGAACCTCAAAGGACAATTTGGTAATAGCAGTAGGAAGAATAGGAAGAGAGAAGAAAGAATCAGAGAGGGAAAACTACTTCAGAGGTGGAAATCTATTTTAGAGCACCTCCTAGATTGAATGTGTTTGGATTTGTAGCATTCCATGGCAGTGGTCTGTTGTGAACATGACTGTCCCTAACTTGCACACACCTCACCCTCAGCACAGACAACCAATGCATTTTTTTCTGGCATCATTAAAGAGAAAGACTGTTTGCAGGGAAAAAAAAAACAAACAACAAAACAAACAAACCAAAATGCATGCACACAACCTGCAGCTTGCTGTCAATCATTTCTCCTACTCTTCTATTACACCAAGATATTTTGATGTCATAGACCACGCACACACACAAAAAAAAAGTCCAGTTTCATCCACCCATGATCTCCACCCCAGCACAGGTTATTGAAAACAGGAGTAGTACACTGCTCTTCTCTGCTCTACCTAAAGACTAGATGAGTTATTATTTACATTGGCAAATGTTTTTTCCACCTGCCTCGCAGATTAAGTTCTATTGAAGTATACACTGTCAGAAAATGACATGGCAATGCTGTCCCCAGAAGGAACAGAATTGTTGGCCTGGTTTCCTACAACTGGAAACCAGAATGTCTGTCTCTTTGGGGCCTCTGCACAGATGAGACCATAAATTTAAGTCATGTTGGAGAAAAAAAAAAAAAGTGGGCTCCTTTTGCTGAGATTCTTGAAAATATAAACTACTGCTTTACGAAGACTGAATCATCTCTGAAAAGGTTCCTGTGGTCAAGTTATTCTCACTATATTTCAGACTTTAGGAAAGCAGACTTTCTGAGGACAAGAGAACAGAGTTGTGTGTTGTCTTTATTTCAATGGAATTAAAACAAAAAACGGCTGCGTGACGTTGCTGGTGGTTCCAGCCAAAGGGCTGAACATGAGCCATAGGAAGACAGAAAGCTGTGGGATACCTGAGGAAGACAGGATTGCTCTGGGTGCAATGAATAGAGAGATGTTTTGGGCAATTCCATCTGCCTCTGCTAAATTCCTGAAGTCTTGTTATTTCCTCCCCACTCAGCTTTCTGAATGACTGCTGATCAGGTTATATTAGCATGAAGACTGACTCTCTGTCTTTTGCCCTCAGGAGATCATTGACTTTTGAGATGAATGCTGCTTCTGTGCTGGTCTGCAGTGCAACACAAGTGGAACTTAAAAAAAAAAAAAAAAGGAAAAAGTTGCAGTAATTTTGATCCATCCCACCCTTCCCTGAAAAAATCATTTTTCTGTGCATGAAGTTTTAGATTACAATTAAAACTTTCAGCAATAACCTCTGAGGCTGCTTCTGCTACTTCTGCCTTCTGCCACTTTGCTATTTGCAATAACTGGGGCTTGTACACTGCACACATCTCAGTGCTCAACAGTTAAAAGCTTTGTGCAGCAATTTGAAGTGTCCTCCTGTGAAAACAGCAGCTCTGGTTTTAGAACTGGAGCACTACCATAATATTATTTTTACTAGCTCAAGGTTCAATTTCAATATAATAATAAATAAAAAAACCCTGTTCAAACAGTTCCTTAAAAATACTTCAGTTTAAAAAAGAAACTGCATAGATAGCAACTATTCCTGTTGAGGGAAGTGACTATAGGCCATGCAGTCTCTCCCTCCTGTAAATGAGGAAGAGGAGAGAGAGACAAATTACAAGAATGGCACACTGCTGTCCTGAACGATGAAGTTGGCACTCAACATTGTGTAAGTGGACTTGTCTGTTCTGTAATGTGTGCGTGCTGCTCTCAGGAAGGGGGTGTGTGCAGCAGTTTCAGGTGCGGGATGGCTGGCGGTTCGTTTTCTGATTCACTGCTGTTTAGAAGCTGCATAATCAAGTTTGGTTTTGTCTAATTAGTGATAGCTGTGATATTGTTAGTATCTTCTGAAACAAGGGGGCCAAAATTTGTATGCTTTTATTTTAGGGTAGGAAGCGTAGATTACATTAAAAAGGAAGCACCCTTGGCAAAACAGCAATGACTTCTCATTCTTATGCTACGAATTTGGCACAGCCTGTAATATAAATAATGTTATCCTGGTATCACACTGTCCAAAATAAGTACTTTTCGGGCATTTGAGATAAACTTAAGTAAAACTCCATGAGCTGGTTTTGGGATGAGAATTTCCCAGGATCTGGCCTCTGCATCACATGGGAATTTGGCAGTGAGCCAGCCCAGCCCAGGTACGTGTAAGCCGGGGAGCCCCAAGCAGTCTCTTTGCAAGTACCTGGCTTGCCTAAAATACTCTTATTCCAAGCTTCCTTGCAAATTATTAGTAAGTATTGACTTTCATTTTAGCTTCTATTTAGTTTTAAGAAACAATGTCTTGAAGCTCCTGTGTACAATTTCCTTCTTTTCATTATACATATTGATTTGCCAAAGGATATTCTGTTGTTCTTCAGAAACTTATTCTCAGAATTTCAGTGAACTGGAAATTTGATAGATTACAAGCTTTCAAACTTCAGATTTCACTTGCAATTAATCCAGCGGATTTGTCTCTCATATATGTAACATTTAATTATTAGAAAAGTAATTCTGAAAATGTGAATGAAATTACAGTGTTTACCCAGTTACAAAGACTTACACTAAACTATCTGCAAAAAATAGAGAAAGATGATTTTCTGAAGTAAGTACTGTTCAACATAAGGCTATGGTTCAAACAACTGGGTTAAGGTACCAGGTTTCGGTAACTACGTAACTAGTCTGATAGCCAAAAGCCACTCACTTTAGTATACGAACAGGGTGAAGCACCTTCATGGGTGATTATTTTTCTTCTAAGAAATAGCTAAGAAACCTCAACAGTAACTTATACTGAAAAACTGTTCAAAAGTTATACAGATAAAGTCTTCACATGTTTAGAGAAACCCACCTGTTGGAAGAAGTTCCACAAGCAGACACATTTGAACTATTGAGAGATTGCACCATGATTAAATGAAAAAGTGAATAGTAGTTTGCTACCAAGACCTTGAATTTTGTCCCCACCTGTCCAAAAGGCAATAGTATTTGTTTTCTTTTTCAACTGATTTTCAGCCTTGAATTACATCACGGTATGCTTGTCGAGCATTTTGGTATGGATTAAATAATGTAAACCTGTTACAAAGAACAGTTTTTGCTGTTCAATGTTTTATTTATTTTAAATCTCCTTGGAATGCACTGCTTTACCAACAAAAGGCATGAACTCATATGTTTTTCTTGGAGAAGTCCACGAGAACTTTGCTAGTTATCATTGAGGCTCATCTGAGTTTACCCTTTGCGTATATGGGAACGAATTTTTAGTTATATTTATAAAGTGAGAGGCAAGGGATAAGAGAAGAGAAGGTTACCTGAGAGGTGGAAAGACATAAATACTGTGAGTGAAATCAAGCATTTTCAAGTGTAACTTTTTTCTTTTTTTTTTTCTTCCCAATTGCCAACACTGTTGGCAAAATTGCCATTAAGCTTGTCTCAGACTGGTTTGCTTCCCCTGTGTTTGACAGTCCGCTAGTTATCTCAGCAACGTTAGACCAACCCAACCATTACAGAAATGGCTTTATTTTCTCTCTGCTTGTTTATTGGCATTCCCACCTTTGAGTTTTCTGAGAGCTCTCTCAGTGCTCTCATACATGCCAAATACATCACCTGACATGTCAGCAAAGACGCGTGACCACATCCCCTCTTCCACAAACAGTCTCACTAGTCCCATGCTCGCTTGAGGAAATGCTTCAAAACTTCACTTCCTTTTCTAAAGAATAATGGGATTTATTCATCACTGTGTTACTCTATCCTTCTACTGCTATAGCTTGCTCTCAGTGGAGTTACTACTGGTTTACACCAACAGGCATCAAGTGAGGTTGCTACGTCATGCAGCTGAAAAATAGCAATGAGACAGGCCCCCCCATTTCTCTGCCTCTCTTCCCAGCTTCTAGCTGTGCAACATCCACACGGCCTGTCTCTCCACGTAATTTCACTGGTATTCACCTCCGATTTTCACATTTCTTGTCATTAGACCATATTCTATGCATCCCTATGCTTCGTCTTTTTGTGTATCAGCTGAAGTTTACTCTCTTCTTCATAGCTATTTATGCTTAAATTCACACTCCTATTTGTGTCATTAAGACTGTAATTACCATCCAACTCAGCAAAGTCTTTTGAAAAAGCAACATGAGAAATAAAGCTGCAGTAGTAGTATTGTCAAATGGTTGTAGTCAAAGATTCAGAAATTGGGGTTTCCTAATGTCATTCATACTTCTCCTGCTGTCTCCCTATTTATTTCCTGCAGAAATGGGGGGGTTTAACACGCTTTTCACATCGTGGAATAGAGGTCAAAAACGTAAATTATGGGGAAAAATCCCAACAACTTCAGTACATGCCAATATTTCAAAGCCAAGGTCATGTACTTTTAACGTTGATGGCACCGTGAAGGCCAGCATCCTACTGCTAACTCTCATTCCCATTTATGTAATTATCAGGCATGGAAGGATAAACATGGCTAAGTGTAAGCTAACTCTTACCCTAAACTGTGGGCCAGTCATCAATCATTTTGATTTTGAGAGCCTTTCTGTTGATTTTAGATTTTGTAACTGGTACAGTTGATTTAAAGAAAAACAAACAAAACAACAAAACGCCCATTTCATAATTTGCTTTATTTCTGCAAACAATATCTTTGTTTGTTTTCCCTGCCAGCGCATGTTCTTGTCTCCTATCTTCTCTGTAGGCGTCCCTTTGAGGCTTCCAATCTGTGATAAAGAAGGGGTGAGGCTGTACAACATCCTTGCCCATTCGTTCAAGTTTAAGTTACTGAAACATGTCTACAATAGCTCATATTGGCTCCCCTTTCCACTGCTGAAATTTCATAGGCGATCAGTCCCTCCTGAGATATTCAAAACAGGCAGCCAGCAATTTAAGGATGTCTTGGCTTCCTGATTCTGCCTGCCAATAATGGAGGAATTGCAGGAGTTTAAAATTTGTCATTTCCACTTCCATGTGCCACAGAGGTGAAAGAAATGGGAATGTCACCCCAGCTGCCTACTAAAATCCAGCTTTAGAAGAGCTATGCTTGCATTGCTCAGTGAAGTCTAGGTCATATATAAAGACTGCCAATCACCAAACTAGTGGTTAAAAATTGGCAGGGACTGACATAAAAGATACTGACCTTCATTTTCTTACTTTAATCTGCTCACTGATTCTTCCAAATAATGTCAGGGACAGTATCATTAAATTTTTCCATTCTGTTTGAGAAAAGGGTGTAAAACAATTTCCTCAGCATGTAAAGAGATTACATTAAAGTCAATATTTCCTCTTTGGTGAGGTGGGTCAGTTTTGGAATCAATCCAGTTTGCTTTCATAAGTGTAAGCGTTTTAGAAGAATTTTCAGTTTACCCCACCCAGCCAGCTAACACAGCTTTGTTTAATGTTTTGAACCCTGCCTGGCTCCAGCAGAGAACATCCCATATTTATTGATACAGAGCTCTTCTATGGATATGACCATAAGTTCTTTGCGCTTAGCAATTGCACCCCAGTCTCGTGCTGAAGGAAGCAGCTGACTGGCCTTTGTGTCATCATGACATTTTTACTGTGCTGTCCTAAAAAAAAAAATATAAATCTCATAACCCTATGAAATATGTCAATCCAAAATCTATGTTCTGCTTGCTTGTTGTGTGACAGAGCAGTATAAACTATGCACATGACAAATCATACAATACAGCATACAGTCAGGGTTGTATTCTTTGGTATGAAGATGAGATCTTTCTGCAACCAGTGCATACAGGTGTTTTCAACAGGCAGGAAGGAAGGGAGAAAAATAAATAAACCCAAGTCTGCAAGAGAGGAAGGAGGCTGTGACACACTGTCCTTTCTTGCATTTTGAATCTTACCCCAGCCCTGCTACCAAAAAATCCTGTGTGTCTCAGACCCAATCAAAGGGCTTGTGGCTGCTTTAGACAGTAGGACTGGCAAGTTGTGTATAAAACAAATAAGAACTAAACAAAGGAAGGCTCATTTAATAAAGTAAAGTTTCCCCAGCAAGAGTTTTCCTGTGGATAAACTATACCAGTGTTTGCTCATTTTGCAAAATTAACCAAAGGTCTACGAGTCATATTGGCTTTTTTTCATATTGCAGAAAAAACTTTTGTGTGAAACAAATACTTCAGTTGTTGCTGCAGTATCACGCCCTTTTGCTTATGTCCATCGATGTGTATGTAACCTGAAGTCTAGAGCCAATGGAAAAGATTTAAATTTTTTTTTCACTAAAAATGTCAGTTTGTATTTGAAAACAAAACCAAAAAGTCTAGCCCTTTCCCATACAGAGACCAACTAAAAAACTTCTGAAACAAATATCTCTAAAAACTGTATCTTGTTTTGGCAAGTTT